>CM033793.1:33321524-33888124 GCA_019656835.1 Rhododendron ovatum
GCTTGAGCTATGCAGCTGATGGTTGACTTGGTAACGACTATTCTTGTATCTACATGCATACTGTCCATTGATAATGTAGTTTTGAATTTACCAGAATGTAGTTTTCCATCGATCAAATAGTTCAGTAAACCTGTAGCCACTTTATGATTTAGTCTGAAGTGATATGAATGTGTCCTATCTGATCCAAAGTTATTTCTTGTTTTTCAGGCCTATGCTCTCATAGCCAAAGGGGTTCGCTTAGTTTGCACCAACACAACTGGGAAAAATGTTAAGTCTGTGGTACTCAAAACTCAAGGAAGTGGTTCCCTTAAAGATAACATTATAACAGTGTTTGGCTCCAGTACCTTTTCGTGCTTAGAACCAGTAAATATATGTGTATCAGACAGTTGCAAGGTCGACGGTTATCTTTCCAGGTCTGGAAATGGAAGTGGACGCAATTTGGGAGATAGGCAGTTCTTTTTTGTAAATGGTCGACCAGTGGACATGCCTAAAGTCAACAAGCTTGTGAATGAGATATATAAAGGTGCAAACTCCCGGCAATATCCAATTGCAATCATGAATTTCATTGTTCCAAGTATGGCATGCGATGTCAATGTAACTCCTGATAAAAGAAAAGTATTCTTTTCTGACGAAGTCTCCATTTTACATTCCTTAAGGGAAGCTTTAGGGGAGATTTACTCACCAAGTCATGTAAGTTATTCTGTTAATAAGTTTGAGGAGCCCAGTAAGGATGAAAATAGGTCTAACTTATTTTCCGGTCATGAGAGATTGCGATTGTCGTTGAAGCAGTTGTCTGCCGTTGGCAGTATTCCCAAGGAGTCACGTGACTGTGGACAATATGGAGATTCTGACATAGTCCACAAGACTCTGGAAAAGGGCATTACGGACCCTCCTGGTGCTATGGGGACCAGCAGTGACGGAACTTCAACAGGAGAAGAATTCACTGTTCGAGTCCATGGCACTAAGAAGGCTGATGGCTTTTTTGGGCGCCAGAATGAGCAATATCTCAATAGTCCTACAATTGATCAGCAGGCTCCACTCCATTCCGAAGCAATAGAGACAGGTACTACTGAAATGACCGATTCACCTAGTGACTTGAATATTGTTCAGTCACCAATCACCAGATTTGTAATGGTAAATAAGAGAAAGCATGCAAGCATTAGTACAACGTTATCCGAGGTGCCTCTCCTGAGAAAGCATGAAAGCATAAGTACAACGTCATCCGAGGTGCCTCTCCTGAGAAAGCATGAAAGCATTAGTACAACGTTATCTGAGGTGCCTCTCCTAAGAAATGCACCTGTAGTCTGTCAAGCAAAGAATAACTGTCCCACAAGCACATTGGCTTTGAGATATCAAGCAAATTGTCACAAACTTGATGATTCTGCTGATGTTTGCAATAATGTGCATGAGCCTGAGCCTGAGCCTGAGCCTCAGATTTCAGGAGGCAACATAAACAATGACGAATTTGTAGAGGTATGTCAAGTCTATGTGCTTTCCTTGTCAAGGAAAAAGGTTTTCTACATTGATTTTTGAACTCATGCACAAAACTTGGGTTGGGGGATTAATAAGTGATGGTTTTGATGTTCGAAGGGAGTAGCTGTAAGCATCAGGCAAAAATTATCTTGTAGGAACTGTGGATGTACATGCATTAGCAAATCTTGTTTCTAGTGTTGCCCGTGTCCTTTGTCTTCTGAGTTGAACAACTTCATTTTCAGGCCTTTAGCAATGAGAAGAAAGATTTGTCTTTTGATGATGTGGTATTAACTGCTCCAACCAGCGAACATTTAAAGAATGTGCCGGAAAATCTTTCAGATGCAACTCCTCAATTACAATCTTCTGGTTCACCTTCAGATACTCGAATGCCTTCTTCGAGTTCAAAAATATGTTCTACCTTGCAATTTAGTTTGAAGGACTTGAGTGCAAGGAGGCAGCAGAGGCTGTCAAGATTACAGTCCAGCAATACAAAACGGGGAGGAACAAAGAGTAAAAGGTTCTTAAAGCATTAAAAGTACTTTCAAAGTAGGAATGTTTTGAGATGATTCTGTTTGTAACGGATGTAGCTCTTGCTGATATGTCCTAGGTCCTTCACTGCTGCAACATTAGAGCTTTCTCAACCGGTAAATGAGGAATGGAAAGCCAAGGCTTTAGCTGCAGCTACTAATGAGCTGGAAAGGCTATTCAAAAAGGAAGACTTTGGAAGAATGAAGGTTCCATGCTGCTTTTATTTATTTGTACAAGTAGATCCCAACCTATGTTACCCGGAAATGCTAATACCCCTTGACGGATTACGTTTGGTTGCTTACGTTTGGAAACAAGGCACACTTTTCCGTTCCAAAGTGGTAAATTTAGTGATCCCAAGCCATTCCCAATTATTATTATTTTTTAAATCACTCTTGAATATAAAAATTTATGGAACAAAAATTTGTTTAGAGAAAAGGTAAAAAATTTGGTCATTTTACACTCCTAGTAATGTGATTTACACGAATAATATGAAAAATTATACTTAGTTTTACTAGATGTTTACCACATGGATGAATAAATTAATTTTGTTATTTATGGAAGCCTCGCATACCACAATTTAGGCATGTGGTGTACCAAGTTCCTGTTGCTGTTCGTCATTCCGATACGATTTGTGCTCTAGGTAGCATAGATTTACACCCAATGCTTGAGCCACCATTTTGAGCGTGTCCCTGGTTTTTTTGACTAGAGTGACTTGATGTGCCATGTGTAGGCATACCGGAGTGTGCATTTTTGGGATGATATACAAGGGTTGCCACTTCGAAGAAAATGCTTCCCAGCTTTTGGTCCTGTTTCATTTTTAGGGACAGTTTGTCTGTTTTGATGTTTGGGTGGCTTAATGTATATTCTAAACTACTCCATCCTTCTCACAAAGAAGATGGTCCACTACGAAAAGATGTGCAATTTTTGGATAAAAAAATGAAGTACTTCAGCGCATAATTTTCTAAATATCTTTGCACAAATCAAAAAACTAATTGAGATCTTTAATATGGGTTAAAGAAATCTGAAATATCATGCGAGGAAGTATTTTATTTTTTGATCTGAAAATTGCACTTCTTTTCGTAGTGGGCCAACTTGTTAGATTTTCTTGGAGGGTTCCAACCTAAAATCAATTGGCAATAGATGGAGTAACCTCTAGAATTTATTAACCAAACTTGGGTGGCTTAGATGAGCAATGTGAGAAAAGTCTAATACTCCCCCTCACGTGCAGCCCGGATGCACGTGGAGGTGACAGACCAGGAGCTGACTGACTGACTCGGGCAACAGAGATGATAGAGACTTTCCCACGAGAGGTGAGGCCACCCAAGACCTAGCTTTGATACCATGTTAGAAAACAGAGAAACAGAGACGGAAAATACTGATACCATGTTAGATTTCTTGGAGGGTTCCAACCTAAAACCAATTGGCTGTGGCAATACTAATAGGAAAAGCAGGTGGCACACAATTACTAAGAAGAGACATATCAGGAGTCATATGATGAGAAGAGCCAGAATCAAAGATCCAAGTGGTGGGTTGGATACCTGAGGTGGGAGAACCACGCAAACCTGAGTGAGTGGTAGTCATGGCAGAAGCTTGGGGGGAACCGCCTCAAATGGCTTCCATGTAAGCCTGAAACTGCTGAAATTGCTCATTATCAAACTCTGGAGGTGCACTACTGGAGGCCGATGCTGCCAAGGCTGCAGGAGGGCGAGAATGCTGTTGTGGTGCCCGAGACTGATGCGGGGCATGAGGACCAGTCGACTGAGTAACATTTCGTCCCTTTGGCTTGGGACGGTTAGGGCATTGATGCTTCCAATGACCCTTCTGATGGCAATAGTTACACTCATCTTCAGGAATTTAAGGCCTTGGCTTGGCCGCAATTTGGATAGGATGAGATGCTGGAGTGGGCGAGTGATGTGTCGGATATTGGCCAGATGGAGCAAATGGAGTAGCAAAGACAGACTGTGAGGGAGGTGCAAGATTAGCCATTTTGAACCGCGTTTCCTTAGCGATAAGCTCATGAACAGCACCATCTACCGAGGGCAATGGAGACCGATGCAAGATAGCCCCACGAAGAGGCTCAAACTGAGGCCGAAGGGCCATGAGAAACTAAACAAGTCGTAGCTCCTCACGAAATCTGACATAACTATCAAGTAGTTGCAAATCTGAAGGTTTCATGAGAGCTAACTGATCCTAATAAGTAGTCATTTCGTTATAAAATTCTTGAATCGATTTATTGTTTTGGGTGGTATTTCGGATGGACATTTCAAGCTCATATCGTTTAGCAAAATTTGATTCAAGATACAGAGCTTGTAGATAATTCCAAACTTTCTTTGCTGTGTTATATTTCGAAAAATTCATGCTTATACTTGGTTCTATGGAGTCGTGAAACAAAGTCAAAATCTATGCATTCCCTGTGTTCCATTTTCCCAAGGCAGTGGCATACCCTGGGTCTTTTGGATCAGAAGGAGGTAGCGTAGAACCGTCTACGTATCCCCACATTTCTTTACCAACAACAAAAATTTTCATCACATGAGCCCAGTAGGAGTAGTTGTTACTGGTCAAACGAACACTAATAGCCTGATTTTTATCGCCAGACATGATGCTAACAGAGAAACGCAGTCAAAAAAGAAAACAGAATACCAGAGTACCAATCTGCCTTAGACTGGTTCGTCGGAGCTGTAACAGAGATTGCCGGAGCTACTGCAGTGCCAGCAAGTGCTGCTGGAGGTTGTCGGAGTGTGGGTAGGTCACCGGTGGTTGGAGAGGGATGGTTGTCGACTGCTGTGGGTATTTCTTGTGATTTGAGTTGCTGAAAAAACAGAGAGAGAGGGAACGATAGTAGCTGACAGAGGGAGAGAGATTTGAGGATAGAAGACTGATTGGAAAGCAGGTTAGAGTTTCGGAACCCGCTCTGATACCATGATAGAAAACAGAGAAACAGAGACGGAAAATACTGATGTTATTTCTGAATGAATTACAATGAGGTGAGTACACCTTTAAATAGAGTAAAGCTATGCCTAAGAAAGGAAGATTACAAGATTTGATTATGATATGATTACCCTATGATTACGCACAACTTTGTGGGACGGATGGAGTATTAAGCATTGGGTATCGCCATTTTGGATCAGGCTACTGTGGTGCACTTCAATCTCTTAAGCCTGTCTGAATTGGTTTGTTTCAGGTGTCTAGGAAATTCGGCACTATAGTGGGTCTGACCTCCCTCATTGAAATGGATACGTGAATCCCTCTATTGTGAGTTTGAGTTCTGCAGATTTGTACTTGCACATTGAGAGAATCGCACACAAATATGATAATGCTTGGCACAGAGGGAAGAGGCAAAGTGATGTGTGATTGTGAGATCAGGTTTGGTAACATTATGTGGAGGGCCATCCTCCTCGAACCTTGCGAAAAGTTCAGGCACCTAGATATTTATTCTTCTCTTGATTGTTTGTTAGAAAAAGCTCGTCTTAGAAATTATGGACTTGAGGCAGCTTGTGTGTGTTTATTGAATGTCTCACATTTTAATCTTAGCGTAACTGCAAGTGTCATTTATTGTGTTTCAGCAGTGGACATTGGATAAGTCACCCTGGTGCAACTGAAAAGCTATAATTGGCCTTTTCTTCTCTATTTGTAGGTAATTGGGCAATTCAATCTTGGTTTTATAATTGGCAAGTTAGATCAAGACCTGTTTATTGTGGATCAGGTAATTTGTCTCCATGCCTCTCAATAGTCTCATGTTTGGAACAATGTCTTTGCAGAGTACACTTCCTCATCCAATGCTAAATGTGCAGGATCAGGTTTTACCTATAGCAGTTTGCACTTTTTGTCAATTTTCAGATTCAATATAAGCTGAAGTTAAAATTTGAAATCTATGGCTTTTCCTCTATTTGCAGCATGCTGCAGATGAGAAGTACAATTATGAGCGTCTTTCGCAGTCAACTAACTTTAACCAACAGCCTTTGCTCCGGTAACTATCTTGATTAAGCAGTTTTCTTGAACATCATTTTGTACTGATATTATCGTATTGTGCACAATATCACTAGGCAAGTAATATTGGCAATATGGGAGGATAATTCTCTTTTTTGCAGACATCTGATTGCGCACACTATCATAGACAATTGAATACTGATGATATGGGGGTTCTTGTTTTCTTGATATCTGAAATCTTTACTGGAAGGAAATATCAGTATTATCCTTCTCCTTTTGCAATAGCATCTATTGAATATTTTCACAAACAAAACTATTGTTCTCCTTCCCAGATCTCTTGCGTAACTGTGACAGTTTAACTTTATCATTCTATTTAGTCCGTTCTGTCAGCAGGCTTGTGAGAAAATGTGGTCTGCCTGATTTAGGGATTTGCTAATAAGCTTTCTCCATGCTTGGTGATGTTCATTGTATAATATGACATAATTTGGAGATTTTTCTCCGTGAGGAAAAAAATAATATTGTGACATCCGTATATGCATTATCTGGGATCAGGTATTGCTGCTAACGTAAAATTGTATCTTTCTTGCGATCACATAAAAGATTAAAGGATAGGTTATCACTTTCTTCTCGGTTACAGTTAACCATTGGCATTTAACTTAGAGGTAGTTTTCACACTTAACCAAAAAAACAAAAAAGAAGACTTGGATGGTGCTGTTTATTTTTTTCTCAACTGACTACCAAAATTCAAAGGTAATTTACACATGCAATGATTGTATAGTTGTAAAGCACTTCGGGAGGTACACATGTAGTTTTATTTTTCTATCTTTTCTTTGATTCTCTTGATTTTGAAGATACCCCATTCCAGTCCATTACTCGTTTCTTGATTGGTGTACTTCCTCTGGAGTATGAAATGACTAGAAGACAAGCATTGCTTCAGAAAATCAGCTGTAATAAAAGCCAAAATTATATATTCCAGTCCACTTTCTGCAGGTTTCCCATGGACGCAGCATGTTATTTGGTTGAGTTGGTGTTTCAATAACAGGGTAGATCCCTTTCATTGCATCTCATCACGTTTGTACTAGAAAGTAGAAAGTCTGTTGTATTGGGGTGTACATTGTTCTTGTATAGTTTAGATTGTATAACTTAGGAGCTCTTTATGAAGATGAAAGATAGCGCTGTGGAAATTTGTCAGGCAGAAGTGCATGTAAAGGCACAATTCTAATGCATGGAAAGAGCACAAATGACGAAGTGTTAAACTTATGTCTTATATAGCAACATCAAGAACTGTAATTTGTGATAGAATTCGTCCCCTTGCACTAGATCATTTTGAATTTCTCTTGGCGTTTATGAATGGAGTTCTTTGCTTAGACATCAATCTCTGTTTCCTCTCTTCAATGTAGGGCATTAAGGTTGGACTTATCTCCCGAGGAAGAAATAGTTGCTTCTATGCACATGGATACTATACGGTAAAATATACATATTAGTCTTTCTCCACTTTTTCTGATTATTCGGTAAGTGTGTTTTTCCCTTTCCCTGATACATTTCAATTTCTGGTTGCAAATAGTTATTTGGGTTCATGTTTCTAGAACTTTTTTCCCGGGATCCAATTTTTTTTACTATCCTTTCTGTAGAGAAATCCTTTTTAGCGTATATTCTTCTTCAGACTTGTTAAAAATGGTGCATATCGACTATCAAGGTTGGCAAAGCAATAGAAAAAGATGAGCATAGGGTACTGGTAACACATCCTAATAATGGTTTTCAAAGAAGTGGAGATGTACACATTCATTGCTGTCTTGGGGTAATTTTGACAGGACAATTTTTAGAATGGTATTTAGATCATGTTTGCCTTCGTGCTGACAATTACTCTTTTCTGTACTACATATTTTCATCTCTTCAAATTTCTTCATCCAGGTTTCTTGTTTTTTTAGCTAGAATAGTGGTTTGCTCTGTTGCTTTCCATTTTAACCTGTTTCTTTATGGGAAGAGTTTATTCTTCGCTGACTTTTTTCTTTTGCATTCTGCTCTTCAACTATTAGGAAGAATGGATTTGCTTTGGAAGAGGATTCTCATGCTCCACCTGGGCATCGTTTCAAACTGAAAGCTGTTCCCTTCAGCAAAAACATTACTTTTGGAGTTGCAGGTAATCCTTATTGTGGAAATACTATGTCAGTTAACTTTGGCTTTCAAGAGAGGGAGAAGGATGCATAGGCCAGAGATCGAGCTTCGGTGATCTTTAAACCAAGTCGAGCTCAAGCTTCAGTGATCTATTGCACACAGAGAATTCTATTGGCATATGGTTAGTAAATGTATTTATTTTTCTTGTACAGATGTGAGGGATCTCATTTCCATTCTTGCTGATAGCCAAGGGGAGTGCTCGATGATCAGTAGCTATAAAATGGATACTTCAGACTCAGTTTGCCCACCAAGAGTTCGTGCAGTGCTAGCATCACGCGCCTGCAGGTCATCTTTTAAGATTGGTGATCCGCTTGGAAGAAATGAGATGCAGAAGGTACACTCCCTTCTACATGTATAAAAACAAATTGCCGTCTTTCATTGTCTTACAAGGGGCAAATGAAAATGAAAAATACATCTAATAGAGTGGAAACCAACCTAGTAGGACAATCTCTCTCTCTCTCTCTCTACTGTTTGATTTAGGATAAGGTTGCAATAAATTAATGTACTTTTGGACCAAAATGAAAAACACTATGCTTCGTAGTTGTGATCCGACTCTCCAATTCAAAACTTGTAGAATGATATCTCACTACCTTGAATGTGGAATGGGTTGGTGATGCTCATATTTTCTGGTGCGTTTGATTCTTTCAGATCCTTGAACATCTGATGGGTCTCAACTCTCCATGGAATTGTCCACACGGCAGACCAACGATGCGTCACTTGGTTGACTTAACAACTCTCAGACAGTTCGATGAGGACAATGATGTGAAAGATTTCTGGACAGCCTGATCGTACGCATTCAGTGCCTACCATCTTTTTATCTTAATTTTTGACTCTTTGTAAATTCGAGTCACTTGCTGCCCGAAGACCTGATGTATTCATTGACTTTGGACTGGAATGCTGAGCTGTCCAGTGTAAGTAAGAAATCCTTCTCTCTAAGCTATCCAAGTATGAAATCCTGCTTCCTCAAAAGGAGATTTTAGGCCCCAGAAGAAGCTACGATTGATGGCAAACACTTTTCAACTCGATTGCCTTACTTTATTTAAACCAGAAGCAACGACACCTCTATTAAGTTCGTTTGCAAAGATTTGCTCCATTTGGTGCTAGCATCTGGCTTTTCTTTGTTATACGAATCTTTATAGCTTCGGTTTGAAACAAGAAAATTATCCGTCGCGTGAATCGAATTCCATTCAGGAGTGAAAACTTGATGGGGGTTCTTGAAATCGGAGGTCAGATGTTTTGGGATTCCTTTGAAACTCATTAATTACTGGAAAGCTAGTAAATTAGGAAGCACTTATGGATCACAGGCACAAATATATGTACCACACGGGTATGCGGTTCCTTAATAGGTACCCACTGCGGTTAGAATATATGGAAAACACTGTATGTGGTTTACATTTTGGTGCAATGCATTTCAAATTACTACTTGACAGTTAATTAACACAACTACTAAACAAACAAAAAAATTGACTGATAAGAATTCAACTTACAACCATGCTACATGTGCGTGTAAATCGGGCACAGTTGTACTATTGTTCAACTTAAATTGTAATTTAAACGGTTTCCACCACCGTCACTGTGGTCTACTGTACATTTATTGTTGTAATATGAACAGTTCTAATTACAACGAACACACAGTGAGACACATAATGACATCAGTGAAAAACCCATCTACCATTGTCGAAAGAATTTAAACTCATCTTTTAAAGAAGGAAAATGATAATGCCAAAATTATTTTTGTTTGTGCCAAAACTGTGGATTCTGCCTTGTACATTCCACATGGTACAAGGGTTTTATGCACTATAATTTTAGCACAAACAAAAATAGTTTTGGCATTAACACCCTTTTTTTTGAAACACGTTAGAAATGCATTGATGAATATGATGATTACAGCCTACCGTGTTCAACTAATACAACTGTTACAAAGACCTATTATACACAGGGAGACAAATAACACATCCAATCAAATGAAGAATTCGAGTCTAGCGATAAAATGATCAGACGGTGCCGCTTATGCTACTTGTCGATGTCCAGATGTCACGGTAGTTCCACAATTGACGATGCTTCCCACAGAAACCGACCGATGCCAACCTAGTGCGATTGCACTTGCGGAAGATTGCACTATGTGCATGGTAGAGCCGTATGCAATTAGATGGCCGATAAGCCAACTACAGCGTAGAGTCGATAGTGAAAATGTAGATCCACACCGCAATCATGGTTATTGGAAGAAAAAATTTGCTAAAATAAAAGAATCCACCGAACTTATAAGCCTCTTCCGCACTTCTTTCCCAAATCCAGAAACAGCTGAAATTCTTGAAAACATACAAGTATGATACAACTAGATCTAAACTACATTCATCTACACAAAAGGCCCGAAACCGATTGGAAGCCCACCGATAATTGTTCAACCGCCCACAGTCAAACAAAACCTCATCCCACAGCCAAACAAATAACCACTCGGAGAAGAGCGATGCCGCATCAAACAATATCTGCGGTGCAACCAAGGTTCTGAATACCGTTTTGGACATGGTACCGAATTTGTCACTAAAACGGTGCAATGGCTTTTTCTTTCTTTTCTGGCTTCTTAAAATTTTGATGTGAGATTGCAGCAGCTCACTGTTTTCCACAAATATGGTCTGCACATTGGCCCTCGTATAGGCTAGTGTTTACCAGCATTTATCTACTCTAGTTTTGTTTGAAAATGTTTTGTACTCTTGTTCCCAATTTGTTCATTTAATAGCGTTAGTCCAGTAAATATGCATGTCTTCCCTGTCCTATTGTTCGTCCCTGTAGTTTAGTACTAGTATAATTTTGGACTTGTTCTTTTGCGTGGTGGACTTTAAGTCTCTATAAATTAAGTTTTCTCTAACTTGCTTAAATAAAATAATCACGAGATAATGATTGGCATTTTAGATAGGAGGCCACCTGAAGTCGCGGGGCGTGGAAGAGGAAGAGGCCGCGAGGATGGCACCAGTGGGCGTCCCTTGAAAAGGCATTGGTCACGGCCTAGATGACAGAGGTGCAGATGGAGGTCGAGGTAGGGCTGGACCTGGTGGAAACAGAGGTAAAAACTTGCAATCGCAACTTTGAATTAATGGCCATTAGTTAGAACTGCATTCTATGGCGTCTGAACTGAAAACTTAAGTGCATTATAATAGGCTTTTTCCCAGCACCATGCTTTCCGATTCATGTGATTTTCTTCCCTGAACATAAAATTGAATTGCTGTGTTTGAGCTGGTGGCAGGTAGTGGGCGTGGGAGATGATGATATAAAGCTGAGGTGCCGAACAACTCAAGGGGGGCTTTGCTAGTTTTGAAAGGCATTTTATATCCCCGCCGTGCACTAGAGTGGGTGACATTTTCTTTTGATGTTTGAGTTATAAGATACAGAGGCATGGCTAAGACATTATTATGAGTTGTTCTAATGATATTCTGACTTAAAGCATTTAAGCTTTTATTTTGAGTAGTCAATGAATTTTGAGAAGGACCTGAGCAGTTCTTCGTTTGGCCTTCTTTTTTGGTATATTCATTCCCATTACTTCTGTGTTTCCGTTACTTCTGTACTGAGAATATAGAACAGAAAATTACCGTCCATGATTGTGTATTCGTGCGTGCGTCACCTTTCTCCTTTTATTTTTCTTGCTTTCTCGATATGGAATTTTACAACTTGGAAGAGAGAGAGAGAGAGTGTGTGTGTTTTGTTCCTCCTGTTAGTGAACTATCGGGGAAATAGCTACTGAAAACAGAAAAGTTAAGAAATTCATGTCAAGACAAAGGTTTTGGAAAATAACAAACCGCCATTTCCAACGCAAGTCATTTTACACCAAATGGTGGAAAATGTTAAAACACCGAAAAATGTTTTCCTTATTCTTTGTCTAACCAAGCACAGAATAAATTATTTTTGAGAAAAATATTTTACTTCAAAACAAACAAATATTTTTTACGTAGAAACAAACTGAGCCCAAGTGTCTGAAGAAATTGTTTTATGAAATTCCAGAATACTGAATTTCTCAGAAAAAGTTACTCCATATAGTCCTCCTTTTTCTTTAAAATTGTTTTCATACAAATATAAAAACGAAAAACATAATGAAAACCATGGTTTTTTAAACTTCAAAACTATTAGTTCCATGGCAGTTAAATCATGAAAATATCCCCAAATTGACAGAATATTGATATCGAACACATGAAATCTCGCCAATTGCTCCCATTCTTCTTTTTCCCCTACCATTCCATCCACCGCCAAAGAGGACGGTTGCAGGTTGGCAGACTGGCGGTGGTTGCAACAAAACAAACGAGAAAGAAAAGACAAAACAAAACGGTACAGCAGATATATGCAGTTGAAAGAAATCTGTTATGTAAATCTAGAGACCATCTGCTAGCTATCAGATTATCATCCGCCAAACCTCAAACAGAATACAACCACCAAATTCAAGTCTATTACAAGGAAAAATAGTTGATACCTCTCCAACGACAGAAGCCATTGTTCGGGCCAAAATGATACTCAGTTTAGAAAGTCATGCTTTCACCAAGTCGTATGGAGAAGAAACTTTTACCCTCTTAACACACGGCTAAAGGTATTAATCCCTTAACACCTTCAACTACTGCTCATTTTCCCTCTGGAGCTCCTCCTTCCACCTTACTGCCTTCGAGCTCTTCTGTTTTTGATGGCCCTCCTGCCTTCCCCGCATCGTCATCCTCTGCCTTTGATATTTCACCCTCTACAAGCCAACAAAATGGAAGTCATTACATAAAATAAGACCAACTCCAAACAAAAATAAACCAGTGCGATAATTTTGTCATGACAATGGGTCAGATCAAAGCTGAGAGCTTATAAATTTATAATAATGCATGTTTGCTGGATCCAAACCAGACCGTATGAGGTTTGGTTTTAAGCTTGCTACAAACTATTATTAAGTGCATGTTAGCTGGATCCAAACAAATAGTCACAGTTGACACCCCTAGAGGTTGAGCCAACTTGACCAGTATAAAGTAACCAGAAAGGTTTCTAAAATCAACCAGAACGAGTCATAAAAAAATATATCTCTGGACAAATGTCCCACATTTGTCATTCGAACTAGGAGGCGATAAGTAGAATGACTAAGGCTATAAACACTGATTGGTTTAAGATGGGATCAAGTCAAACGAGAGATGGCAAAGTAACCCATATAGGTCCAATCTTTACAAGAATGCCAAAATAACACAAAAACACATGAAGTCATTTCACCTCTTACCCAGAGGGAAAATAATTTGTTGGTCCTTGGTTGAAGAACCCCGGTCACAAACACTAAATGCATTACTATTACCTCCAGGTGGCACTATTTTTCTCAAAATGGAAAATAGTCCGGCCTTCTTCCGCAGCCCAAATAAGAGATGTATGGAAAACCAGAAGCCCTATCGAACCCATACTGCCGGAAAACCAACGGCCTATGTTCTTAAGAAGTGATCATGTTGAGACTTGGAGAGTTATAATTTAAGTCCATCCCTTTGATTACAAACTAGTTGCAAATTGAACTTCAATCAACCGTACACAATATCAACAATCATGCATTACAAATTAAAAAAGTATGGGAGGAGGAACTATTGAAATGTGTATCATATACGCATACACATTTAAGATGCATATGGGAGTATGTCAGTATGTCACCATACACATTTAAGATCCGTTGGACATGCATTCAAAGGGAAGTAGCAACCAAACTCTTTGCACCACTAAGACCAAAATAAGAGCACAACATTTTGTCAACATATGCAATGCTTGTTGTGTATGCCAAAATAACAAACTGTTCTAAAGGTCCATACCATCGTCGCTATCGTCAAGGTCATCGCCCATTCCACCCATACCGCCAAATTTCTGCAATGCATCAGTAAGCAAACAATCAGAACAAACAACCAGAAGAAATTCTGAATCCAGGACCAAAAGCTGCTCTATCTTACCGAGAAATCCATGCCTTTCATCATGTCACCCATTGCTCCCATGCCACCCATGCCTCCCATCATGTCACCCATGCCACCCATACCTCCCATGCCACCCATCATGTCACCCATGCCTCCCATGCCACCCATTCCTCCCATACCACCCATTCCACCCATGCCACCCATGCCTCCCATATCACCGAATTTCTGTAGAAGCATCAGTAAGAAGAAAATAAGCATACAAGTAACGGCTGTAAAAAAATTCAAATATGAGGCCAAAAGCTGATATATCCTTACCGAGAAATCCATTCCTCCCATATCCAGGTCGGCAGGAGCTGTAAGAGAGACAAGTAGATTTAATTTCAAATTTCGAACTTACAACAAATGAAGACATTCAATATCATGCAGAAGAATTTGATGAAATGAAGAGCAAACTGGCGAGCAGAATACCGGCATCATCATCTTCATCCGCCCATTTGTCCCAGTCTACTTTCACATAGTGAGGTGCTTTGTCATCTCCCTTCAGTAGTTTCTTCCACCATTTCTCCTCTGCTTTCTCCAATACACAAAAAATACTCCTCACGCCTACATTTATTTTGCTTTCCTGCAGAGAAAAGAAGATAAGAGTACCAGCCACAGGAAAAAACAAACCAGAAAATGATTACATCTAACTCGTTGTGAGGATTCAATAAGAACCCAAGGAGTATCAATTCTGGCCTCACCTCAACATTAACTTTGTCAAAAAGGTCCAACTTCACTTCATAAGGATGGTTTTCTGCACCAGCACAAGCAGTGAAAGTAAAACTTCCATCAGGCCCAAGATTAACCTTAGCATCTTTTGCATCTGGCAATAGAACTGTGATAAAGACCTTGTCAAGCCTCTGAGCCCACTTAATCTCAGGATGTCGGCTGAAAAAATAAATGTATTAGTACAAAAGGTAACACAGACAACTTCACACGATCAAACATAAAGACCCAGTTTTTATGTTTAGTTTCCATCAAGAAAGAGAAGTAAAGGGAAACACAGTTTCTTAGCTTCTGTGGGACCGCCAACATACATGCAGAGTACGCTGCACAAACTTGAAATTTAGCATGATGATATCCAACATGTTCAACCAGGCAACCAAGGGAGGTAACGAGAAGAGAGAGCGTGGAGGGGTAGTTCATGCAGTAGGCTAACCAAACGACACATTTAACTGAATCAAAATCACAATATCAACTCATGGAATATTCCATGTCATGGGGTATTAAACTGTAAACTGAACTTCATCAGTTCTGTGAGTCACAAGAAGGAATCTTACCCGGATATCCCATTCTACTATAAATTTCAAATCGTACAGAACATTGTGAGAGAACTCCACTAAAAACTCCAGAAACCCACAAAAAACTTTTCATTCATCTTTTCAACCGCCAGCCTCCTCTCCTGGCAAAAATTGGTTAAATGTCCACTAGCAATCTTTGCGGACCTCAGAAAACCATGTTTTGTGATCTCACTAAACAAACCAATAAAAAGCGCTGCTACCATAATCCCAAATCACTACATCAAACCTCTTTCTTCTGAAGAATGTCAACATGAGAAAAAAGCATATATAACAAGGGTGGGGGGGGGGGGGGGGGGGTGGTTGTTGGGGTGTTCTTTCAGATTCAGAATTTTTCAGCACTTCCCTAAATAATAATAATAACAGAAAACCGAACAATAATGTCATGCAAAACATTGATGCTATTAACAACTGCTTAAAAGCAATTGGCACCCAGATAGCGTGTGAAAATAAAGAAAATAAAGATCGCCAAGTTATTATCAGTATTCTAAAACAAGGTATTCATCGCCGAGTACTCGCTCCAAGGTGCCTGGCTGAGGCGACTAATCCCGTGGGCATTACTCGCCAATTGCTTGCCGACTAACGGAGTACTCGCTCCAAGGTGCCTGGCCAAGTGACTACCGAGTAGCGAGTTCTAAAACACTGGTTATTATACTTTTCACTACTAGCTCGCAAAAAGAGCGAAGAATATCACGCTCACATAACAGTACAACAGAATCCCTCTATGTCGTCACTGAGTCTATATACCACTACTGTACAAGTTCGCTGCTGTTCTTTGCTCAAAAATTTCAACATAAAAATAGATAAAAAGACTGGGAAAAGCACAAGAATTAAACACACATTTACAAGCACAGACCTATCGAGACCCAATCCCAACAAAATAAAGCAAGAACTCAGTAGAGTAATCAAAGCAAACGATTAGACAAAAGTACAGAGATCGTAACACAACCGATCCGATGGGCCCGAGATTCAGAATCGGAGAGGGGAGAGAAGATGAGAGAGAGAGAGTACCTCATCTTTCTCCTTGTACTGTCGACTACCGAAGGGGAAAGAGAGAATGCAAAACCCTAGATACTGAACAGCGAGGAGTAGCAGGATGAGAAAGTGAGAGCCTCTCTCTCTCTATACTTTAATACTGCTTTTAAACCTCAGAGTGAATTCCTTGGGTGAAATCGCTCGGACGCGTTTTGCACAAAAGCGTTGACGATTCGGGACATCGGATGGTGTAAACAAGCCCAACGGGTTAACGGTGATTGATCAACGGTCTGGATTTTCGGGTACGGTAGGGTAGGTGACAGATTAGCTGATGGGCCCGCAAAGCCCGTAATTCATACGACTTGGGTCAAAGTTTGGCCCAATTGCCCAAAGTAGATATTTTTCGGACTCTGAAGTTGCATTACGGATAACGTAGCAAAATCCTGAGAAGTACTGACCCCTTTTTTTTTTTCCTTCAAATAATTTAGGCGTCCAGATCAGCTTACGCCCGTCTCGTTTAATCTTAGAGGTCTCATTCCACCAGCCACTTGCAGGTAGGGTTGTAAACGAGCCAAAAACTTAAGCTCGAGCCGTAATGAACCGACCTCTTATCGAGCCAAGCTTAATCATTTACTAAACAGGTCTCTTTAATTGAATCGAGTCTCCTTTAATGAGCTAAATTTTTGTTGAACAAGCCGAAAATTCAAGCTCAAGCTTGGTTGATTTACTTAATTAGCTAAGCCGAGCTTGCGAGCTGCTCAATTCATTTACAACCCTACTTGCAGAGAGCCCAATTATTAAGTTTGGAGCAAAACTCTGGAGGATGGATCAGCCTCAAAGTAGTTAATAACACCTAAAAGGTTTCAAACCTGAAATCTTAGCAGAAAGCAAATCCCTAAGTCTCATGTCTTGACGACCAGACTAATTCCTTTAGTTTGGTATTAACCTAACCTAAGTTAATTAAAAGTGGAAAAAAAAATCTCATTCACTGATGTGTTCGTATTTGGTTTCACATGAGGATTTTTGTCAACCTCATTTTTTGTTTTTTTAATTATTTTTTGACAATTTCATGAAAGATAACTCATTTTTATAGGAATAATATTTTCCGAAGTCTCCCTAAAAAAAGGTTTACGAAATTGATTTTGGAAATCACTCAAGCTATCTATCTTGTCTGGAAGATACTATTATGAGCCTTCATTTATTGGTGTAGAGTAGTTATCCTTCAATCAGAGCCCTACACAAACCTGTGGTGTTAGTTTGACTTTCACTTGCGTGCTATAATGTCTACAGTGGCTTTGTCCCGATATTAACGGAGCCCTCACTAGTGGACGGGTGGAAATTAGTCGGTCTCTATCATGCCAGATACAAAATTATTAGGGGACAAGGAAATAGGGCACATTTCATAAAATTAGTCGGTCTATTAGGCCGGATTAATTTGGTTATGGGCTGGCTTTTGTAGGCTGGCTAACCAATGTCCACCTTAGTACCACTGTGCTGACTTTTACCTGAACTACGATTGTGGGCTTCATCATATTGTAGAAAGCCCGATTCAGCTCCCCGCATTGCAAAGAGAAAAAGGAAAGGCGCATAAAGAGTTGCTGCTTTAATTAAAGTTTAAATAAAGATGCTTTAATTAAAGTTTAAATAAAGATACTTTAATTATTTCCCCTTGACAAATCCAATTTCCAGGAATGCCATAAATTTTCAGATGTTGGACTTTAACGAGGGAAATGAAAATGAATGAAAAAAGAAGATAGAAGGAAGCTAACTGTGAAAATCTTCCCAAGAATTAGTCGAGGTGGATGCGCTGCAGTATAAAAAAAAATAGTAGGAGGAGCTGCTTCAATTGGTTTATATGGTTCGGTTACAGCTTGAGAATAAAATGAAAAACACGAATTACCTGATTTCGAAGTTAGAATGTAAGTATCCAAAATAATATCTGGACCATGGTGGGAGAAAGATTAGTTAAAAAAAGGCGAGCTCAAGTTAATTCGAAGTAAACATAAAATTCCCATCTCTTATGAAGAATGCCGAGCGCATACCCATTAATCCAGGGGTGTTGTCTTGCAACTCTGTGTAGGGCGATATACAACCGTTGATCTTATCAATCAACGGCATTAATTTTCCACACCAACAGAAAGAAAAAAGTCTCTCGGATTCAGTACCAAACAAGAAAGCCATCGAGTTGGGCTTGGCCGAGCAAGAAGGCCCACGGTATGTATATTTGGGCCTCCAAAATGCAAAGTACTAACATACTACTGTAATCGACTTGAGAAACTTCCTTGTTTCTGAATTCTCACGTAAGGATCAACATTTTGTCTCGTTTTATTTTTACTTACCTTTTTTTATGAAACGTAAATGACAAACGTCACATAAAATTATTGATACGCCATCTCAGAACCTAGCAAGAGACAAACGGACCCGGGGCTCTGCTACCCATGGAGGCACAGCAGGCCCTACCCAATTTTAGAACCGCGATGTTTTGGTGAGAAAAAAAAAATCCAAACCTTCCATTTACAATTCTATGAAGTAGAAACGTGATAATGAGAGTTTTAAAGACAAAATTTAATTATGACCATTTAAAATAATATGATCAGAATAATAACATCTTTGTACTGGTTCAAATGGAGTGAAAATTGGAGTACTTAATTTTTTAACTATATTTTGTTGGGATGAAACTGTTTAGTTTTACAATTTCGTCCCTATAAATTCAAAAAATATATTTACTGATATCCGTTGGAATTGTTTTTTTACAGGGTCCCATAAATATTATTTTAAAATTTATAAATATTTTTCCGTATTTTTTTGGAGCCCATAGTGGGCCTCAATAGACGTGCGGTAGACGGTCACCGCGAAATCCATGCGGTGACCGTAGTGCTGCTCGTATGTATATTTGGGTCCCCAAAATGCAAAGCACTAAGAGCATCCGCAATAGGTGTGTTATATTTGTGTATCAAAATGTTTGTTAAAGTATGTGTTAGAATAAAAAATGGGTCCCACAAGTGTGTGTTAACTTAAGAATGTGTTAGTATATACTATATGAGCACCTCAATGGGTTAGTTAGGAGTGTGTTAACTCTTTAAAATAATGTATCAAAACAAAAAACTTTTACAATGGCTATATAACCAACGTTATTTTTCTGTAATGAAGGAAAGGCCAACGGCCATGTTCCTCCCACTCCACATCCCATTTAAAAGAATTATGCTCAGAGCATGAAATTTTATTGTTTTCTCTATTTTGCCTGAATTCTGATTTTTGGTGTTCAACACATATATAGAAAAACAATGAAAAAGGCAACGGTAAATCAAGCTAACGGTAAGTTTTCAAAAAAGAAAGTAGTGTGGGCATTTATGTTTTATGGTTGAAGTTTGAATTTATAGGGATAGGACCCACTTATTATTTGTTAACTTATTTGCTAAACTTGATAATCATACTAACACACTATACTACATTTAGCACATTCTAACGCACAAGTATTATGATACAAAAAATACAATTTTATTTGTTAAGTCTTAACACACAATTAACACACTAATTAACAAATCCATTGCGGATGCTCTAACATACTCTGTAATCGACTTGAGAAGCTTCCTTGTTTCTCACGTAAGGATCAACATTTTGTCTCGTTTTATTTTACTTACTTTTTTTTATGAAACGCAAATGACAAACGTCACATAAAATTATTGATACGCCATCTAAGAACCTAGCAAGAGACAAACACGGCGGGCTCAAGTGACGACAGTCTATTCGCCAACAAAAAATAAGGATTCTTTAGCACCCACCCTTACCCTTAGTCATACAATTTTTTAAATTGGCTTGCGCTCTCACTATCAGTTCTCGTAATGCATTTACGTTCTCAATCATTATTCTCGCGGATTTCAATAACTAGTAACACACACACACATATATAGATAGTTCGGATCCCATAAGAGATACCGCACGGTGTTACCGTGCAGGACTCTCCTTTCCTGAGCCAATTTCGATAATCTGAGCCGTTCAAAGTGATCAGAACGTGATTTCGGTTCAGTAAAAAACTATTCGGATTAAGTCCTTCCCAATCATTTTTTTTGCTGATTTTTCGCAAGTACCCTTAAAGTCACGTTATGCACACTTTGAGCGGCTCAAATCGTTGAAATTGGCTCGGAAAAGGAGAGTCCCGCATTGTACGGCCGTAAGGGATCCCTTATGGGATCTGAACTGTATATATGTGTGTGTGTGTGTATATATATATATTTCAAAGACCGGATAGCGCTCGTATTCCTGCTCACATACGCGCATAAAGATTAGATGACTTTAGCACTCCTTGTTAACAGTATAATAATATAGAAAGTGGTTCAATTTTCTTGCACAAGGGGTTGGCAACTTGGCGTACTTTAAACGTTTCTCTAATTGTCTAAAGCAGCATTACATGTGTGTTGTTCAGTGCAAATCAAATTTAAATATACACAATAATACATATTCTACGAATTAACAAGGACTGTTAGGACTTGGGATCTGAGCTCGGGCATATATTCTCCTGTTGCCGTGATTGTAGGGATTTTTATTTTTATTTTATAACCGGCTACCTAATCAGTTCGCACACAACTTCACCAATTTTAGAATTATGAAGTTAACGACCTGACAAACCTTCAGTTACCGCAAGATTTGGAATTGGATCGTTCGGTCTTTATGAGATTCAAACTTACGACCAATCGGAGACGAGTTTATCTATTTTTTATGCCCACTTGTCAAACCATATGTGTTAAATTACTTTCCCTTGTTTTTGTTCTTTTCTCAAGGAGATCGATTGTAGATTTTTCTATGATTCTATCTATATGGTATCCCGTATCTCTCTCTTTTTTTTATGGTATCTGATGTATGCGTTACTACGTGTCCTATTTTGTAAATGCTCGATTCAATCTTTTATTTTTTCATTTCGATTATGGAATCTTGAAAAAAAATGGAAGATTGTTCGAAAATCTACATATATTGGATTGAGCTGATTTTTTACAAGCCCACTCGGTTTCTTATTTTAAAATATTATTGAACGGCTCGAATCATCTATGTGGGATCCAGAATGAGCCCCGCATGCCCGTTAGTGGCTCCTGTCTGTTTCCGGCCACAGCATATTCGTTAAAAACCAAGATTCATTGCGAAACTATGCACGGATCTGTATATCTTCCAAACACATCTTCAGCCACCCATTTCCTCCTCTGATCCAAAATCAGTTAAAAACGAGTGGTTCAGGCCAGAACCTCGATCAGTGTGGACTGCGTTGGAATTTTGTGCAATATACGGAGTACTACTTTATTTTGTTTTCATGTGCAAGAGGCTAAAACCCCCAACGAGGCTTGGCCTCCATAAATGTACCTATCGGTCACACAGAAGAGACGACCAACCCCCTACGAGGCTTGGCCTCCATAAATGTACCTATCAGTCACACAGAAGAGACGACCAACCCCCAACGAGGCTTGGCCTCCATAAATGTACCTATCGGTCACAAAGAAGAGACGACCAACGAACAAATACTAACCTGTTTGCAAATCATCGGTTTGGATTTTTGCATGTAATAGCTATTCATTCGAATACGGAACGTTTAAGTACTGTTGCTTTAATTTTGTTGGCCTGGATTCGACTCAATATCAGGTGACGCAGTGCGTGACGATTGGCTGTGGTTTTGGGTTGTTCTGTTCGGTTGGTGTTTGTGGACAAGAGGTGTGTCGATGTGGTGCGTAGATTTGACGGACACGACTCATTTTTAACACACGGATGTGTGATTGGGTACACAGATTCTCGGTAAGATTTGACACACAAGCGCTAATTATAAACTCGCGGATAGTACTCTCTCTGTTTTGATTTGTTTGTTCAATTTTGGATTTTCAATTTCTTAAGAAAATCAAATCTGATCTATTGATTTGAAAATTTACATAATCTGATCCATAGATTTTGAAATTGGACAGTTAATTTAGGACACGTATAAGTCAAAAATGAGATAAACAAATCTGGACGGAGAGAGTAATTTATTATCACGGCAAACACACTATCTTTTGAATAACCAATGAAAAGGTGACCCTACTTAAAGAACAATAGGGTCCAATTGTTAGGAATAACGGATGAAAAAGTGGGAGAGAACAAAATTGCACTCGATCGTGCCTCGACACCATTCTCTACCACACAACTTGTATGGAATCAATATGCTTAATATTGACTCTGGGCCACAAAAATGTGTGCTGGATAAGAGTGTTGGGCACCCCGTGACGATACCCCAAGAACAACAAAGAATAATTTTTTATATTTGGGGAAATGTTTGTTAGGCCTCTTGGTGGTCTCTGTTCAGGCACAATTTTCTTTAGTGTCTTTTTGCTCATCTTCAGTAAACTTTATTCCATTTTGATCTATATATTTTATATTTTTTTGGTTCCTCTTGTCGAGACGACCGATGTGATGTACACGTATTTGTTGTATGTGTGGGATAGACTGATCCTGTGAGTGAATATATGTAAGTGCTTGTGTATTTGTTAATAGGTTTTAGAATTATTGTTTGCTCTATACCGCACTTTGGAGGTAATTAAAGTTTTGTTCACTCTTAGGTGGCCTCTTTCTCAGGCTCAATTTTTCAATCAGAAACATTGATTTTCAAAATTTGTCATGTTAATGTAATATCATTCGACACATCTTGGGAATACATTTTTCCTTGCCAACAATGAATTCCGAACAAGTGCATGTGCCAAATTATTGTTTTAAAGCTATAAAATGGTTCCGTAGTTGGTTTATATACGACAAACTTAAATATTTAATGATTAATGTAGGAAAATGATTTTCACACTCCTCTTTTGGCCATCTACATTCTCTCTTCTTTTTTTTATTCACATGAATTTACAATATTATCTTTGCATGTGTGAAGAAATGTATTGAATAAAGGACAAGATAGTAAATTCAAGTGGATAAAGACAAAAAAAGAAAAGAAAAAGGGTGTGGATTTCTAAAAAGAGAGTGTGGAAATCAATTCCCTCAATGTATTCAAAATTTACGTAACGAACAACTTTAATCATCAGAATTGCCAAGCTAGCATAGTTCATAAAGTTTATGTCCCCTCTGTGGTGGCCTAGGTTCGAGTTCCACGAGAGGCGAGGTTTGGGATTTTAGGACTATGGATTGCCTTTGAGCCTCCGTTGATTAGCATCCCACTACCCCTGCTAATTACACATTATTGGCAAAAAAGAAAAAAAATGAATTGATATTCACACTTTATTTTTTGTTATCCACACTTTTTTTTTTAGTGTTAAAAATGTATGTATTTTTTTTTACTAAAAAAAAAGAAGTGTGAATATCAATTAAAAAAAATAAAAACTTTAATCATCGAACTAGACCACCTAAAAAAGCCTAACAAGACCCCCTCGGCCTCTCCCTAAAATATTTGGATCTATAATTGCAGCAACTACTTTTCTTTCCCTTTCCCTTTCTGAAAATTTCTACTTTATTGTCCCTTATTTTGTCACTTTGACAATTATTGATACAGTTGCATGTGATTGATAAGGAAACGCGGGTGCCCCTTATTTTGTCACTCTGACAATATATTATTAATGCAGTTGCATGTGATTGATGGACTTCGGATTAGTGTTGTGCAGTGAGGTATACAATATCGTGCTGCACATCTCTGAACGGTCTGGTCGTGCATCTGATGGCTCGGATCTCGGCAACCAACGATCGAGAGTCGTTCATTGCCGAGATGAGATTCAAGCAATCGAATGTATGATTCTATGGCTCGGAGGTGCACAACAAAGTGCTGCGCACACTACTGCACGACACCATCCACAAAATTGATAAGGAAACGTGGGTACCCGAGGTGTTTTTTTTGCCCCGCCAAACAAAAGGTTGTTAGGACGAGGGGTTAGTAATTACAAGCGGAGTTGAACACCTCATTCATGAGGACTCAAATTTAGAACATCTTTAACCCATCTTTAAAACTCCAAAATAGAAAATGGATATGACATATTGGAGAAATTTTTTGTAATTTATTCATATTTTTTGCACTTTACGAGAGAATCTATGAGGGGCCCATTGTACTTTTTAGATATTTGAGTCTCCAAATTGTCTTTGGTTCTCCAAATATGGAGACCTTACTCCCATTTTGGAGACAAAATCTTTATAAATCTTTAAGAAGTATGATGGATCTCTTCTAATTTCTCTTGAAAGTGCAAAAAATGAGAATACATTATAAAATATTTCTTCAATATGTTGCATCTATTCTCCATTTTGAAATTTTAGAAATGGATCGGTGATGCTCTTAGAATCTCTCTTTTAGAAGTAAGAGTAACGAACCAATTACACTAGTCGTGGTGTTCATCCAAGGTTCTCTAACCCTTGTGGTATAGGAGAACAAACAAGGGTACTTTCTCCTTTATATAAAGGGAAATGATTTTGTCACTCTCATTTTTGTTAACGTCACTCCCTTGCAAGTGTATGTATTTTTACACTTGCAAGGGAGTGACGTTAATAAAAAAAAATGAGTGACAAAATCAGCGGTCTTTATAAATTAAGCTTTCTCTATCTAAGCTCTACAAATATAAGCTTGTTTTTACTTTGTTCTTCTCCTTAAACAATGTAAACACGTTGGTGTGTTTGTTTTTGCAACTTATTAAAGCCGCTTTGCCTAATAGTAATAACCTTTTTCGTTTTGCCCTTTTTGTTTGACTTCAAAACGCAAAAGTTGTGTTTCAAAATTATTGCTGAGGCAACTGCCAACTGGCAACTGGCAACTGGCTAGCTCTTTTGTTTGATTGTTAATTACTTCTTTATATCTTTAGGGTTGTCTGATTGACTAACGTGGCCTTTGCCCTAACTTCTTGTCTCATTAGAATATACTCCATAGAAGTCCCAGAGCGTGTCATAGATACTTTAGAGTTATGAGAGGTCAGGTATTTTTCATTTTTTTTTTCTAATTATAATCGGGTTAGGTGAACTGGTGAAGACAAGCTAGCACAGAAAAATTAATCCAATGTCTTGGCCAATTCTTTTGGGGGTCGCCCAACTGAACAATTGTTCAGCCAAGTCTTTTGGGGCTCGGCCAATTGTTCTGCCGACCGATTAATATATAGTCAATAGATGGGTCATACAACTATTTTCTCGAGGGATTTTACACCTATAGAAAGAAGATCGGGAGTGAGAAAATCGACAAGAGCAAGAGAAGAGTAGCATCGACATGGCCTAGCCAGTTGAGGAATTTCTGAGCAATATATGCATAGATTCTTTTACAGTTCTTTCTCTTCTCACCACATAAGAAAGAAAATATCAACTTCCTTTTCTTTCATTTTTCTTTGAATCCGCGAAGAGAACAAAAAAAGCATTTTGACTAAAAACAAAAAAAAATAGAAGAAGAAGATTATTAGGCCAAAACACTGGCGTTGTGATACCATGTGACTGTGTCCCAGGATCACCTAATAATTTTTCTTATCTATAAGTTCTCTCTCGCCTATCTTGACAGATTTGAAACCAAGGGATGACAAAAATGAGAAACAAAATGAAAAATGTTCTAGTATTCATTTTATTCACTGTCGTCTTTCTTTAAATGTGCATCGAAGCCATTTGTACATATTGCTATATATTAACCCAATAATTAAGCATATACTCCCTCCATTCTAAAATGAGTGACTTTTTTGAAATTCTGTGTCATTTTAAAATGCTTATACCTTTCGAATTGTGAAGTTTTATGTGATTTTGAAAACTTTGTTTAATAAAACTAATTAAAATCTATCAAACAAGATTCATATTGCATATTTTTTAACATTCAGGTTGAAAGATATAAGCAATTAAAAATGGAAAAAGTCTACAATACACACTACTTAAAAGGGTGTATCATATGCAACTATTTTGTGGTTCATTCATAACATTTTAGAGTGTTTCGTAACTTTTGTTCTAGAATTCATAACTTTTCAGCAATACGATTCGTAACGTTTTCATTATGATTCATAACATTTTGGTGTATCTCGTAACCTTTATATGATTCATAATTTTTTAGCAATACGATTCGTAACATTTTCTCTATAATTCATAACATTTTGAGGGGTGCATATGATACACACCCAAATAAGGGGTGTGTATTGTAGTCTTTCCCAAATGAGAATGACACGCTTTTTCAAAAAGGTCATTCATTTCGAAACGGAGGGAGTACTGTATATGTTTTTGAAAAAAACTATATTCACCCATTGTTATGATTGATTCCAAAAAATTGCAACCAAAGACGACATTTGTCATTTCTCTCTTGGTCCATTCAAGCCACATTGAAAAACGGTATCGAGTTTAATCCAACGATTTGGATTTGAGTTTGTGTTTCATCCGAAGCAGTGTAGTACGATGACTATTTTTTGACTTTTAAATATTGCAGCAAATTAAGAAATACTGTACCCTCTTTCTTTTTTTGTTTATCTACAATTACAAAAAAATAACTTCAGTAATTTATTTTTGACATGGTCGACGGATGAAATTAAACAAAACACAATTATGGAAAGATGGAAAGATGGACACAATCATGGAAAGATGGAAAATTGGGAGGACCTGGAATTATTTTTCACAATTATTTTTGTCTGATTTGGTAGAATATACAGACCTTAATGACTTCAAACGCAAGACGACGCTTGATAATGATGGGGTCGAATAAAAATACAAGTGCTACCTAGCTAGGTTAATTGAATGGGGCTTACTTACGTGACGATCTTGTGCTCACACCTTTTTGAATTTTGTTAATTGTTGTTTTTGTCTTTGAGACTATTCTGTGTGTGTGTGAGAAGGAATAAGAAAGAGAGACGAGAAGAAAAGTTGGAAAATGTTCTGCAATCGTGAAAAAAAGACGTATTGAATGGACTAGTTTCATAAAAGTTGATTGCACGTTGGACGAATTTAATATTCCGATTCTCTGTGTGTGTGTGTGAGAAGGAATAAGAAAGAGAGACGAGAAGAAAAGTTGGAAGATGTTTTGCAATCGTGAAAAAAAGACGTATTGAATGGACTAGTTTCATAAAAGTTGATTGCACGTTGGACGAATTCAATATTCGGACTTTGATAAGGTGTGTACGTTTAAAATATCTAAGAGTGGCGAATTTTAAAATATCTTTGATTTTGTGAAAAAGATTTAAAGGGCTGGATGTCCCTGCCTCGATCCTTTGCTAGATTCATCACTTGGTAATGTTATCTCCAATGCGAGAGTTGAATATATGCAACTTTTGTGTTGGTGATTAGTTTTGAGATCCATTGGTGTGGTAATTTTGGTTGCATTAAAATTGGAGGAATTAATGAGGAATCACATCCGGTTTATGTACTATGATTTAAATGTACGTAGAATTGTGGAGTCCGGAGCTAATATATGTCCGATTTAGAATTTTACGGAAAAAAAAAATATGTAGAAAAAAAAAAAAAAACAGTGTAGGTGCGAGTGAAGTATAGGTGCTTGCCGGGGTTGAGCGATGGCTCAACTACTCTTGACTGGGGGCTTGAGCAGTGGCAATAGTTTTGCGTACTTCGGCCATCTCATATTGTCCTTACTAGTACGGAGTATTTTATTTTCATCACAGTGGAATCTCATTCTCCCATAAATACAAGTATTGAGCCCGAACCACGTTAAAAAAAAAAGTTATGAAGTGGTTAGATATATATAAATGATAAAGATGAAAATGTTGAATCATTGGATGAGCACAGAGCTCCATGAAACTTTAGCCTCCTAATTAAAGAAATGTGGAATTCAACACATGATGATGGGAGTATTATATACTCGTATTAGTTACTTGCACGATCTCATTCATTGGTTTAGCAAAAAAACAAAAACTCTTCCCACAAAGACCTGGGCGCCAAAGTTGAAGCAGCAATTAACAAATAATAATGTACCATTCAGAATCATATATATAATACTCTCGAGTAGGGGTGTGCAAAAACCTGTGACCCTACCCGAAGGGTCTCAGGCGCGGCCGAACATGTGGTTCGATCGGGTACGGATTATTTTTATTTTTATTTTTTTTTGTAAAAAATCAATTTTCGATTCGGGGTACTGTTTTTCCGACCCGACCCGACCAATTCATATTGATTATTTCGGTTTTGGTCGGATCCGACCCGACCAAAAAAATGGGCACGCGGACGGTTATTTCCACTTGTTCGATTCGGATTCGGGACTAAAAAAATAAAATAAAATTGATACCTGACATGTCGGGTCGGGGTCGGGTCGAATCCGATCCGTGCACACCCCTACTTGAGTCTCGAGGACAGAAGCTTTTTTAACAAGTCTCGAGGACAAAAGCTTTTCCACTAATGATACTGAAATTAATGTTACGGAAATATAATCCCATACTGCTTTGGTATAAAATGATTATTAATATAACGGTAGTGATCTCTAGATCCACCTAATTCTTTTGGTTAGTATACGCATGTTTTGCTTAACTACCGAGGTAATTAAACATAATTCTCACACATTTTTTTTACTTAAATAATCTCTTACTATTTATTAGAACGTATTATAACCTGTAATTGGCTTCGAAATTGTAAAGAAAGGTAATCAATATTTCATTTGCTAAGTCTCTACATAAACATCTGCAATGCTTTGATATATTACCTATATGAGTTATTTACGGCTCCACACAATTTTGGCCGTTCATTTCGGCAAGCAATGCTCTTTTCAATTTAATTTGACTGGTAACCATTAATTTTTACCTGTCAAAATTGGTTTTCAATCCAGATCATCCAAATTTATGGGACGCTCCGTAAAGAAGATATTCTCATACATACTACATATTAGCAATTGCCCGTGTCTATAGGCACGACGCAATGCTTTTTAAACATAGTCTAAATGAAGTATCAAACCCCACTTTTTCAAAGGTTTTTTTTTGGATACAATGGTTCTTTTTAACGTCATCTCACATGAGGTGAGTCCTGGATATGCGTATGGTCTCACCTCGTGCAAGTGGACCACCTCATGAGAGAGGAGCATTATAAATAACCGTGAATTAGAAAAAAAATTATTCTCCCAACAAAATCTACTTTTTGGAAATTTTTATTTTAAGAATAAGCTTCAAATATGGTCCATCTAGCCAAATTCATAAAATAGTTTAACACAACGAATTCGATTTTTTGAACATTCACTCACTCAAAAGTGACATCTCTATTGCACTTATTTCTTTAACTGATCTAGAAAAATAGAAAAACAAAATAGTTCTAAGACTACATATAACAAAGTAAGGAGTAGAATTTGAAACTCTGTCTACCCAAGAGGTTCCAACAAAAAACCTGCAGTATTTAATCCCAAACAGATCATGAAACTTCAAATCATCTAAACCAACAGCTCCAATTGTTTTGAATAACAATTTTGTTCTCTTATCTATTAGTTAAAAAGAAAAAGAATTTGATGCGAAGAATTACTCATGGCTGCAAAGAATTATTCATGGCCGCGAAGAATTACTCCTAGCCGCAAAATATTACTTTTGGCCTCGAATAATTACTCTTGGCCGTAAAGAATCGCGAAGAATTACTCTTGGCTGCAAAGAACTATGAAGAATTATTCTTGGCCGCATCGAATTGCACTTGACTGCACCGAATTGCACTTGGCCGCAAAGAATTGCGAGACCATTAAGTAATTAGATGCGGCCACGTGCAATTAGATGCGGCCAAAAGCAATTCAATGTGGCCAATAGTAATTTGTAGCGGCCAAGAGCAATTCGATGCGGCCAAGTACAATTTGTAGCGTCCAAGTGTAATTCGTATTGTCCAAGTGCAATTCGATGCAGCAAAGTGCAATTCGATGCGGTTAAAAGTAATTTGATGCGATCAAGTGCAATTCGATGCGGTCAAGTGCAATTAAGTGCGGCCAAGTGCAATTTGATGTGACCAAAAGTAATTCTCGGCCAAGAGTAATTCATTGCGGACAGGACTTTGTGGCTAGGAGTAATTCTTTGCGTCCAATAGTAATTTTTTGTGAACTTTTAATCTTAACCATTGGCTTCAATATTGAGATGGAGTGTCTTTTTTTGTGTCATCGGAATGTTTCCCTATATATATTCTTCAAATTAGCACATAATTTGAAAAGTTTTGGTATTCTTCTCTCTCTTCTTTTTTGAAAAATCACAAAGACATTAATGTTTTGAAAAATCACAAAGACATTAATGTACAGTTGTTAGGAGTAAATAAACCTCACAGCAATTGTGTAATATGTGCAAAAAGTGTGAGTACTTTACTGAAATGAGGAGAATGAGCCGAAATCATTGGATCAAAGTAATCATCCATTGCAACAATTTATCTTTTGTTATTTTGTTACGTATGGATGAACCCTACACCCTTGCGCTATGTAATATAGAAAATTAAGTTAAATAATAAAATTAATTTTAATGCAGAAACACTGACACATGTATATTTTCGTTGGCTTACATCCCGATGAAGGTGAAGATGAAACTATGACTAAGAATCAAGATGCAACAAAATCAATACATTTGTTGCCACTAACATATTGCAATGAATCAAATAACCAATTATATAATTAATCAAATTTCCCCCCTCAATCACTCAACCAACTAAATATTTAGCAATTTAAATATATTTCAAAAAATGACAGGACACACACACACACACACACACACACACACAGATATATATATATATATATAGAGAGAGAGAGAGAGAGAGAGAGAGAGCACGTATGTGTGTGATAGAAAATAATTTTGGATTCAAAATTGAAATCCATTTTGGAATTAACATGTGAGGGAGAGAGATCGACATCCCTAGGTCACAGAAATCGTTTTTGACTGATAACTGTTAGAAAAGTAAGAAAAATTTGAAAATAAGGAATCAAAATAAGATTAGGAAACATTAATTTTAAGCTTTTTTTTTTCATCATTCTTCCAAATATTCATTCTTTCCAAGTATATTTATAATTTTACTATCTATAAATCTCAACTATAGAAAAAATATGTACAAATTCGATGATCCAAAATATAGAGAATTCAAAAATCGCTGCTCTATATCGTATAGATAGTTTTATGCATCCATGGGTTTAGTTTCAATTGATATATAGTAATAATATCATGCCATTTGATAAAACTAAAAATTTGCTGTGTTTTTCCAGGACAAGCAAAATAATATCACAGCCACGTAGAAGTTTCCCTCGCTGTCTAGTGTCTATCTGTCTTTCTGTTACGATTACGATTACCTTGGCTTGTATTGTATCCACGTCTTTCTTTATTAATATTCTGCTTGCCGCAGGATTTCATTGAATTCTCTGTCAAACAAACACTTCAATTCTCTTACTCAATACTACAGTCATAAAAACCAACAACCACCACATTTGTTTCTTAGCTGTAATAATTTGCATCCATAACACACATGACACACCATTGCTCTCTCTCTCTCTCTCTCCTTCACAGAGCTAGTTGATTCGTCCACTGGCCTGTTGGAGCCCGGAATAATTTCTAAAACGAATATTCATCTGTCGTTTACCATTTGAAGCTCCGGAGTCCGGTTGTCTTTCTGTGCCTTCACTCTGCTCAGGTGAAACTTAGTTCTTTTCCTCTTGCATGTGGATTTTACAATATCACTAATCGAGTTCAACTTCTTGGGCTTCTGCTATTATTTTTTTGTTTTGAATTTCAACTTCCGAGGAGTGTGAATCAGAAACTTTTGTCTTCCTGATGAAAGGTCATATGAATCAAGTAAGAAATATGTACCCGTGTTGCAGAGTATGAAGCTGTAGCCAGCAAGTAGCTCTGTTTTTGTAGCTTTTCCTTCTCCCTTTTTCGTTTGCTGGGATTCTCTTTCCCCTTTTGATGTTTTCCATCTTTAAAGTCCAGTGTTGGATTTCTAATCTCCAATAACAATGGGTGATTTTTTTTTTGTCCTTTTCAACCTTTTTGTTTCCCTTTTTCTCTCTTTGTTTCACTTTAATAAATGCCTTTCAGAGTCATCTTGTTGACTTTTAATTTCTGCATACTGGGTTCATGGTTATGTTCATGCTAGATGGTGATGTTCTAGTTTTTGCAGTTGTACTTTAAGAGCCCCTTTGATCCAGGGATTTCATAAGAAATGAAAAAAAGGTCGTGGTGCCTGGAGAGGAAAGTAAAAAGTAGAATTTTTTGATGGGCTTTTCCCTTTATCACCCATTCTCACCATTTTCCAAAAGGGCTGTAACTGTTTACCCATTAAATAAGGAAAAAGTGAACTCAACTATGAATACCTTATTGTTTCATATTGATATCAATTCCCTGATGTGAGGAGAGTTTCTGTATTTTCCCTTTTTAAGTGTCTTTTAAGGTCATTTATATTTATCTTGCTAATTTTTATGCCAAACTGTCGAAATTTCTGCCAATTTTGATTCTGGGTTTTGTTAATCCCAGATGGTTCTTTTATACATTTGAAGAAGATTTGTGTATTTTGTTTAAACTATGAATAAAAAGGTCATTAAACTCTACTTGTGCAAGCTTTCTGTAACCCTGTTGTTGCAAATTTGGAGACTTCATAGGATGATGTTTACATATTTCTTTTGAATTTCCGCAGGTTATGGAGATTGATAGAAGTGAAGCATAGAAGGTGTACTGAGTATGTGTGATTTGGCATAAGTTAGACAAAATGTCTTCTACTTCTTGGATCACATCGTTTTCGTGCTCAACCTCTGTGATACAATCTTCTGAGGAAACATCTCTTTCACCCATTCTTCAATGGCTCAGATTCATCTTCCTTGCACCGTGTCCCCAAAGAGCTCTCCTGTCTTCAGTTGATATACTCTTTCTGCTAGCCATCCTTGTGTTTGCAGTTCAAAAGCTCTATTCTAGACATGCTTCCCATAAGAACCTCGAATCTGAAATCAATAAGCTTCTCATTGGAAAAAATAGAGACGTTATTCGGACTACTTTGTGGTTTAAGTTGTCTTTGATTATAACGGTTCTATTAGCACTTTCCGATGCAGTTTTATGCATTCTGGCCTTCAGTAGAAATTCCGAGTTGCCACAGGAGCTTGTGGATGGACTATTTTGGCTAGTTCAAGCACTAACTCACGTGGTGATCGCTCTATTGATTGTCCATGAGAAGAAATTCCAAGCTGTCACACATCCTTTGTCACTTCGAATTTACTGGGTTGCAAACTTCATTGCCATTACATTGTTTTCCATTTCCGGGACCATTCGTGTAGTCTCTCTTGGCGAACCTGATCCTGATATGCGCCTTGATGATATAATTTTGTTTGTTAATTTTCCATTATCGATTGTACTTCTCATCATTGCCATAAGAGGATCAACTGGTATAGTTTCTTTGAGAAGTGAATTGGATTCCGTAATGGATGCAGAAACCAAAATATATGAACCCCTATTGGACAAATCCAATGTAACTGGTTTTGCTAATGCTTCTATCATCACGAAAGCATTTTTTCTTTGGGTGAATCCCCTACTGCGTGAAGGCTATAAAACTCCTCTTAAGGCTGATGATATCCCTTACGTTTCCCCAAAACATAGAGCTGAAAGAATGTCTGAACTTTTTGAACGGAATTGGCCGAAGCCTCTTGAAACATCAAAGCATCCAGTCCGAACCACATTGCTTCGATGCTTCTGGAAGGAAATAGCCTTCACAGCCTTCCTTGCGATTGTGCGGCTTTGCGTCGTGTATGTGGGGCCTGTTCTCATCCAGAGATTTGTCGATTTCACGTCTGGGAAGAGGAGCTCCCCCTACGAAGGATACTACCTTGTATCTATTCTTCTCGTCGCCAAATTTGTTGAAGTTTTGACCTCTCACCAATTTAACTTCAATTCTCAAAAGAATGGGATGCTCATACGGTCCGCCCTCATCACTTCTTTGTACAAGAAGGGGCTAAGGTTGTCGTGTTCAGCTAGACAAGCTCATGGGGTTGGACAAATCGTGAATTACATGGCTGTAGATGCTCAGCAGCTCTCTGATATGATGCTGCAGTTACATTCCATATGGCTTATGCCCCTCCAAGTCACTGTGGCATTAATACTTCTTGCTCAATATCTCGGTGCCTCGACTATTACAGCTCTAGTTGGGGTTATTGCTGTCATGTTGTTTGTTTTGCTGGGAGCTAAAAGGAACAACAAATTCCAACACAACATTATGAAGAATCGGGATTCAAGAATGAAGGCGACAAACGAGATGCTGAATTACATGCGTGTAATCAAGTTCCAGGCATGGGAAGAACACTTCAACAGGAGGATTCAATCTTTCCGCGAATCAGAATTTGGGTGGCTAAGCAAGTTCATGTATTCGTTATCTGGCAATATCATTGTCATGTGGAGTACACCTGTGCTTATATCTGCATTTACCTTCGGTACTGCAATCTTGTTGGGGGTTCCCCTTGATGCAGGGACTGTTTTCACCACTACAACTATCTTTCGGATTCTCCAGGAACCAATAAGGTCCTTCCCCCAGTCTATGATCTCAATTTCACAAGCAATGATCTCACTCGCAAGGTTGGACAAGTATATGACAAGTAAGGAGTTGGTTGAGAAGTCGGTGGAGAGAGTAGAAGGTTGTGGTGGTGAGATTGCAGTGGAGGTGAAAGATGGTGCTTTTAGCTGGGATGATGAAGGTGGGGAAAAGGTGGTAAAGAACTTGAATTTTGAGATAAAAAAGGGAGAGCTTGCAGCTATTGTCGGTACTGTTGGATCAGGGAAATCTTCACTCCTGTCTGCAATTCTTGGCGAGATGCACAAAATGTCAGGGAAGGTCTGAATATTTGTGTTGAACTCTTTTTAGTTTTCCTTTCATTGTTTTAGGTGTGAATTCTCAATGCTTTCTATTTCCTCCATCACATTTTGTTTGTCCATTTTTGGTAGTCGGGGCATTTATTCAGATGAAGATGCAATATGTACCGCGAATGATTTGTCAAAATTTTCCCCACCAATTATAGATCTCTTTTTTGTGGACGAAGATTTCTAAACCATCTAAACAAGAACAGAGTAAGAAAGATGGGCGTTTTTTACTATGTTGAAATGGGCAAACAATGTGGGATGGAGGGTGTATGACTATATGATTGTGATGGCTGCTTTGATATGTGTCCCAATTGCTTCTATTTTTCTATTCCTTTCAGTGAAATCTTTCAATCAAAAGTCCAAATTTCAAAAATTTATTGGACTTGCGATTGTTACATTATTCTATAGTTTCATGACTTAACAATCTAGGCACTTTCACTCTAACAGGTCAAGGTTTGTGGAACCACTGCCTATGTTGCACAAACATCATGGATTCAGAATGGAACAATTCAAGAAAACATCCTGTTTGGTTCACCAATGGATGGAGAGAGGTACAGGGAAGTCATTAAGGTGTGCTGCTTGGGGAAAGACTTGGAAATGATGGAGTTTGGAGATCAGACTGAAATCGGAGAGCGTGGCATTAACCTCAGTGGTGGCCAGAAGCAGCGGATACAACTCGCTAGAGCTGTTTATCAGGATTGTGATATCTATCTTCTTGATGACGTTTTCAGTGCGGTTGATGCTCACACTGGTTCTGAAATCTTCAAGGTGACAAGAATGTTTACAACAGTTTATGAGATATATTTTCTTCATAGCTTACGTATACAGTTGTGTGCTCCTTGTCTTTAGCAACGTCACATTTTGAAAAGATTTGCAAAATATTTGAAAAGAGTGAAATCTAATGTAAATTCCCTTGCTGTTGGTAACATTTTGGCATTTTGAGACGCGTGTTACATGCCTGTCGCTTACCATGCTTTAATCTGCCTTGCTTTATATGCACATATGCTGCTTAATTTTTGTACTTCTCCCGTAGCTGTCATAAAAACTAGGTCGGTCAGGTTTTCAGTTATTAGACCCCATCTCTTTTCTTTAAATTATGAGATTTGAAAGGCAGTGCTTGTTATATGAAGTTATCAATAGGTCGATTGTAAAGTTATTGATATGGATTCAGAACACTGTCAAAGGAGTTCATTTTTAATGGTAGAAATAGAATGATAGTTTAAAGTTGTGTTCGTGCTTGTTTGGCAGGAATGTGTAAGGGGTGCTCTCAAAGAGAAGACCATTCTACTTGTGACTCATCAAGTTGATTTCTTGCACAATGTTGATCTTATCTTAGTAAGACAGTTTTCGTTATAATGCATTACGATTCAGTTCTTTTAGTTTCTGCCTGAAAATATTAAGCTTACCTTAAAAAATAATCCGACAATCAGGTCATGCGAGATGGGATGGTTGTGCAATCGGGAAGGTACAATGATATTCTGGAATCCGGCGTGGATTTCAAAGCACTGGTTTCTGCTCATGAAACATCCATGGAGCTTGTAGAAGTGGAAAATAGCATGCCCAGTGAAAATTCCCCTAAACCACAAAAACTTGCCAGAGGACTTTCTAACCATGGGGTAGCAAATGGTGAAGACAACACGTTAGAACGAACCAATTCGAACAGGGGAACTTCAAAGCTCATTAAAGAAGAGGAGCGAGAAACTGGTAGAGTTGGGTTACATGTTTACAAACAATATTGCACTGAGGCTTTCGGCTGGTGGGGTGTAGTGATGGTTTTGCTGATATCGTTGCTTTGGCAAGGTTCGCTAATGACGAGTGATTATTGGTTGGCGTATGAGACTTCAGAGGAGCGTGCTATGGTGTTCAACCCTTCTCAATTCATTAGTATCTATGGAATTATTGCAGCAGTTTCAGTAGTGCTAGTAACCATCAGAGCCTTTTCTGTGACAGCCCTTGGGCTTAAGACTGCCCAAATATTTTTCAGACAAATTCTTCGCAGCATTTTGCATGCTCCTATGTCATTCTTTGACACTACACCATCTGGAAGAATACTTAGTCGGGTAAAAAATTTGAACATCAAATATGATACTCAAAAGTATGCATCTTGATATTTAATATGTTTCCCTTATGCGGTATAAATGATATTGTATCTCTTAATGCAGGCGTCAACTGACCAGACGAACATTGATATCTTCCTTCCTTTCTTTTTGAGTATGACCATTTCCATGTACATCACAGTGGTCAGCATCATCATCATCACATGTCAGTATGCTTGGCCAACGATATTCCTTTTAGTACCCCTGGGTTGGCTGAATTTCTGGCACCGGGTATGGGCATTTATTTAACATTGTTATTTTGTGGGGAATACATTCTTCCTTTGACAACTGTATACTCTACTGCCGTTTGACGTGTAATAGACATCTATTTCACCTACTATATTGGAAATTTGGAATAATTGACGATTTCTACTACAGATAAAGAAATTTGTCCAGAGTCCTGAGGTGGGAACACTTGTGAGAGCTCTTGGTGATGTCTTGAATATCAAAAAAATTTGAAACTGAACTTTGGCATGCTGGGACTTCCAATGGGTCGGACAGATAACTCACACAACCATAATAATCGTGTTACCTGGTTGTTACTCAATAAATGCTTTCTTCCGCTTTCAGGGATACTATCTCGCGACATCTCGTGAATTAACTCGGCTCGATTCCATTACCAAAGCGCCTGTTATTCATCACTTCTCAGAAAGTATTTCTGGTGTTATGACGATCCGGTGTTTTAGGAAGCAGGGAATGTTTTCCCAGGAGAATGTCAACAGAGTGAATGCAAATGTGCGTATGGATTTCCACAACAATGGATGCAATGAATGGTTGGGCTTCCGTTTGGAACTCATTGGAAGTTCTTTTCTCTGCATTTCTGCAATGTTCTTGATCTTGTTGCCCAGCAGCATCATAAGGCCAGGTAGACTATCTACTCAAACGGTTTGTGGTTTGTTGGCATATAGTCATTTGATCCGTAGGTCTGTCTACTAGATGCAGTATCTATGTTTAGGATCTTGAATTGGTGGTGGTCAATGAAAAAGGACAGGGAAAACGAAGTGAACAAAACTAGTTTATGCATCCAGCATATTTTTCTCTCATTTCCTTCCCGTGGACAAATCTAGGATCTGAATATAGCATAAGAAAGAGGTTTTGTCCAAATACTTTCATAATCAGTAACTAAAAATGATTTTGCTTGTTTTCTGCTGATATTATTTTGAGTGCTGAACAGTAATAGAACTCTTGACAACGTACTAGATCATGAGTGACAATTAGTGCTTTGTTCTTGTTGGTATTAATTTTAACATTTAAGTTTAGCAATGGCGTTTGATTCATGAAAGGGCAAGTGGCATACATCATGTGATTGATGTGAGCACAATTAGGATGGATTTGAGGTAAAAGTAATGTCGAATTTGTCCCACATCGGTTAGTTATCACCTTGAAAACTAGTGTATGAGCCTGAGCGGCCTCTCCCCTCATTGCCAATTGGTATTGAGTTGGATGCTCTAGCAAGTAACAAATGAGTTCTGTGTCAGCATAAGGTCTTTACTTAGGTAAGTTGTTAAAATAATTGAGGCATGCAGAGCTGGTAATTGGATCGCATTTGATGTTAGTGAGTTGGCTTCTTTGACATTTTATCTTTCTTACAAGGTTAGACGATAATTGAATGTGGTAAACTAACTTGTACTGTATCGAACAGAGAATGTTGGATTAACTCTCTCGTATGGCTTGTCCCTCAATGGCACACTATTCTGGGCCATATATATGAGCTGCTTTGTGGAAAATAGAATGGTTTCTGTTGAAAGGATAAAACAGTTCGCAAATATTCAATCAGAAGCTGAATGGGAGAAAAAGGATTGTCTTCCCTCTCCAAATTGGCCTACGCATGGAAATGTTGAGCTCGAGGATTTGCAGGTAACTTGCCTTGCTTCATTTTTTGACTCACTTTTGTATTTATTTTCTGATGAATTTTCTTGTTAATGGTAAACAAAGATTCTGTGGCTAAACTATTGGTGTGAAGCAAAGGAACTAATTCTCACAAGATTACTGGGTGTTTGGGTATTTACTTGATATGATCTGAATTTCTGAAATGTATGTAAAACACTAAGCCTGCCTTGATGCATTGGTTTGTGTTTTCCAAAATTTACAGCCCTTTAGGATGGTGAGAAAAAATATCTTTTCTTTGGTCAATTGTTCTGTCAATAGCTTGGTATCTTTATTTGCATGCTTCATTATTGTCTTCTAGCATCAGGCGAAACATTTTCTAATCAAGATACTTCTCTGGCGCACATTGAACAGGTCAGATACCGCCCAAACACTCCTCTGGTTCTTAAAGGCATTACACTCAACATTCTAGGGGGAGAGAAGATTGGTGTAGTTGGTCGAACAGGGGGCGGAAAGTCAACTCTGATCCAGGTTTTCTTTAGGCTTGTGGAGCCTTCGGGAGGGAGGATAGTCATTGATGGCATTGACATTTCCACGATAGGGCTTCATGATCTTAGGTCTCGCTTTGGGATCATTCCCCAGGAACCTGTCCTTTTTGAAGGAACTGTGAGAAGCAACATTGATCCAACTGGGCTGTATTCCGATGAAGAGATATGGAAGGTATATGGGCTATTCTTATTCCACCCACCAAACCAGTTTGGATTCAGCAATGACAAGGAAAAAGGCTTAGTGATCTGAGCTTTAAATGTGCATGCATTGAAACACACACGGAATTTTTGAGCTTTGATTAGGAGCAGATGTCTAATGCTTTATTCTTTTGCAGAGTCTCGAGCGTTGCCAACTAAAAGATGCGGTGGCTGCAAAACCTGGCAAACTTGATTCTACAGGTAAATATTCATTCTAATATCACATAACTACACCTAAACTTGCTTCTCTTAGAGCCTGTTTGTCTGCCGGGCCTTGACCATTGGATAGTTAATGCCTTGTGAATGTGGTATATTTAATCTCATAGCGTTGAGATTAAATATACCACATAGGACATACAAGCGGGCCTTTAAGTGTTCTTTTTAGTGGGTGAAGGTCAATATTCGTTTGTTTTTTTCTTTTTGCACCTTCTCAGTTGTTGATGATGGAGACAATTGGAGCGTGGGTCAGAGGCAACTTCTCTGTTTGGGAAGAGTAATGCTAAAGCGTAGCAGGATTTTGTTTATGGATGAGGCAACGGCTTCTGTTGATTCGCAAACGGATGCAGTAATTCAAAAAATCATCAGAGTGGATTTTGCCGCCTGCACAATCATCAGCATTGCCCACAGAATACCGACGGTCATGGACTGTGAGAGGGTGTTAGTTATAGATGCAGGTGAGTGTTCCTTATCTTTCCTTCCATACCATCAGATGAAAACACTTCATATTCATTATAGCACTTCCTTAATTATGGGCAAGATTTGCCAAGTACGAAGAACAAACTTTTTCTCATTAAAGAGCCAAGATTGGATACCTCTTCCCAACTTCTTTATAGATATGTTATTTTTAAGTTAGAAAGTTTGTGCTTTCGGAACTGCTATTTAGTAATCACGAGGTTACCCATTAGTTGAGTTTTAGGTTAGTCAAATATTAAGACTTTTTTCTTAAAGAAACCTTCTGAAGGCAAAAGAAACCTGGCTGATCACATAAAAACCTTTCAGCTTTCTTACGATTTCACAGCTGATGTTCCTTTCGCTCTCTTTTGACAGGATGGGCAAAAGAGTTTGATAAACCATCTCGCTTGCTAGAGAGGCGCTCACTATTCGGGGCATTGGTTCAGGAATACGCAAACCGCTCATCTGGACTATGAGATAACCAGAATGGTTTTTCCCAGACTTTTGATTTTTCTGCAGCTAACGTTGGAGGTCCTGGACAAGGTATCAGATTGGTTGTAGCAAACTCTATAGACATAGGTATAGAAGGTAGTATTCCTCCTAGATGTTATTGTCATTCGCTGTATCCCCCTTGTAAAATTTGATGGTTCGACGTACGTTCAAGATCAGTAATTAGCATTGTTCTATTCCAGTGAACCAAGTTGGATGCACTGTCACTGATAAATAATTAATCTCAGTCTCTCCTTTTTTCTTTTTTTTTCTCTTTTGCCGAAAAAAAGAGTTTTGTTAAGTTTATCTTATGTGATTAGATCCTTAGTTATGTGATTTCTACAGAAAGGTGCTTTCTCAGGCGTTACGTCGCATTTATTTTTGAACATGGCAATTTAGGCTCCCAAAGTCTCTCCTACTGATTGTCAAAAAAAGAAGATACAATTTGCCAAACTTACATTATAACAGAAGACTAATGTCCCTACATCCATTATGGAGGGTATCGTGGACGACACCAGCCTTTGCTAATAACAATAAGTCAATAATGTTTGAACTACGCACAAACTGATTTGAACACCTTGTTATCAGAGAAAAAGTACCAAGGCATGCACTCTACGAATGTGTCTCGATATTAGGCTTCATGAGAATATTTCTTATGGTTAGGTTTTAAATGGGATTGTACATGCCAAACCGACAACAGAGAAAATGATTCTGTAGTTAGACCAATGAAGGCTATGATTCAGGTGTGCTTTCAATGGACTAGTGCACTTCAATTGACTCTATAAATGTTATATTTTGAGTACTTCTTTGACTTTAAGAAACTCATTTTGACAAAGAATGAGATGAGAAATTGAAGAACAAATTCTCACTCTTCAAACTTGAAGAGAGACGGAGAGAGTTGCACCAAAATGGTATGACAAGTACTTTCCTTGGCGGATCAAAAAATAAAATAAAATACTTTCCTTGGACTGCCTCTTGGTTTTATGACTCTTCAACTAGTTCCTTTTGCTCTCATAAGCTGCTCTTGGATAGTAGTTCCTTTTGGTCCTTGTTTGGTTTGGATGTTAAAAACCCAAGTCATATAGTAATTCATGCAAGTGTGTCATACTACTAAAATTCGTAAAAGCGAAAATTAAGAGAGTGAGCGCAGTGTGGAGATTGAAAGCGGGAGTACATGACACTTTGAAGGATTATGTGAGTAAGGTTTAAACTCACAATTTTTTAACATACATCAGTTACATGAAGAGTACGACTTCGAATCTAGGGCTCGTATTGTCCAAATTAAAACAACATGAACCAAAATTTATATGAACTTCTCTATGGGGGGTAAAAATGCCATTTTCCATTGTTGTACTTGGTCTTCTCATAAGGCGTAAACCCTAAACCCCCAATCCACGCCCGCTTTCACTCTGCTCTAACCCGAGAGCGAGAGAGAGAGAGAGAGAGAGAGAGAGAGAGAGAGATGGGGAGGTCGCGAAGGAAGTACAAGAAATCGAGGCCCAAAGTCCAAGTGGGACTGCCAAAGAAGCACCCTCGCGTATTTAAACCCAACTTCTCTCTCCCTCCGAAGCTTCGTTCCATCGCCGCCGATATCAAGTGGGACGACAAAGGTAGCGTCATTCAAAACTACAAGTCCTTCGGCGTTGTTTCGAACCCTAACTTCCTCGGCGTTCGGTCTCGCACTTCTCACATCGTCGAAAGCGACTCTCTTCAGGTCCCCCCTCCTCAGCCTCCGCCCGACTCCACCTTGTCGGAGTTCGAACCGTTGGATTCCGGCAGCGATCTCGAAGAGGACGGTTTGTTCTCTCTCTCTCTCATCTGTTGTATTGGCATCACATTTGAATCCGAATTCGGTTTCTGTTTTATTAAATGCTTATGCGTCTATTTTAGTTTATAGGAGCATCTCCAGCCCTTACAAAACCCAATGTGTAAGCACAAATTCGAGCAAAAGCTTCATTAATGGCATAGTTTAAATTGTGAAGAGCAAAACGAGGCTCTAGAATTTGAGTTAAAATCTCTATTCATTTGGTGAAATAATTGAGTAACTCAATTTTAGAGGAGTTCGACTCAGAATTTGGTTTTGAGTCCATTAAAGAGATGCTCTTATATACTTATGCATTGAGTGTCGTTGATAATACGTTGGTGGAGTAATAGTTTCTTTACGAAATGATGCATATTATGAATATTGGTATTGGTATTGGATTTTTCAATGCAGGATTCAAATTAATGATTTTCTAGTTCGAGACTCACTTAGCATAGAAGAACTAATTGGGTTTTGGTATGCAAAGGAATCACCTAAAATTGGAAAGAAGCAAAGAAGAATGAGTGTATCTTATGCTTTGCGCTATTTTGGCCTCTGGATCAACAGAACACGCATAAATCATGCATAGATGGTGTAATGATTGGGCTTAGGACATTGGAGGTTGAACTGGTTTTGTCATTCGCTATCATAACCAGATGTGGCAGAAGTGAGAGTGTGCTTGACTATTCTGTGTAGTATAGTGAATGCCGATAACCAATGCCTAGTCACAGATTTTGGTTTGTCAAATTGTAGTTTCCGGAAGATAAGACTGTCAATGTCTGCTTCATAGTGTTTTGACTCTTTTCTTCCAAGATTTCAGCAACTGTCCTCTATGTTGATGTTTATGCTTGCTCTGGTCTTTATTCAGCCTATTGACCGTCATGCAAACCCATTTGTATATATTGCATAAATTCTGCTGTAACATTGAGGGCAGAATCTAGATACCCTGCCGGATTTCACTGAAGAGGAGATATCGATTGTGTTGACAATTGTCTGGCTTTTGTAATTGTTCTGATTATAAGCGTTTGGAGTTTTTTTTTTTGGTCTTACATGCATTTGGAGCTTTTTGGTCTTCATTTGGTTTCAACTACATTGGGAGGTGATCTGTTTGAGGGTTCCTACTCTTTTCTTGTGTGAATGGACAAGGCTCATGTTGCACTGCTGGGAAAATTTGAATGGTTGGCTGACCTGATACAATACATAGAGTCTGTCTTGATTGTATAGCTTGTAGGTGTGCGAGCATGCACATGGTCCTTGTTCTTTACCAACGAAATAATCTTTTGGCTCTATGGGCTTTACGCAGACTTAAAATCAGCGCTTGGGAAGAAGCGAAGAGATGGGAAGAGTGCACCTTTGCAACCACTAACGAGCATACAACGCCTTCACATTCGCAAACTCGTTGAAAAATACGGAGATGATTATCAGGTAAAAGAAGAGACTTTTACTTGATTACGTATGCGAATTATTTGGATTTGTCATCTCTCTTCCTCATTAGCAGCTTCTTTTGCAGAGCATGTTCATGGACTCAAAACTTAATAAGATGCAGCATTCTGTTTGCACATTGGAGAAACTATGCAAAAGGTATCGCATCTACAAGGATAAAAATCCCTTGATCGTGGGCTGTTGAGCAAGATCATATTTCAGGATGGGCACTTTCTCTTTAGGCCTACTACAAGGGTGATTTCCAGATATCAGGGGTGATTTTGTCTGTGTTATGATTGCAAGTCCTTCAAGAGTTTCCAGGACAGTGACAGTAGTTATGATCCTCCAGAGGATTCCAATGTATTCTGTATTTCAGATATTAAATCTCCTCCTCATGTATTAGTAGTTTTTTCTTTCTAAAATTCAGTACAAAGTCAAACAGAGTGAAATTTTTGAGAAAGTATCATCATCTGATCTGTTGCAACTTTAAAGATAGGAATGGCATAATCTTCTTTCTTTTTCCTTTTGTGTGCGTGTAGGTTATTCACAGTTTCTTTTGTGTCAATGTATCGGTCATACCATCGTTGAAACATGGTATCATCGTTCAATATAAGAATGAATTCTGCCTGCTTCTTTGATCATAACCATCTCGTCAAAGTTCTGAAAATGATGAAGCAGAGGTACCAGTTGGAGAATGGTGAACTTGCTCAAACTAGAAGATCTTGGTTTATAAGTTCCTTCTGCTTGTACCAGAAAGAATTAGTATGTTGGCTTTCTGTGCAATTTCCACCCAACAAGGAATATATTTATCAAGGAGAAAAAGTAAGGAATAGGAAGCAAGTGCATAAACCATTTCTTACAAGTAGCCAAAAAAATGAAAGATTTTTTGAACAACATCTTTTCATTTTCTTCGCGTTTTTTTACTCAACGAGGAAAAGGGGGCGCAATGGGATTGGTTTACATGGCAAAACCATGGCATAAACAAGCCTTATTGAAAACTCCAAAACATAATCACAAGCACAAGTAATCTTTACAAGTTACAGCTCTAAAGCACATACACAACCTTGCAGTCGCAGGGAAACAAGGTGTAGACACAGAAAAACATCAGAAACAATTCACACTAAGTAGCTAATATCAGCCATGGGAAAGAAGAATGGCGACTTCAGACACCCATAAATGCCCTGCACTGGGACTCCCAGTGCTCCTTTGCCTGCTGAATTCTCTCCACTCTTTCGGCCTGGAGCCGCTCCTCCCAATATTCAGGACACCTGTATTGAAACACATGGTAAGCCATCAGAAAGTCTATCCCACCAACCCGTATGTCAAGTGTACATACAAACAGAACACACGTACCTTCGACTTAGTAATATATTAAGTTCGTCCAAGTGCACAGCACCTTCATACAGTCCAGCCTGAAAACAACAGAAAGAAATTGCAAAATAGAAGGCAATTTCCATTATTAGATGGAAAGGAGAGAGGAATGCATGCACCCGGACACAGTCAGGGTGAAATGGACATCCTCATTAGATGCAAAAACAAAAAAAACAAAAACAAAAACTTCACAATTGGTATGTCACATTCTATTGCTTTCAATTAGGATCGTATAGAATCTTTTGATGGAGTCCTTTTACAAATATAACTAGCGATAATTTTATTGTTCTAATTGAACAAACATAATCAAATCATCCTGCATAATATGTACCATTTAATTTTTCTGTAGTGATTATTACACTCCTTTACTTAGATCCGCAATCTTTTTTGTTTCTATTCATCTGAATTTACCATTTACCCTTCTATAAGTTCACAATTTCACACATCAAATGGGGGGTATATTAAATGCAAACGATTAATAACAAAAAAAGAAGAAGTGGTGCAGATGGTAAAACAGGGAGCACAAAAATCAATTCCCAAAATTCTAGTGCACAGATTGATTGGAGGAGCTCTAAGAATATGCTCAATAATTTCCGAGCAAAAGGAATAATATGCTCAATATTTCAGCACAATTAACTTACATTTCGGCAGAGAGGGCATTTCTCCTTGCGATTGGCAGCCTTTAATCCATCCACAATGGTCACTGATGCAGCCTTGCAAGCACACATATAGCAGTAGATATGACCGCAGGTCAGAGCGACTGGATCAAATACTGTGTCCTGTCTCAGGAATAAGTCAAATGCAATATTCAATTGTGGATCTTATCTGAAACGAAATGGTTAGCAGTATAATATTCCTATCGAATGGTAAGTCAATGGTTGCAGATGATGCTAAACTGGAAGCAACCAAGAATTAAAGAAAAAACAAGAAAGAAAGGAGGAAGTGTCGGGCAAATAATAGTACGCCTTGAGTAAGAGATTCCAGTCACAATCAGGCCTACTTAATGTGATATTGTTTAAAACCATCAAACTTGAAGAAGTAACATCACTAAAACAAACTTTACAAGAAATTGCAATGAATAAATCTTCACGATGATGCTAGAATTCGGCAGATTTTTCTTGTCATTTTGTAGCTCTTCCTAATTTGGCAAGTGTTGACTAAACCTTTCATTTCTAATTGCTTAGGTGGGTACAACCACTTACAGAGCTTCATGTTTGACATCCTCTAAACTTTTAAAGTCACTTTCTTGTTAGCAATTTAGAATTAGGAAGTATTGTCAACCCTTTTTAGTGTTTGTTAACTACTGAGCTATGTAGCACGGACACGAATACGGATACGGACACGGACACGGACATAGACACGGGACATGGCAATTCTAAAAAAATGGGGATACGGACACGGCGGGGGACACGCCACGTGTATAAATAAATAAAAAATAAATATATGTACATATATATAAAAAAAATTATGAACCATTGTTTATGAATAATTTCACAAAATGTATAAAAAATTTTCAAAGGAAAAATTACAGTTTAACCCAAATGTTTTGAATAATTTCATATTAACCCCCAAAAATTTTAAAAATATTACATTTTGACCCCTAGCCGTGTCCCCAGCGTGTCTCCAGCCGTGTCCCCGCCGTGTCCCCTATCAAAAAATAATAAAAATTATTGGACAAGCCACGTGGCGTGTCCAATGCGTGTCCCCACCGCGTCCCCGTGTCCAATACGTGGACACGGCGCCCTTTTGGAGTGTCGGTGCTACATAGCTACTGAGAACATAAGAACATTGATGTACACTGGCGAAAGTGTGAGAAGTTCATAGCTAGAATAGTAGTAGTCGCTACTCCCTAGAAAGAGTAGAAAACCTAGGAGGGAATATAATTCAGATCTCAATATCTTGAAAAGCCACTGGATACAGGACCGACCAAACACGTCGGAAGGAGGTTAAAAATGGAAGTTGACTCGCAATGTATCAGAGCAAGGTTAGGAATTAGAGCACAAGCTGCATCCGCAGAAGCACCATAATTCGACAACCTGGCATGTCAATATAATATTTTTTGCAGCATTCGAAAGGAATCTTTATAAATCTTGACCTTGGGTCGGAAATTCCATATACTTGTGGGTTCTCCCCAAGTTCTTTGAATGCACAAGAATTAAAATGAAAATTGAAAGACTTACCAAGCATACAGAACAAGTCAAGTCAATATCAAGCTTGATAGAATCAAAGAGCTCGCAATGGAGCGATGGTTTGCCCTCGTTGATTACAAGGGAGCATCCATCAAACAATGCGGAGGCCTTCCTCTGCTGTGGCTTTGTTTCCCTCATGTTTATGTGGAAAGCCATTAGCTCACATAGCCATGGTGACTGAAGGATCTCAAGGTGCATACTTTGGGCTTGCGATTTGAATGCTTGTCCTTGTTTGGAGTAATGAATCTGAAGTCGAAATCAATAATCTCAATAAATACATTAATGAATCTGAAGTCGAAATCAATAATCTCAATAAATACATAATCAAATCGTGGCATTGGGATACATAACGACATCGGCGATGTGGTCATATATCAGCCGATATCAAAGGGCCAAAATTCGAATCCATTACTCTGTTTTTTTTTATAAGTAAATGTTTAAATCCATTACTTAACATCCTATACGATATGTAACGGCCTATATTTGAATTCCTCAACACAAGAGTATCCAGTTATGATCCATCTTGATTGTGCAAAAAAGTAGGGGATTAACATACCTTGTCATACTTCTTCAGTATTTTGCGCATTGCAACAGCATTGAAAATTGCATACATAACAAGGTCCTTGCATTCCTGAATTAAGGCAACATGGTTACCATGGAGCTTGTCTGTGAACCACATGAAGCACTTGCGGAATCCTGAAGCCAGATGTAGCTCAAGCAATTTCTGTGCTCTCTCATTGAAGGAACCAACTACTGCAGACATTTCATTCAGCAAGGACGGGAAAAAGGTTCCATCGCAAACTGAAAAAACAGAGTTCAATTAAAATTGGGTTACAACTTCTAATCGATCTTCTTCTTTCGTAGCTTAAAACAGAAAATTTCTTTGGCCATCTATGTAATTGCGTCAAATTTTTTATTAAGTTTTGTAGTTGAACAAAATCTAGTGATACCGTACACAAATCTTACTCCCTCTTCTTCCTCCACCATTTCATCTCACTCCTTTCCTCCTTTAACTTCCCACTTCTCTATAAGTCCGTTATTTATGGGCCAATAAACTATTTTAATCATCCAATGATTTCTTACAGTATCCACATATATTTCATATTCCGTGCATCGCATGGGGTTACACTTTTTTTTGGAGTATAATAGAGAGGAGCATCTCAAGGCATTGACTGATCATGATCAAAATCAAGAAAACATACCCAAACCCAACTCCAGTCCTTGACTCACCTTAATCATGCCATTAACAAAACCCATTTGCTCAAAATTATGCTTAGATTTTAATGAGTTAATATCCCATATCAAATGAAGCTATTGTTCAGTTTTTTTTTATTGTATAAATTCGAGTTCAAATATCTGGGTAAGAGCTAAGTGATGCTCCAACGAATTGAAAAGTTGATAGATGAAAACAAGAAATAGGAGAACATGGAATTCTTATAATTTATGAACCCACAATTCCAAATCCATGACAAGAAGGAATTAGAGACATATTCCGGACACGTATCCGGACACCGATGCGTCCAAATCAGTTTGATGCGTGCGGGCCCACATCCGGGTCTTCACCGCAGAGGACTGCGGGTCTTCACCGCATAGGACTGCTGCATCTGTGTGTTCAGATATGTGTCCGGGTATTCATATCTGTATCCGTAGCACAATCAAATACAAATGCATACGTTCATATGCATGAGTAATCAAATTACGTAGAGAGAGAGAGAGAGAGAGAGAGAGAGAGAGAGAGAGAGAGAGAGAGAGGTAAATTGGGGGTAGGTTAGGGTACGTACCGGGGCAAAGGTGGGGGCAATTGGCGGAGATTTGATGGGGATCATGAAGGTTAAGCATTTCATGATCATCGTGGGAATGAAGGTCTCGCCTGCACTTCTTCAAGATCTTTTTGAGCTTCTTGAACCCAACCCCTGGTAATGGTAATTCTTTCTGATTCTGTTCTTGCATGTACTCCTCGTATTTCTTGCAAAACTTCATCGTCTCTCTCTCTCTCTCTCTCTCTCTCAAAACCGACGGGTATACCTATGCAAGCAATAGCATTTGACGAGTGAATAGCTAGATTAGACACCAACACCAAACTTTGATGACAATTCCTTCTGTTTTACGAGAATGATGATTGAGCCTCCCTCTCTCTCTCTCTCTCTCCCTCCCTCTCTCTCTCCGTTTTTGGTTAAACGTGACGTAAATAACGGATCAGAAGCCGGCGGTCTCTATTTAGAGGAGAAAAAGTCAACTATTCGTGACACCGCTCGCCACATTCTGAGGATTACTTGTCCATTATTGGAGTAAAGAAACAAGAGAGATGAAACAAGAGAGATGCTAGGTACCATACATTCATCCATTGCATTTTTTTGGGGCATATTTGAGTACCAAAAAATATGAAAAATATTCATAAATTTTAAAATAATATTTTATGGGACTCTATAAAAAATCAACACCAACAGATATCGATAAATATTATTTTTTGATTTGTGGGAACGAAACTAAAAATATTTACTGATATCCGTTAGAGTTAATTTTTTACTGAGCCTCAAAAAATATTATTTTAAAATTTATGAACATTTTTCTGTAGTAGATAGTATAATGGATGGATGTAGTGACCTAGCCTTATTGAAAAAAGAAGTCTCACCACACACAAAAAAAAAAAAATACTACTCACAAAGTAGGAGATGGCAATAATCTGATGATGTAACTATTATTTCCAAACATTAATACTTTAACCATATCTGAGTACTACACACCAAAAAAATTGCGTAGGGAAGGCTAATGTACACAATCAAAATTTTTTTATGATAATTTTTTTTTCAAAGTAAAAGTAGGTTTTTTTTTATTTTAAATTGTATGGGGGCGACAACCCCTCTCGGGCTCTATCCTTGAATATCATTTGAGGTGCTATCAACGTAATATAGTTGTATGTGCTCCACTACATGACAGTGATGCACACATCATATGATTCATATGATACCTAAATGTGAAAATACTAGACTACTAGATATGATTACTATAGCATTGCTAAGCACCAAATAAGCGTTCCCACAAAGGTTGTTAATTGATTTGTTTTGAACCCCAAAAGTGCAGGTGATAGCTTGATTATGCCCATGTTTGATTTTTGGATTTCGCTAGGGATAATTTAAGTTAAAGGAAACGAAAATATTTTACGTATTGAATATCTCTATCAAATATTTGTTTCTCATCCTACGTATTGAATATCTCTATCAAATATTTGTTTCTCATTCTACGTGTTCAAGATGCATGTTGGGCCGGTTTAAATCTCACTAACTACAACTAAAATTGCTAACTTTTGTTGAGAAAAAATAATACTCCAATATTAGGTTGTGTACGTGCTAGAATGACTAACATACATGTAGTTCATAATCGGTGCATGGTAAAATATATAGCTAGAGAATTCCTAGTCACGTTGAATAGATTAAATAAGGAGTAACTATTTCCCATTTTAGATTTAAGGAAGGAAGAGAAAAAAAAATATAAAAGCATCTTTTAATGCAAAATCAACGATATGAAACATAGAAAATGAAATATAAATGTAGCTGTGAAGCAGTTTCTGTCTGATTTTGGTCTTTTGAATATTGCTGAAGTCATCAGATTTTCTAGAGAATCGGAGTGGTGAATTTCCAAGCTTGTTGAATGTTTTTGGCTCATGGATAAACGAGGAAAGTCAATTACTTTTGTTTCGCACCTTGTTCATTTAGTGAGGGCTATTACAAAATAGTACTATACATGGAATATCTGAAGGGAGATAATTAATTAGTTACTTATTGGGTGGATGCACGATGCCTATTTTATAAGATGGAAGAAAAAGCGTGAATCTATCTATGGCAATAATTAATGAGTCCCGCTACTGGTACTGATGGGTACCAAACCGAAATTGCACCGACGGTCGTGTCGGGCCGTCTCCAGCCACCGGATGGCCGATCCGAGCCGTCCAAAAATTCAAAAAAAAAAATTGAGTGGGCCCGCGGAGGAATTAACGGCATCCGACGTGCGTAGGTGCTCGATCCAAACACCCTATTTTTTCGTATATACAAACAACTTGTATTCCACAAACTAAAATAAGTACTTATTTTTTAAATTAAATGTGATATATTGTGAGAAAATGACCCGTCTCGTAAAATGAAAAATAATTACTTTAAAAAATAAGAATTTTAGCGGAACAGGGTTAGTATATTAATTCAGAGAACTATAGAGGGAAAAAAAAGAAGGATAAGAAAGATGTGGTGGGTTTTTTTAACTGTCAATTTTTTTTTTTTATTGTTGAAACATTTTGCCTCGTAATGACCTAATAGGCTAATATTAAAATCTCAACTTCTCGTTATTAAAATGTATAATTGTACATTCCAGACCTGTAGCAAAAGAAAAGAAGGTTGTAGTTGTAGTGATGGTGAGGGATCATGTGAAATCTATTTATACTACTTTATTACGGTAGCATAATTAAAGTGGAAAATATTGGAAGCATCATGTGAACATTAACCAAAATTTCCAAACTCTCAATCAAAGCTGGCAAGATAAGGAAGAGCAACTTTTAATGCGTATCTACCTTCCTTTAATGTCAAAGAGATTGTTCACTTTTTCGAGGTTTGGGGAGGGCAATTTTGTTTGCCTGATTCTGTTCACCTTCATGAAGAGATGCTCATTTTGAGTCTCATTTTATAGAAACGTTCATATTTTGCATAGATTCATTTGTTAGGAGACCGTGCAGTACTTTTCGAATACCGCTACATGCAGTCTCAACCCATCAGAAAGTTATTATTCCCCAGATTATACCCATTGAAGGAGAAATTTTTTGGGTGCCGAGCGGGGTCAACATGTCGGAATACCTGGTGATCCAAACTGTCCAAATATATTTTGAACGGTCCAGATTTATTCCCTCTCTCTCCCCTCACCCCGCCACTCTCTCTCCTGTTTTTCGCGCAAGCGTGTTCACTTGATCAAGACATAAAATGGAGTGCCAGTGGCTAAAACTGAAGTGTCAAAATTAATTTCCATAATTTTCCGCTATACCAAAAATAAATCTAAAATGTGTGAACTTAAAAACAAAAATCAAGTTAGTTCAAACAAATGCTTTATACTTTGTTTGCATGCCTATTATGTCAGTGTATAATGTTAAGGGGACCGACCAAACCCATACAGTGGGTACCGACGGGCATGCAAAGTCTCAAAATAATTAATTTAATTTGTCATATTTATAAATTGATCAGTTTTTGTTAGAGATAAGAAGGTAGTTGATTTGATTCATTTAATAATCGCGCCGTGTCGTGGCGTGTAGAAAGGTGATTGAGACAAATTTGAAGGGGAGATTAATTAACAGGGTAATTTCCACTAAGAAAAAGGGCGTGTTTGTCTGTTGGCCACTACTAGTGTTTGCTTGTCGTCTACGTAACTTAACCCAACCCACGGGCCACGGTACTATCTTCCTTCTTTTGGAATTGGGATAGGATAGAGATTTCTTTTCCATTTCAGCTCCCAACATAAAATTTTGCTACGTTAACTGACAAGAACAAGATTTTGCCATTTTGAGGGCTTTCGCAATCTTAACCACTTTTGACTTTTTGGAAAACCATAAGGTCATTGACCCGTTGACTCATTGCTTGCCTAGTACTTCTCTTATCTTCGTCAATTTTAAATCCTTATTGTTGTTATTTTATTTGCGCATCCCACACAATTCTATGAATCATTTGACAGAAATTTAGAAAACTGGGTACACTATTAATTGGCCGTATCTTTTTTAACCCGATTAATTGGCAACATTTGATAGTATGGAAATTGGATAGACTTTTTGATGAGTAATTATATATATATGAAGCTCTCACCAAGGATGCTCTCAAAAAAAAAAAAAAAGAGTGGATGCCGTCAAATTAGCCGTTTGAAACCATGTATTGCATATTGAAGAAAAGAGAAATTTTTTAGTGTCGGGTGGGTATATCCCACGTGGTACCCGCTTGGCAAATTCGTGCATCTAATACACTTTTGGATGACTCGGATTGAAACTCTCTCTCCCTTTTTATCCCAATACTTTCTCTCTCTTTTTTCTCTCTCCAAATCTGAGTTGTCCAAAATCGCAATATACAGCTCAAATGTGCCGAGCGGGCACCACGTCTTACCCACGCAGCACTGAAAATTTTTCGAAAAAGGAAACTTGCATAGTTGTGGAGCCCACCAGCTACAGTACTGAAAATTTTTCGGAAAAGGGAACGAATCTAATCATCTTCCAAACGACTCATACCAAGAAGAAACAATCCCCACTCCGACAAAGCAACTTTATACTCGATCGATGAACCGATGGTAATGGACACAGCTAGACATAAGTAAAATGATAAAAGTGGGTTAAACAGTACCCTATGCACCCGGCCATGCACTTAGTGAAGATTTATTTAAACGGGAAAAAAAATTCACATCATTAATTTTTGGTGAAAGATGTATCAGTCCATCACGTGTAATATCCTCCTTTCTTTCACTTTTATTAGTAATTTTTTTGGCATATCACTTCGGAATGAGAAGATCATTCTTCATCACATGCCGTATATATGGTTTCTCGATTGAATTTCTGATGTTAGAAAAAATTAACCTCAGCTTTAGCTTTTGACGTATCACACAATCAAAACCATATAGGCAAGCAAAGCTTAATTATGCTGTAGCTTGCATGTCATGATGGTAATTATTGATAAAGAAAACTCATGTTATTTACTACTACTATTTTTCAATCAATTGTACCACATAAAAACATCATATTGTATTCATCTACTCACCTTTCGTTTTATCAAATCTTTTTTGGGTCTGCGCAGAAATTATTTATCAAAAAAATGCATTTTACGTTCTTTATGATCCACCAAATGAAAAAAAGCGAAAAAGTACATATGTAAAATATGCTAGTGCCTAGTGGAGTATATTTATATTGAAAGAAAACGACCCTTTATATCTTTCTTTCCTGGCATTTTCTTGTTCGCGATCGGATGGTTGGCTGTGGAGGCTCATTCGAAGTTGGCAATGAAATTGCTTCGGGTTCATCATCATTGCTAGACCAAATATACACCCCTGCTTTTGGAAAAGGCTTAACTCTTAATACAAGCCGTCAGTAGTGGAACGGCCACTGTACGTTGTCATACCTGATAGATAGAGACAGAGGCGGCAGCCCAACCTCATTGGAGCTTAAGGCGACATCTGAGAGTGAGGTCCAAACCTCACTAATGTTAAATTCTTTAACTCAATATCTATTTTTTATTTTTATTTGGAAATTATAAATTATTTTTTCTTTAGATGTAAAGTTGTCACTGAAGAAATATTTATGTTATGATCAAATCGTAACAAAAGATCTTTTTTTAAGAGGCCTTTCACGTAATAAGTGATGTTTTTTATACCAATTGAAGTAGTTTTTGAGAACTCATGAAAATTTGTAGTATAAATATATATACCCATGCATGAAAAGTGAGGCATCCAAAATTGGAAGCACGCCCGATATCCGGATCCAATAGCAGTACCAGGGAATAAAATGAATTAAAATTTTATCTCACTTGTTTGTTTTCCCTTATTTTGCAGCTTATTTGGCTTCAAATTAATTTAGTCCCATGGTACAGTACTAGTTAACTCCCTTACCCTTTTAAATGAAGAAAACCCAAAACGGGAGCCTTTTTTTGGATACGATTCTATTTTATAAATCGTACCACTAGGCTAGATGAAGTTGTTTAGCCAGCCAGCCAGGCTCCCAGCAGGGCCAGCACATAGGATCAAGAGACATGGGTTAATAAAAATCCTTCTACTAATTTTTTTAACCTTAGGTGATCATGAGCTTATTCGAGATTTTTACCCTCTGACTAATTAAAATCATGCGCAAAACGCAGCGTTACTGTTTCACACCTGTTTAGTTAATTAATTAACGACCCCGATCGAGCTCAAAGAATGGAAGCAGCATTATTTGGATTCATTCAAATTGCTTTCATGACATGTTTAATTATCACTGCTCGATTTTACGACTTGCATGATGGCAGATTTATGAAAAAAGCCCATTGTGTCTGGGCTTTTCAGCCCAATGATAAATACAAATCCATTGGTTTTTTCCCCCCCTTGGGTTGGGCTTAAAATTATGTGAACAATGCAGGGCTGGAATTTTAAAGGGCCCGGTTAAACACAACTGCGAATTTGTTACATGTAACCAATTATGAATTATGAATTGACTATATGTAACAAATTAGCAGTTGTATTTAGCCGCATCCATTTTAAAACACTGCACATCCGCTGTTCCAACTTTTTTTTAATTTGTTTTTTTTTTTTTGGGGGGGGTGGGTCTTGGACTCTTGGTGGATGTGAGAGAGTGAGAGAGTGAGGATTAGGGGCTGGACAGAGAAGGGGAATGAGGCGGTGTATTGAGGATTGATTGTCTCTTTCTCTCTTTTCCTTTTCCCATTTCGTGAGGCCTCGAAGTGGCCGATAGAGAACCTCCGTTAAAGGACCTGTGTCTTCTTCGTTCGTGGCCGTCGAAGACGAGGGCCATCCTTTCAATCCTTGCCTAACCGACCAATCCTTTGCTAGACTCCAAACTCTAAGGTACGAAACGCTTCTGAGCACTTTATTCTTATACCTCTACTCTAGGGACATATATTAGACGATTATGTAGATTTGTTGTGACTTGATAGACTGAAATAGGTGTATACTTGTATTAAAAGCTTCAATTTCAGAGATTTCTATCTTGTTTTTGTCTTCTTCCTCCGTAATTCTTGATGCTCCGAATCGTAATAGCAATATCATAGCAAAACTCAATCCTAGGTGTTATTAGTACGTGGAAGAAGGTGGAAAATAGCTACAGGAATTGGTCTTTGCGTCTAGCGTAGAACATTCCTTCCTACTATAAAGTGCTAAATGTTAGGACAGGTGGATTATACTTTGTATGTAGCGATTGTTTATGTGTGGATCCCTGGAGTATGCTCTGGGATGATCTATTTTATAGGTTCTGTTGACAGGGAATGTCCTGATGTTTCCTGTGTTGGTTTGTTTTGAATAAAACTGTTGCTTCCCCCCACCCCAAAAAAAAAAAAAAAAAAAAAAAAAAAAAAAAAAAAAAGAGTTGAGGACCACGAGGCCGAAGTTTTTGCATGTTGTGATGAGAATCTTGTAAGACAGATTTCGAAGCATAATTGCGCACTAAGAGTGCAATAAAAAAGATGAACAAAAATTTCAAGGACAACGCATCCCATCCCTAAACTAGGATACAACTAGCAAAACTACTATACATACCTCGAGAACTACAAGAAAATCCAGAGAAATCACTTGCCATCAGACGGATCCTTGTCGGTCACCCTAACCAAACCATAAAAATCACAGTTCTACATGTTCTGGTCAGAAAAGCTACTAGCAAAGTCAATGCTTGTTGCCAAGTCTTCTGAATCCTTCTCACATGTGTTCAAAACACACCATCTCCTGGACATCTATTGGACTCCTTGTCCTGGGACCAGCCTCTTGTTCTCATCCAAGGCCTTTAATTTAACTCATACTTTGGCTTCCCATCAAACTCAAATGTCCCCCGATGTCTCTTGAACTGGGGCCATGCTCAAGTCTAACAGATAAACCTCAATCTCCCCCTTTCTAGCTGGAGTCCCATTTCCCATTCAAGACATGCCGAATCATACCCCGGCTAAACCTCTTTGCATTCTTGAAATTCGCATTCATCCCTATCTGTTGGTGACCCAATCCCCCCACCCCATTTCTGGATACTCCGCCTTCTTCAAAGCCCAAACAAGCATATTGAAACAAGTTCATATGCCCATTCTCTCGATCACAAATCGGCTTACAATTCTCCCCTCCGTCAGCAAAAAATTCAAAAGAAAAATTAGTGTTTCTCTGGAGGGAGAGGAAGGGGTAAATGTTGATGGTAGGGGGGAGTCGTTGGAGCGATGAACATGGATGATTTTCGATGGCAGTAGTCTCAGGTCGACGGGGTCGTAACTCTTTGTAGACATGTAACAAATTAATAAAATTGACCTTATTCAACATTTTTCCGTCTTTTTCGTAAACTCGAAATTTGTGTTCAACACTCTCTGGTGGATGTGAGGAGTTTGAATTGGGGGAGAAGTAGATATCAGCGTTGAATGGATGGTGACTTTAATTTTGGAGTAAGGCTGGCGTGCTTTAGGGCGTGTTGGATGGTTTTTAACACAGGGAGGGTGAAGGGGAGGTAGTGTCGTTGTATGTTCACTATGTTCACTGGTCAGAGAATGGGTTCGTTTTCGATAGTGACGTACTTGCAAAAGGCTTGTTGGAGGGGGTTTGATTTTCCAATGCTCTAGATAAGTACCAGTGAATCCTCTATATAATTTTCTCTATGTTTTCCTTCACATGATTTATTTTCGATTGTTTTTTGATAAAAGCCACTACATGCAATGTACAATCGGAGGAACTTGCTTAAAATCGATCATTACTGAACTACCTGTGAACCTGTAAGGCTACGACTTAGTATAAAATGCTTTGGAATATGTTGCTTTCATCATTGTCTTGCTGAGTGATTTTAAAGAATTTGTGTCGAAGTTGTAAAACTATTGTGTTTGTCTGTTTTTGTGAATAATTGTATTGCTTGGTATGACTGAGATGATTTTAAGGAGATAGGAGAATAACATGATTTCAAAGAAGCTAACATTTTTTTGTTGCGTTTGGAGAGAGATGAGAATAAAGAGTTATTAGTAAAATAAATCTCCATTTTCTGCGTGATTACTGGAGAAGAAAAATATTGTAGGCAAGGCTCATTTAGTTGGCATTCACATTCAATTCCATGAAAAATTCAAGATCCAAATACATCGTAAGAGCTCAAGTTTCTTTTCCGTATGGGGTCGTATACTAATGAGTGATTTCAAAAAGGTGGTAGAAATACTTTTTTAGGTTGTGGGTCTCACAAATATTAGATTCATATTCTTCTGGTATTTGATCGGGAGCTGGAAATTTGCTTCTTTTATTTATATTTCTTCATACTCTTGTTGGCAAATATTCTGTATCATGTGATGGTATACACACATATATACATAAATGCTGTTTTGATTGCCAGAAGATGATTCTGAATGGAAGCTCCTTGGTCACTCCGAGTATTTCTCCGAAGGTATTCACCTCAAAGTCTTGTTTCTCGGGTTCATATGGTGGCATCCCTCCTCTGCCTTCCTGTGTTTCATATCGAAGCATTAGGAGTTCATGGAAACCCTTTCAAGGGCTGACATTGCAGTCTTCCAACGGTATGTAGACATGGTTGTCAAGTTGATGCTCTCTCATTCAGTCATTTGTTTCATTTAGGTTGCATGTTTTGAAATTAAATCCTATATTTATGTAATTGGAGTATTTTTGCAGTAAAAAAGCTTATGCCTTGTTTGGATCAAGTTTTGGAAAAAAAATTCCAACTCAAAAAACACTCATTACCCTACTTCCAAGCATTACTCTCATTTCTCTCCCTACTCATTATCCGTATTTTCAATCATTATTTTCATTTCTCTCTCTATCTCTCTCCACTCATTACCCCTATCTCCAATTATTACCATAATTTCTCTTTTCACTCATTACCCCAAAAACCAAACCCAAAATTTTTTAAAAACTGATCGAAACATAGCATTAGTTTCTTGTACCCAGATTATATGATGTTAGATGAAGGAATATACGGCTTTGGTCCCCACTAAGTGGTGCTTTTTCGATGTGGTCATTATGCTTCAAAATCTTAGTCGAGCAAGGGTTTTAGAATTATCTTGGCAGGGGCTTCTTTCAGACTACATTATCCAGCAATACATTATCTCAGTGTTCTAAATGACGCTCGGCGCTAGTCGGGTGGCGACCAGCCGCCAAGCCTAGGCGCTGCCAAGCGATGGAATCTCTTTCTTTTGGGAGGGTTCCGGAAGAAGTGAAAAGGACAGAGACACTTCCCAACTGCGGAGATCAATTGATCAATATGAATCTCGGGTAAAAAATATTTTTAAGGCAATCAAGCTCCGCCAAGATGGCCGCCTAGCTCCACCAAATCTCCCTTAGCCGCCAAGCTTCGCCAAATCTCCATATCCGCCGAACGAGCCACCGAGGGTGAAATCATGGCTCTGAGGCTGCCATTTAGAGCACTGCATTATCTTGGCACGGGCTCCTATATATATAATATTGTACTACTGCATATATCAAGGAGGCTTATGATCGTCAGAATGGGTCTCTTCTGGAACCTCTTTCATTGGAAGAATAGAACCGTAATGTGTTTATATACTTATAGTTACAATAACAACCAACCCGGATGATTCTCCCCCAGAAGCTAAATGCAAAAAGAGATCGAAACAAGGACATGGCTATGCTTCTTTTTTTCCTTCTTTTCTAAAGTCAATTATCTTTTTTCCTGGGAATGCTTATGTGGAATATTTCCAATTCATATCGCAGGGAATACTCCTCTCCAGCATCGTGCCGCTGCATTAACACCACTCTTTGGTGGTAATGATTGTAGCTTTTTATGTAGTACGATACCCACAGTTGGTAGGCGGAAGCTGCAACCTTTTCTGGCCCCACCAAGATCTTCCATCGAGATGCCTTGGAGTATTCGTTACCCTGCTTCCAAAGGGGAGAAGGTAAAGTGGTGGTGGAGAACTCTAGCATGTCTCCCATATATCATATCCCTCCGCGATACATGGAAGTATTGGGAAGCAGCTTATCGTCTCTACCCATCCTTGGAGCAATTCGAGTTCTTGACATCCAGATTTTACCAGGCTTTTGACAGATTGCCAAGATGGTTTGTCATGGTATATTTTACCGTGGCATATCTTGGTGTGGTCAGGAGAAAGGAGCTTCCCCACTTCTTGAGGTTCAATACGGTGTTGTCCATGCTATTGGAGAATGCCATTCAGATTGCGGAAACGGCGAGCACTTTCCTTCCGTTTGCAATTTTTGGGGGTAGGACAGGTTATCAGCATTTTTGGATTGTTCTTGGAGTTATCTATGTCTTGACGGTGTTGGTATGCATGGGGTCCTCCATACTTGGGATGTATGTTGAAGTTCCGGGAGTGAGCGAGGCGGCCTTTATCCATACAAAGATGTAGGATACAAGGATAGGGCTCTTTTGGTCAGGCTTTGCATTTTCTTTCTTGGGGAGGTTAATAGGTTATTACAAATGACGGTTTTCAGTTAGCACTGAAATTTAAACTTTATGAAGTTCAAAATATCAAGTTGGTGTCAGTGGGTACGACTTTGAGGTATGTTTTCATCTCTCTATATGGCAAGAATGTTGTATGTTGTTGGAGAACTGAGAGTAGTCTGAGTTCCAACAAAATTTCGCTCTCTGTTTCTGGTGATCGAGGAGACAAAGTATCCAACTAGATTTGTGCATATGCATATCTTCTCATTTCTGTAGAAGTTGTTGCTTAAAGCTTGTGAAATTTCATTGTCTCACTCAACAGGTCTGCGAACTTAGCTGGAGCTAGAAATAGCCTTTGTTCATAAATCCCCCGTGGAAATGCCAGTTCAATTAAACCCTTAGGATGTCGGGTAGTATTATATAGTCCCTATTCCTAAAACCATGAGATATTGGTCATTCAAAGATATTTCAGAAATCCTGTCCAAGATGTTACAGTATATGGAAGTAATGGCAGTTTTAATTTTATATTAATTTAGTTTTGATTTTTATTAGTTTTAAGTACCTGTGGATGAAGTATTGTACCAGTAAACACTTTTTAAGAAATATTCACACATGTATTTTATACTTTTGTCTGCCCCATGAATTTACAATAATAATCGTTCCAAGTATTTGTATTCGTGTCCGTATCTGTGTCCGTGGTCACACTCGAATGTTTACGTGTGTGTGTGTGTGTACTGATGATTGTAAAGAATCCTAAGATCAAACACTGAGATGCTCCTGATTAATTGCTAAAAACGCATAGTGGTTCCACGACGACTCCATGTTACTGTATAAATTGTATTTAACTGAGTGCTTTGAATTGTTGGAATTCCGTATAAAATTTAGGTGGGTCCCACTTAATATATATATATATATATATATATATATATATATATATATATATATATATATATATATATATATAAAACTATACAATCATTTTCAAATGAAGAGGTCCTTATTTTAACTAAAATAAGGACCTCTCCATTTCTCCTAATTTCCGTTTGAATTTCAATGATCCGAGCTGCTCAATGTATTCAAAACGTGATTTTAAGAGTAACTGTGAAGAATTAGCAAAAAAAATGACCGGAAAGAGCTTCATCCGAGCAGTTTTTATTTGAACCGTTAGATAAAATATAAACAAAAATTGCTTGGATGAAACCTTTCCGATCATTTTTTTTGCTGATTTCTCTCAAGTACCCTTAAAATCACGTTCTGAACACATTGAGCGGCTTGGATCATTTAAATTCTATCGGGAAAGGGAGGTCCTTATTTTATTAAGTTAAGGTGGTCCTTAGGAGAAGGAGACTCTATAACTATATATATAACTATATCAAATCCTAACAAAACATCTTCAAATGTACTTTTTCCTTTCTACCTAACAAAACATCTTCAAATGTAATTACTTTTTGTTATTAAAGTGCTGCCTTGTTCTTTTCTATTTTTAAAAAAAAAAATTTTAAAAATATCCTTTAGATTTCTCTACGTTCATCATTTCTCTCTCTATTTCTTTATACTTATTATCTATACTATTTTTTTAAAAAAAATTTAAAATACAAACCAAACAATATGTAAAGAAGTCCAAAAAATTTAAGCCAAAACATAATTGTGAAAGTTGTAGGAATTTCAACTAAGTGGGCCCCATTATCTGAACGTGACACCATCTGGAAAGTAATCCGGTTCTCTCTATTCTTCCTCCCTCTATCACTCTCCCTTTCTGGCTGGAGATGAAAAGATACCAAAGGAGAGAAAAATTTAAAAGTATAATCATAGGACCTACTTTTGGTTGAGTTTACATTTAATTTTACTTAATGCTAATTATACTATTCTAACACAAACATATAAATTAGCCCCATCTAAATAAGCCAAGCGATTGTTTTTTTGTCCTTATTCAATTTTTTTCGTATTTGTTAGTTTTTCGTTAATTTTTTGGGAATTGTTGCATCGTCACGACGAGAGGAATTTAAAAGGTAAAAAATTATGATTGAAATCCAATTTTTTTGAATAAAGACGAAAAAATTGTCTTATTGGCTTATTTTTTTTCTTTATTCAAAAAAATTAAGTTTCGATCGTAATTTTTTACCTTTTAGATTCCTCTTGTCATGACGATGCAATAATTTCCAAAATATTGATGAAAAACTAACAAATACGAATTTTTTTTTTGAATAAGGATAAAAAAATAAATCACTTGGCTTATTTAATAGAACGGAGACTAACAACAACTTAAATTCACGTAATTGGGCCTCACTTTTTACACTCTGTGTTATATGCTATATGACACATTTTAAACTCCACTAGGAAAAGGAAAAAAATACCAATTTCGGAAAGTTTCGAAATTATTTCATATTCTGAAAATATAAGAAAAAATAAGACTTCCCCAACAAGAACGGACTTTATGGGACTTTACTACCAAAAGTTATAAGCAAAAAGATTATTTCCTGAAGCGGTAAATTTGGCATTTCGGAGCTCTAAACGGCCGAAAACGGCTAAAAAAACACACAACATGGCCTTAACCGTTGGGCCGTTTCGGTTTGAACCTAGGTAGGCCCGACTCCTAATTCCACCGTTGCCCTGCCGCTTATTTACGATTATGCCACTTGATATGGTTAATGGTATTCCTCCTCTATGCGCACCGCATCAGACTGGGAACTGTGGAGGAGGGAGGCGTCCTATGGAACTTTGAAGGGGTACTTGGGGAAGGAAAAGTGTAGGAAACACTTGGCCCTTCCTAGGGGAGTCAAACGGGTCGAGCCGACACGGCACGACACGGTTAAATGTGGCACGGCACGGGCACGGGCACGGTCGTGCCCTGGCACGTCACGACACGGCACGGTTTTAGTGGGCACACGAACTGGCACGGGCCACGGAAGTGGGCAGGCATGGCACGGGCACAGCACGGAAGTTGGCCTGACACGGCACGGCACGACACGGTAGTTGAATGGGCACGGCACGGCACGACACGGTTCTAGCCGGGCACGGGCCCGACACGGTAGTTGAATGGGCACGGCACGACATGGTTTTGGCTGGGCACGACACGACACGGTTCTAGCCGGGCACAACACAAGAAACGGAAAAAATTTATTAATTTGACTTGTGACTCATGAATATAATGTGATTAAATGACAATAATTTTAATTACAAAACAAGGCATTTTAGTTTCATAATTTATAAAAAATAAGCTTTTAAATTGGAACAACTAAAAATAAATAAGGAAAAAACTAATTTTAAAGAAAAAAAACCTCCATGTGATTCAAACCCAAGTCCTATGGAAATTGGGTTTGAAGCACGGCCCGTTTGACACCTCTAAATGGGCACGACACGATTAAAAACGGCAATCAAGTAAAACGGGCACGACACGATTAAAAAATGGGCCAACATGGCACGACACGATTTAAGTAAATGGGCCCAGCCAGCACGATTGAAAATGGCACTACAAGATTAAAAAATGGGCCAGCACGGCACGACACGATTTAAGTAAATGGGCCCAGCCCAGCACGACATGATTGAAAAACGGCACGACAAGACACGATTAAAAAACGGGTCGGCACAGCACGACACGATTTAAATAAATGGGCTCGGCCCGGCACGACACGATTGAAAAATAGCACGGCACGACACGACACGATTTAAGTAAATGGGCACGGCACGGCACGACACGATTGAAAATAGCACGGCACGGCACGACACGAAGCACGGTTGGCACGGAAGTTGAATGGCATGGCACGACACGACACGCACGTTTGACACCTCTAGCCCTTCCTATTCTTTTGCTTTGGCCGTTTTTTTTTTTTTCTTTTTACCGAAGAGATGCCATTGGTTCAGGCAATGGCTAGGCAAATATGTAGTAATGTTTCAATATGGTAAAAGACACATGCTGGTTGGAAGGGATGGGTAAAGGACATGCAATAGGATTGGAATTCATCAAAGCTTATGAGGACATTTTTAAAAAGAAAAAAGTAAAAAATATATTCGTACTTTTAAAAGGAATAGTATAGATTATTGGAGATGGCCTTGGGGCATTAATCCAGGACCACCGAATCAAGAATTGCTCCGCGACCATACGTAAGTAACCCACGAGTTAAATGCACTTCCGTGTGATAGTCATGTTGTGGCAAAGTAGTACTACTATTAGAAAGCCAAAAACCCATACAACACCTACTTTGGCTAGTGTAGCGTTGGTATTCCGCACGACAAATCCATCCGGTAGTGCGTCTCGTTGTCACTTTGTCATCTCTCTCTCTCTCTCTCAAGTCAACAACATTGGTCTCTCCAGATAGTTAAGTTCTGTACTCTTGCTCGCGCGCTTGCGTCCAAGAAACTTCCACGACAAAAAAATGGCGACGGCGGAGAAACCGGTCATGGTGGTCGGAATCGACGATAGCGAGCACAGCATCTACGCACTGGAGTGGGCACTCACTCATTTCTTCACTCCTTTGGCTCCAAATTTCCCCTTCAATCTCGTCGTCCTTCACGCCAAACCTTCTGCTACTTCTGCAATCGGACTTGCTGGCCCAGGTATCTGCAAATCCAATCCCGATCATTATACACACACACACACACACAGAGGCGAATGATCATTGAATCAGTTATAGTAGTTTGTTTGGATAACCGTGGTAATTCTAGAGCTAATACATGCACCTCACCCATCTAGTTGAAAGTCCATAGAAATTCGCTATGGACATCCACAGGAGATAAATTATACTAGTTTTTTGGTTTTTTCCTATGAACTCTATGCAGGGGCTGCCGATGTCCTTCCGTACGTTGAAGCTGATCTTAAGAAGATTGCTTCCAGGGTTTTAGAAAAAGCTAAGGAGATCTGTCTCAGTAAGTCGGTAATACTCAACTCGGATATACTCTCATCTATATCTGTTTTCCGTTTGACTCCCTCGTTCTATAACTATGAAGATATTTTTGCCTTATGTGAAGAATTAGACCCTGCTGAATTTGTTTCTCTTATATACCAATATTATCAACTTCGTTGTTATGAATTAATCAGATATTGTGGATGCTTTTGCATTAGGTATGCATAGATATGTCAAGCGTTACTTAAACGTTGAGGTGCAAAGTTGAGGTGCGTGTAAGTTGACCCGGACACCCTGAGTTATCTAAGCTGATAAATTACAATAACTTCAGTATTAAAACAATACATTGGAAGGTGGATTGTGTGACGGGGAAGGATGAGTCAATTGTTTATTATGTCAAATGGTTTCAGTTAGTGTTGGGAGGAAAACTATTCTGGACCGGGAATGAACCATCACAAAATAGACTAGTGCACTAACTTATTGAGTCAATTTAATTTAGAGGGACTGAACTTATTGGATCGGAAATTAGTGCAAAGGTTTCCTTTGTACGGATTGAAAGTACATCAATAACCTGAAGATTTGAAATGTTGAAGTGCTGGGGAGTGATAAGCATTCATTGGTGCGTCCCTTTCACCGCTACTGTAATTTGTTCCTATTTGAAAGGGATATGGACAGATAATGTGGGTTCGCTAGAATTCTTAGCTGTAATTTTCATCATTAGAGAACTTTTTGCCTCTTCCAAACAAATTCAAGTGAAATATTTCTTAGGTGCTTTGAATGGCTACGGGTTGAAGTTGATCCAACAGGGTTATCTCATCTCATTGTCCAAGAGTTCCTGCACTTCACTAGGAAACCTAGGGTTCGACTCTCTTGTGGTCTTTCTTGTGTGATTGTTGAGAATTTGGAGGGAAAACTAGTTTGAACAAAGAAATGGACGAAGACAACGGACAGAATTCGATGGTTTTGAAAGCCTTTTGTAGCTTTTAGATTTTGGTAAGTAACATGCGGCACTGGTTGCAAGTCTAAACCTGTCAATTAAATGTTTTAGTTGTTCAGGAAAACATAATCACAAACATGTATGCCCGTTCAGATTTGTATATGTGAACATACGAATTCCTGTTTAAATTGTAATATAGGGTAAACTGGAGTTCGTTGCTAAAGGTTGAGCCTTTGGTTGATTAATCATTTATTCAAACAATGAAAGTACGAAGACTCTGAGGGACACTCAATCGTGACATTTTATATGCTGATTTATCACATTTTGACTCAGTTGAGAAAGGTTATTATGAGATCTAAGTTGACTGACTTTGCTGAAGATGAATTGGCCATCCAAGTCTACAGACCTTGGCAATATTCGTATGCTCAGTGATTATTGCTGCAAATGCATAGCAACTCATCTATACTGCTTGTGTAATTGATTTCCAACACAACAATTACTAGGGGAGTTGGCCATGCAATTTAGATCTTTCAATGAGGCTACTCGCTGCAGAATGCTTTTGTATTCAGGAAAACATTCCCCTATGACGTATCGAATTCGCAGTTTCCCAATAACCACTATCTTTAATCTTGCAATCCAGTACAGCTTTTTGCCCAATTTGCTTACTTCCATATTTATTTGGATAGTTCTTGTTACTGACATTTTGGACATTCTATACAAGCCCTCAGGGCTGAAGTGTGGTCACTTGTGTGAATTTCCGTTGCCCAACATTCTTTATGAGCATTCATTTTCTATGCAGGTGAATGAGGTGATTTTGGAAGCTGTGGAAGGCGATCCTAGGAATGTTCTCTGCGAAGCTGTAGAGAAACACCATGCCTCCATGTTGGTTGTGGGTAATCATGGTTATGGAGCTGTAAAAAGGTATGTGAATTGGGGATCCAGCTTATTTCCCCCTGTGAAATTTAGATATTGTAGAGTTTCAGCGCAGTTCATTGATCTCATGCGCTCATTTCATGGCCGTAATTTTCTTTTTTCATCCCATTGAAATGTTGAAGCTAAATCATTTTTTTATCTTGCAGGGCTGTTTTGGGGAGCGTAAGCGACTATTGTGCTCATCATGCTCACTGCACTGTGATGATTGTAAAGAAGCCTAAGATCAAACACTGAAATGCTCCTGATTAGCTCTGATTAAGTGCCAAAAAAGCATAGTGGTTCCACGACAACTACATGTTACTCTATTAATTGTATTTGATTGAGTGCTTTGTGTTGTTGGAATGCTGTATAAAACTGTCCGGTTGTATTTGCAAATTTGAGCAGCTAAAAGCTCAACATTTAGCTTCTATGTTGGATTTCTGCTACCTTGTGTGAGGTATGCATGTATGTTTAACATCGCATCTCGGTTATTTTGCACAATGTTTACCAATTCATTGGCTTTTATAATATGGCTTTTCCAACTTGTGGTTTGTTGCCAATACAATGTTTCCATAGACTACCTGCTGATATCATGCAATTATTTCCAGGATTGTCCATGATATACCAACAGTTCACGTTTTTTCTGAATTGCAAATTGTATTGGCCTTTCATTAGTACCACTATCCGGAACATGTAAGAGATGGGAATTTTGCAGTTTTTAGTTTCGCGGTTGTGTCATCGGCATTTCAGAAAACTACAGGGGTTGACAAAGCCTTATACAGGGACATGCCATTTTGGCCAAACGCGAAGCCAAAATTTCCCCCTTCTTCCTTCTTTTTTATGTGTGTGTGTGAGAGACAAAATAGAGCTATCTTGAAAATGAACGAATTCGATTATCAAAATGTGCCCCCAAAAGAAAACTCGCAAATAGCTCAACAGCCTGTCCAATTCCTTTCAAAAGACCAAAGGGGATCTTTTGTTTTTATTAAAAATCGGTTGACTCATACATGGTAGCATAAATTCCTTCATTTATTTCAATCTGCATTGATCACATAGATAAGATTTTTGTAATCTTCCCATCCTACTAGTTTTATTTTTGGTAATTTGAAACTAATTCCACCAACAGCAACTTCACGTAAATAAGATTGTATGACTGCACCATCGACATAATCATTTTATAGTTGAAGCACAAAACTAGAAATTGTAAAGTATTTACCTCCGTCTCCCTTGCCACTTGAGTTAACTTTTGGTTTCCATTTTACAAATCCATTTTATCGAAGGGAAATAATTTCACACTTCCATATTTGACAAATTCACTCCATTTTTTGTCCTGTAGTGAATCTTTTGTGTGTGTTTTTTCTCACTTATAAAAAAAATGTATTTATCAAAAAAGAGAGTATAAAAATTATTACCCTCTATCTAAAACAAGAAGTTACTAATCGACATATATTGAAAAACAAAAAAAATTGTGCTATTATGCGAAAATGTAACTACTTTCAATATTAAAAACAAAATTAAATACACTACTAAAAAGTCTAATAGAAATAGAATATTAGATAGAAACGGCTCACCGGCCGTCGGCCGCCCATCTGGACTCCATCAGCACGTGATAATATACGAAGCGACAATGAACGGTCCGAAGTCTCCGAACCGCGGAACCTGACAGGTTGGATAGAGAGAGTACAACACGCATACACAGACGACACAGCTAGAGAGAGAGAGAGAGAGAGAGAGAGAGAGGTGAGGAGAGAGATTCACATCTCCCCCTCCCCGTTCTAAAATTTCTCGCCATTGATTAGATTTCTCTCTGAATTTCAAATTCCAGTTTCAACTCTTGATTCCAAAAGGAAAAAGAAAAAAAACACAACATTGTTAGTGGTGCTATGGATGATTCCAACGGCGATGAGAACACGACGTCGTCGTCGTCCGTTCCTTGCTCGATTTGCCTCGATTTGGTTACGGATAACGGGGACAGGTCGATAGCCAAGCTTCAATGCGGTCACCAGTTCCATCTCGGTGATCTAACCTTCTTTTGTCTCTTCATCGTCATTTTCTCGATAAACTTGTTCAGCTGGAATTATGATTTGCTTGTATGTTTTTGCATAATGCGACTTGTTCCAATGGTATGTTGCAACAATAATTGTATGCGTCCATGTCGGATTTAAACATGTCCGTTGTGATGAAAATGGATCTCATCTCACATGTGTTCTTAAATTATCTCTCTCCATCTATTACTTATTCCCACTGAATTAATTTACTTGCTATGCTATCAGAGCTAGGGTTTAAAAGGTTTCTGACGGGAATGATATTTTCTAGTCGCATGCAACATACTGTATTATAAACCTTCCAGGTTTGGCGTCAAAAATTCCTGATAAGAACAAATAATTGATTACTTCAAAACTAAGAGTTCTCTTAGAGATTTTGTGTCTTGGAGACGGTGTTCCTTAATCTAGAGTACGTATTCTGAATTTGTAAGCAATGAATTTGGCTAATGATTAGGTTAGGTTACCTTAAAAATGCAAACATAGCTTAAAACTTTCTCATTTTATAGACAAAGTGCATTACGACTAAACCATAAGAAGTCATTGATACAAAGCATTACTTACTTCTGACTGCATTTCACGTGAAGCAATCTGGTTTAGTGTAGGGTCAGCAATCTCAATAGGTAGGGTTCAATAGATAATGGGGATGGAGTAGTGGTTGGATGGTTAGGACACCCTGGGTCGAGCCGTGAGGCAACTTAACCATTTGAGCTGATTTAATACAAGAATCTAGTTAAACAGGCACTAACAACGTGTCACCTTCATCGAGTCTACCTTAGATGCTGGCACTCCTGTAACTTTACTCTTATTTTCATGAGATTTGTTCAGTGGCTACTATTCATGGTTTTATTAATTATCTGGTTAGAAATAAAACAGAGAATATGTGGTGTTAATGTGCATATATTAACTATGACAAACAACACAGACAGATCATGAATGGTATGGAACTTTGTACCACTTGACGCATTCTCGGCCGGACACCGAGTTATAATAATAATAATAATAATAATACTAATAGGGCTCTTGAACTCCTAAGTCCTTGGCCTGGTCAACCTCGTGCTCAATCTAAATCATCTTACTTGTTTATAAACTATGTGGCCTACCAGCACTTAGTAGGGTTGTAAGATTATTTGTTACTTGTGGACGACAAATTGTCCTTTGTATAATCATAGACGGATATATGACGTAACTGGGACATTAAAGGGGAATCCTCTATCTTCCTTCATCTCTCCATCCACCTAGTAATTCCCAGTGAGAAGTTGGATACCAGATTATACAATGAGAATTTTGTACCTTCAGATGGATTTAGAGAACATCTATTTAGAAGCTTCTCCTTGTAGTTCTTGGCTCTTGAATTCTTGGTCCTTGGCCTGGTCAACCTCATGCTCATTCTAAATCACCGTACTTGTTTATAAACTATGTGGCCTACCAGCACTTAGTTACACTTAGTGGGGTTGTACGATTATTGGTTACTCGTGGATGACAAATTGTCCTTTGTATAATCATAAATGGATATATGACATAACTCTGACATTAAAAAGGGAATCCTCTATCCTAAACGTGGGACAGATGTCTGGTGTCGGCCCTGGATGAGTACATGTGGTCCAAGTGGATGTCCAAATATAGGTGGAGGAGATTGTGAGTTATGTGCTATATATATGGCCAAGAACCCTCCCATTGTACAATGCATTTTCTTGGGGAAACTCACGAGAAACTGGCGAACCGGACGAGATTGAATTGGGGGTTCGTTACACACACCTAAGCCATGTTTGAATCCTTGCACCAGTGAGTTTTTCTAAAAGGCTATTTTTTCTGAAAGACATGCACCAATGTCCCTATTTGGAATTGAATCTTGTGCCTTCCTGTTTGCCATTAGGAGGAGATGTTATTTTCAGATTGATAATTGCCATCAAAGATTCTTAGCTGAGGTAGAGAAACTTTTTCCTAGGAATCTAGATTTGATGTGGCTGGTTAACCTTCAATTCGGGTCGACAAGACTCCCAGCAATGAGAGACATTGTTTTTCCTATTTTAGTATCTTGTACTTGACTGTGTCTTTACATCCTTGTTGCGACCTACAAGATTTTAAGTTAGAACAGTGAACTCCTTCAGATGGATAATGTACATGCCATCCATTCAACAACGGTTAAATTTAGATTGCCTTTTGCTGCTTTGCATTTATATTGTCAGATTGTATGGTAAAATCTTCTATATTAAGCATGATTTCTGTCCTGGTTTCTATTTTTCATGTCCCATTCACTTTCCTAAGATTTTAGGCTTATTGCATCTTTAACTTTTCCACCTAGGTCTGCATTTACATGTGTTACTACCACGTGAATTTGGAAAATCATTAATATTAGTTTAATCATGTTTTTCCGAGGATGAATCTGTAATTTTCTAGTCTATGTTGCTGTTATTCTACACAGATTGTATTGGTTCGGCATTCAACGTTAAGGGAGCAATGCAATGCCCAAATTGCCGTAAGGTCGAGAGTGGTCAATGGTTATTTGCAAGTGGCTCTACAAATTCATTTCCTGAGTTTGTCATGGATGACTGGACTCCTGATGATTATGCTTTGAACTACACTGAAATGGTAAGCACAATGCCTATGTTTACCTCCCCATTTTGTTTGTGCACCCTCCGTGCAATATTCCTGGTTCGTGGTCCTTTACAGGGATTTAAACATAGGAGGACATGGAAAGTTTGAATTGAAATTCAATGGCAGCGTTTCCTGATTTGGCCCTACATTTTTTGCTGTTGAATATGTTTGTTGCTATATAAAACAGATAACTTCGGGAAATTATACACTTTTTGCTTTGATTTTGCAGAATAGACAATGTTCTTGGACATCGAGAAAAGGAAAATATGGGATGGGAGGAGTATATAGTTTCCTATTTTGGCAAGAAATATGTCTGGTTTAGTGAAACCTCGAAAAGAGTTATTAAGGAGGACTGTGGCAAGAGAAAACCATTTAATTCCAAACCGAGTCATGCAATTTAACCAATTAATTTGGGGACTGATCCTTTTCAATAGACGGTCCCTACCCAAATATGAATGTCTGCGAGGAGCAGTATTTTTGTTGTTATTCAGTTATATTGGTTCAGAAGTGTCTTGATGTTCAAAACCTTGGAAGTGTGCTCTTTTAAGGTGGGATGTCGCTAGAGCAACGCTACGAAAATTTCAGACGATTAGTACACGCTGAGTGATGTACATTTGTAGGAACATACATACTTCTGTCCTTGCTCAACCATAAACAATGGTTTCTAGTTTCATGTCGAACATCAGAAAAGTTAGTGGGGGTCAGTAGTTGACCTTGAGAAGGAAGGTACTTCTGTCCTTTTTCCTCATTATTGTCTCACTTTTACCACTATGCAATATTTCCATTTCCGACCTTGTATCTGAAAACTGCAGCATGTTGTGTCATAGTAGCAAGTTGCAGATATTGAATACTCCATTGCAAATGTGTTCATGAGAAGTGTCCTGGTTATGTTTTCAACCGCCTTTTAAGAAAAAAAAAACTTTATTTTTTCTTTGTTATATATTGGCAGCCGCTCGGAGTTCATTGGTGTCCATTCGGTGGATTAGCTCAGGTTCACTCATCTTTTGAGTAAGAAAACTTTCCTTGTTCATTTTTGAGTTACCTTTTTCCTTGGGTGGTCAGTGATGCATTAGGTGAAGTGCTTATGTAGTTATGTTCTCGAAAGTTGTTGGTATAGCTGAATTTCACATTGATTAATTGACTAGCAAGTAGCAAGGGACTCTACATTACAGAGTACAAAGACTTTTCTCAGTAACTCATCCAAACGAGGTGTTGCTTTAAGTTCCGTATCTTAACATTTCAAGACTGGATTTGCTCAATCACATAAAATAGTCTTTGCCAAAGTGCCATCTTCCATTGCTGTCTTTTACAAGTTACCATTTTTGCACTGTTTTCAGGGAAGTGGAATCGGCATCGACAACATGTAAGTGCATTTGTTTTGATTCTGGATCAACTTTGCAGTGATCCCTTGAACCAAATGTAATAGAATGATGTTCTCGGTGCAGATCATAATTTACAGAGACACCAGGCCATATTTGCTGAACATACATCTGCATCATCTGTGGCTCATTCATATGTTGCATACTTGGGACCCATTCCCCCGGTTTCCTCAAACGCCAATGAGAGTGTCGAAGATCCCAACTTCAACCATCACTGGAATGGCATAACTGGGCAAAATGAGATCTTTACTGCCCATGGTTTTCCAGTCATTGATGTCCAATATCAAAGTTGGGGTCATCATTCCCATCCTTTCTCAAACAGTGGTCACATTGACAGGACTGATCGTGCTTCAGTTGCTCCTGCCACTGTGAGACCTACCGGGGTTGAATATGACGATTTGACAAGATTTGGGTCTGTTGTGCATGCATCTTTTCATGGTCGTGGGTAAGTTGCTTTTTGTAAATACCAAAGGAGGGCAACGTTATCAGTTGGTTTCTTCATTGCATTATGTCTTGTGGCGCCTACTGTGCTTTCTCATGTGATGATGCTACAACCCCTCCTCCTCCTATGACTTAAATCATGGTGGATTTAAAATAGACGCCAACTTGAATTGTTTTGACTTTTGGGACGAGTTTAAAGATTGAGTTAGAGATGGGAGTCGGTTATATTTTCTTTCTTCACTTCATTGAATACATTCTCTTCCCCCCTCAAAATTGCTTTTTGGTGTTTTATGAGAACACACTAAGGTGTTCAAGGTACCTTGTAATTGAAGCATAAGAATGATGACAGGCTGCAAACTTGGCTCTATGTGAATTCCTGTTGTGATATTTGTCAAATCTGTTGCTAAATAGGGAGGCTCATGTTCTTTTCTTAGGCCTGTCTCTGGAGTTGCTAGCTCGCTCTTCTGATCAATCGTTCATCTTTGCAGCAACAGTCGTTCTCATGAAAGAACATCAGCTTCTCATGCCAACGGAATTCATCACCAGCGACAACTGAGCAATCCACCTGGCATGCTACCACCTATCATTCCCCTTGTCAGGAGATCCAACGGTCCAAGGGGCATAGCAACATCTCAACCTGATCAAAGTGGAGGCTTCTTCAACTTCCCTCCTCCAGGCCCATCAAGCCGAAACCCACATGAAACAGAAAATTCATTCGTGAACCATATCCATCCGCGTGAGAGAAACCATTTGCCTCAACCAGTTGTCTCATTTGACTGGGACTCTGTTTGGGGTCCATTTCATCATGCTCATGGAGGCTCTTCCACCAACAGGTCTGGTAACTTTTGGGGTAGACACCGGTCTTAAAAGACATGTTTATGCTTGAAGGTTTTATGTCAGCCTATTAATCCTGGTCTCTGAAGATTGCATATAAGCTGTCTGAATATTTACAAACTGGAACCGGGAAATTTGTTTCTGTACATTTGGTTTGTCCCGGCATATGGCCTGAGAAACTGAAAAACTGTTCTTGCAATCACGTGGCCTGTTGACAACTGGGCTTTTTTTGAATATACTATTTTTTGGGGCGAATTTGAAATGGGTAATCTGATCCGTGTAGTTCCGATAAGCTTTGCTTCATTTTTGGGAGATACAAAGAGGGGCTCAACTGAGCTTGAATAAAGATTCTTCTATGTTGTGTTCAATGTGTTTTTCGACCTAATAGAGAAGATTATCGAAATGTCAAACTGATAAAACATAGGATATTAGAACTCAATGGTCTTCCGGTAAAGTTCAACTCTGTTGGAAGATGATTAATTTGTAAGCTTAGTAGCTGCCTGGTGCTATTTGAGTTGTTAGGTTTTGGTGTAGCCCTCCGCTAACTAGGTTTTTGAGCATATATTTCTATGTGGTATTATGTATTTCATTCAAAACATCTGACTTGCCACTATTGTCGTTGTTCGCCCTCCATCTCTTTCCACTTCTTGCAAAAGGACAAGATTATTGCAGTTGCACAAAATACGTCGGGTATATTATGTGATCAAGTTTGCCCTCCATCTCTTTCCACTTCTTATGAAAGGACAAGATTATTGCAGTTGCACAAAATACGTCGGGTATAGTATGTGCCTTGATCGGGGTCATGTAAGGTGTCAGATGAGACTTATTAGTGATTTATAGCACTGAATTTCCTAGTTAAAGTGGGACATGAGGATCCTGTAGTGAAATGTTCACTACAGGGTCCCCGATTCGTTGAGGTTTTCAAAGTCAAAGTATGCAATCTTGTACGTGTTTACTAATAGTATTAGACATCTCTAAGTTGACCAAACAGATCAAAAAGAAAACCAAGATAAGATTTTTCTCTGCAAATAAATTAAGACTTTTTTAGCCACTTCATGTATCGCCAATTTATTAGGTACACCATTATTAATGTTAATGGTGCGTGCCAAATGCCAATACACATTATACACATCATACAATTTAGCGTGCCAATACACATTACAGACATCCCACAATTTGGCAAAGCAAAACCTACTCAGAAAAATGAGATTGAGAAAGACAGGAAATTGACTTCTCAACTTCAATGGCACCATCCGGACTCATGCCTTTGCTTTTAAGAAATTTGAGTACCAATGTGCAGAGAGCTTGGGGTATCTTCTCAAATTGTTCAAATCAACAGCATACAGGCCACACGAAGTTTCATAGCATCCAATAACTCGAACAAATCCATGAAAGGCCAGTAGAAAAACCCTCTTGCATTCGATCCTTACCTTCCACATTGTCAAGTTGAAAACAGTAAAGAAAGAACCAAAATTACTACTATATCAGATACCCTTGAAAGGAGGCAAAATGCAAATTTCAGAGGAGGTGCATCTGTAGCTATTGAACACCCACCCACCCACCTACCCACCCACCCACCCACACAGAGAGAGAGAGAGAGAGAGAGAGAGAGAGAGAGAGAGAGAGAGAGAGAGAGAGCATTTTCAGGAATATAAATGGGAGGGTTTCCATAAAATTGCTTGAAATATTCCATTTGTTGCACCAAACCCGATGGTGCAACAGGAAACAGAATCAAACAAACTGATTTGTTGAAGGAAATTAAGTCTATCCAAAGTTAAACCAACTTCTTATCATTTGTTTAAAGTCCTCACCTACATAGTTGGTGTTAGCGGTGTACCACCACCTTGATCATCTACAACCACCTAAAAACCCAATGAGCTATATCAGATCCACCAAACTCTTATAGAAGTTGGGAAATAGTTCAGTTGACTCAATAAAACATCATGCTTGGCTCATCAAAGCAGAAGAAAAACATAAAATAGCAGTCTTTGTCAAGTTCGTATAAATAGTCGCACACCAATCAACTCCACTGCCATGTCAGCATTGAAATCCCTATGATTCATTTTCAAGCTGCTTGATTGGTCCTTCATAGAAAATGTGTTGTAGTGGTTCGGTCCTATGAAATCAATTACACCCTTGACTAGCTCCGATTCAAGTTTGGTGAAAGCTAGAAGCCTTTTGCCTGCATTCTTCTTCGTTATGTCAGGATAGTCTCCAAATACCAGGGGCTCCACAAACCTGCAATAAAAACTTAGACAAAATAGTAACACAAGGATGGTTGTCACATGCACACACGCGCGAAATGCTTCCAATCTGAACCAATGAAATGATAAGTTTATACTCATCTTTATGAACGTGTGAGACTCACCAACCAAGAAGAAAATCAGTGGCTCTATATTGCAATCACATCTTTTGTTACATTTGAACAAGGGAAGTCAATAAGAAAAGACATTTATTCCCATGAATCCATGTTGCTTCCCGTGTTAACATAAACATTTTCTCTGATATTTCGTTGATTATGTTCGTAGTTAATTGATTGAATGAAACAGGTACACATGAAACTTTCAAATTTCTTTGAAGCTTATGGATGTGGGCATGTGGCAAAGTATGAATTGAAGCAGAAATCATATGGAAATTTCAAAGAGACTGAAGATAGCAGAAATCTTCTTGCAACTGAACTTAAGCTAAAAGCTCTATTCAAAGGCAGAAGTTAAAAAATATTGAAATATAGCTTCTGAAAAATTAAAAAAAAGCTTTTAAAGCCTTCTAAAGGTTTTTTTTTTTTTTTTTTTTTTCAATTGTAAAAAAAGCTTTTAGCTTAAGTTATAAGCTGTGACAGAAAAGCCACGGCCCACATCAAACACCGACTTAGTAATCCTTCGAGAAAAACCATACTTGATACCTGGTATGTTTTCCTATACAGTTTTGCAGCCGATGCGTGTGCAAGCAAGATATGATGACCAACAACGTGTGGCTCAGTTGAGGAGTCACCCTTAGAACAATTGCCTACCCCAAATGGGGAAGAGCATCGCTGAGGTGGTGTTTCTCATATATCATGACCACTTATGGTAAATACATTGGCCTCATTCAAGGTAGTCCAATGCAACACCCTATCACCAAATTCTCTAAAGCACACATAGGCATATGCTGTGAAGTCTTTCCCTGCATTGTCACATAACTGGTGAGCTTCGTTACTTATACATCGTACATTTTCTACTTCAATCAGGGTACCCTAAGCTCTAGAAGTGAGTGAAGTTAAAGGTGGCGGAAGTTGAGAATCATACACAATTTGTCTAGTGAGCCATCCACCATATTCATCTTCAAGAATCAGAGGGAAGTCAATGTGCATCAATGTAACATGTGCTTGGATTCCTGCTTAAGAAAGCCGTATCAATAGCAGAGAGAAGGAGAGATATCATTAGGTTGTCATTTGACTTGACAAGGTCATTGTCCGTTTTCTTGCTTTCGCATGAAAAAACAATTTAAAATCAGGTAACATGAAATGATGAAATCGATAGCCTAATTTGAATCACGTACAATTCGGATAAAAAGTGAGCTTTTGCATACTTGAAATATGAGGCCAGAATCAATTCTCAGAATCAAAATTCAGGGGATTATCCACAAAAACAAAAGCACGTCATTTGCAAACTGTTTTTGCTAGTGATCAACTCTTATTATACGACAAACTAAATTCATGAAGAAAGCTAAATCAAAACTCACATGCATGGTTCAGCAGGGGTCTGGAACGTTTTTTTGAACAAGATCTCGATAAGAAAAAGCCTAATTGAAGTGGTTACCTATAACAGCAAGGATGACAAGGGTAAAACATAGGAAGATCACCGATTTCCTCCTCTGCTGAACAAAACAACCCCGTTGTGAATAAACCTGGATTGAGTACACGTTTTCAATAAAGGCGACGATGAAAGCGCGAGAAGGGAGGCGTGAAAAAAAAAGGGAGAAGCCATCAGGGTAGGCGCGCTTCTATATAGACATGAGTCCGCGGCCAGGATCAATAAGTTGCGGCCAGAAGCAATAATTGGCTCCAAACTTATTTATACATAAAAAGATATGACAATTTTACTCTCAACAGGTCAAAAAACAAATTACTATGAGAAAATCTGTAAATTACACAAAATTTAAACCGGATCGAAACCTATTGTATATCGAGAAAGAGGGTATTCAAAGTCCTAAAAGATGGTGGGATCGAAACATAAAAATAATATTTTTTGGTTTATGAAAAGTTGGTCGAAAGTAGACCAATTCAAGGATCGTCGGAGCCACTAAGGCTAAAACACATTATCGCGCCCTCCCTCCCACTCATTCTAATTTCTATTTGATACTCTCATTCCTAGTTCTAAGGTTTTAACTTTTTTCTTAAGAGTTCTAGTGAGTTCATTGGGCTTTTCGCACTTCATCAAAGCACACAAAAACTGCTTAATGATCGGGATTCGCCTAAAACGTATGCCAAGACAAGGCTTTTACATTTACAAAGCCAAATTTTTCGTTTCCATACCCCAACAATAGCCCTTGACCACGACAACCAATTATAGGACATGTTACTGATCAAGGTTAAGGAAAGAAACTCTCAAAAGATTCAATTCAAATTCTAGGTGTAAAATTCTTGATCTCAAAATGGAGTTTCTTACTACCCGCTTTTCATAAACTAAACTTTATAAGGTGTGATTACACAATCTTTTAGTTCTTTGAAAATCCTTGTTATCCGTATATAATAGGTCTTTATCAGATTTAAAATAAAAGAGATGTGAGCGTTTTACCAAATTAATTTATTTTTTTACACATTGAGGGTAAATTCATCATGTCTTTTGATGCAAAAATAATATTTGATCCAAGCTACTTGGGTTAGAATCTAGACTCAACAAACTTTTTAATGGTACAAACCTTGCGAGAAACGGAGTTTGGGTGCGCCAGAGACAAAGCTGTGAAGTTTGACAATTTGAACAGTTTGAATGCGCCCTAGGCGCATGTGAATGAGTCCCGGGCGCATCTTCAGAATTTCAATAATTGAGCAAATTTTGGGGTCTTGCCAGAGACACTCTCGAACTCCGATTTGCACGTGATTTGAACAGTTGAAAAACTTGTCTAGCATACTTTCTAACCAATTTAGTTTGGCTCAAAACTTATTCATACATCAAAAGATATGACGATTTTACCCTCAACAGGTCGAAAAATAAATTATTATGGGAAAATCTGTGATCCCACCAACTTTAAACCGGATCGAAATCTATTGTATATTGAGAAAGAAGGAATTCAAAGTCCTAAACGATTGTTGGATCGAAACATAAAAATAATATATTTTGATTTATGAAAAATTGGTCGCAAGTAGACCAATTCAAGGATCGTCAGAGCCACTAACGCTAAAAACCCGTTTTCATGCCCTCCCACTCATCCTAATTTCCATTTGGTACTCCCATTCCTAGTTCTAAGGTATTCGTTTATTTTTTAAGAGTTCTAGTGAGTTCATTGGGCTTTTCGCACTTCATCAAAGCACAAAAAAACTGCTTAATAATTGGGATTCACCTAAAACGTATGCCCAAGACAAGGCATTCTACATTGAGAATAAATTTTTTACACCGCCGGTGTAAACATTTGTTTCCTCCAAATTAATTGCATCGCGACACGTGTCAAAACAGTTGTCCCAATTAATAAAACATGGTGACGTGGCGCAAAGCAATTGATTTGGAGGAAACAAATGTTTACACCGGCGGTGTAAAGAATTTATTCTCTTCTACATTTACAATGCAAAATTTTTGTTTCCATACCCCATCAATAGCCCTTGACCAGGAAAACCAATTATAGGACATGTTACTAATCAAGGTTTACAAAAGAAACTCTGAAATGACTATCTTCAAATTCTAGGTGTAAAGTTCTTGATCTCACGGAGCTTCTTACTACCCGCTTTTCATAAACTAAACCTTTCTACTATATATAAGGTGTGATTACACAACCTATTAGATCTTTGAAAATCCTTTTTATCCGTATATAATAGGTCTTTATAAGATTTAAAATGAAAAAGATGTGAGCGTTTTACCGAATTAATTATTTTTTTGCACATTGAGGGTAAATTTGTCATACATTTGATGCAAAAATAATATTCGATCCAAACTACTTGGGTTAGAATCTAGACTCAACAAGCTTTTTAACGGTACAATTCTTGCGAAAAATGGAGTTCCGGAGCGCCCGAGGAAAACCCGTGAAGTTTGACAAATTGAATGCGCCCCAGGAGCAGGTAAATACGCCCCTGCCGCATAACATTGCGCCCAGGCGCATCTTGACATTTCAAAAATTGAGCAAACTTTGGGGTCTTGCCACGAACAAACTCAAACTTCGATTTGCACATGGTTTGAACCGTTGAAAAGGTCGTGTAGCATACTTTCTAACGAATTTAGTTTGGATCCAAACTTATTATACATCAAAAAATATGACCAATTTACCCTCAACATGTCGAAAAATAAATTATTTTGGAAAAATCTGTAAATTACACCAAATATAAACCGGATGGAAACTTATTTTATATCGAGAAAAAGGGTATTCAAAGTCCTAAAAGATGGTGGGATCGAAAAATGAAATTAATATATTTCGGTTTATGAAAAGTTGGTCGAAAATGGACTAATTCATGGATCGTCGGAGCCACTAAGGCTAAAAACCCGTTTTCCCGCCCTCCCACTCATCCTAATTTCCATTTTGTACTACCATTCCTAGTTCTAAGGTATTCGTTTAATTTTTAAGAGTTCTAGCGAGTTCATTGGGCCTTTCGCACTTCATCAAAGCACAAAAAAATTGCTTAATGATCGGAATTCACCTAAAACGTAGGCCCAAGAAAAGGCTGTCTTCATTTACAAAGCCAAATTTTGGTTTCCATACCCCATCAATAGCCCTTGACCATGACAACCAATTATAGGACATGTTACTGATCAAGGTTTACGATAGAAACTCTGAAATGATTCACTTCAAATTCTAGGTGTAAAATTCTCAATCTCAAAACGGAGCTTCTTAATACCAGCTTTTCATAAACTAAACCTTACTACTATATATAAGGTGTGATTACACAACCTTTTAGATCTTTGAAAATCCATTTTGTCAATATATAATAGGTCTTTATCTGATTTAAAATGAAAGACATGCTAGCGTTTTACCGAATTAATTATTTTTTTGCAAATTGAGGGTAAATTTGTCCTATCTTTTAACGCAAAAATAACATTTGATCCAAACTACTTGGGTTAGAATCTAGACTCAACAAGCTTCTTAACGGAACAAATCTTGCAAAAAACGGAGTTCTCGAGCGCCCGAGGCAAACCCGCGAAGTTTGACAATTTGAATGCAGCCTAGGCGCATAACATTTTGCCCAGGCGCATCTTGAGATTTCAAAAATTGAGCAAACTTTGGGGTCTTGCCACAGACACTCTCGAGCTCCGATTTGCACATGGCTTGAACCATTGAAAAGCTCCTGCAGCATACTTTCTAACCAAGTTAGTTTGGATCCAAACTTTTTATACATCAAAAAATATGACAAATTAACCCTCAACAGGTCGGAAAAAAAAATATTATGGGAAAATCTATAAATTACACCAAATTAAAACCGGATCAAAACCTATTGTATATCGAGAAAAAGGGCATTCAAAGTACTAAAAGATAGTGGGGTCGAAACATAAAATTAATATATTTTGGTTTATGAAAAGTTGATTGAAAGTAGACCAATTCAAGGATCGTGGGAGCCACTATAGCTAAAAACCAATTTTCTTGCCCTCCCACTCATCCGAATTTCCATTTGGTACTCCCATTCCGAGTTCTAAGGTATTCGCTTATTTTTTAAGAGTTCAAGTGAGTTTATTGGGCTTTTCGCACTTCATCAAAGCACAAAAAAACTGCTTAATGATCGGGATTCACCTAAGACGTATGCCCAAGACAAGGCATTCTACATTTACAAGGCCAAATTTTTGTTTCCATACCCCATTAATAGCCCTTGACCATGACAACCAATTATAGGACATGTTACTGATCAAGGTTTACGAAAGAAACTCTGAAATGATTCACTTCAAATTCTAGGTGTAAAATTCCAGATCTCAAAACAGAGCTTCTTACTACCCACTTTTCATAAACTAAACCGTACTACTATATATAAGGTGTGATTACACAACCTTTTAGTTGTTTGAAAAGCCATTTTTTACATATATAATAGGTCTTTATCAGATTTAAAATGAAAGAGATGCGAACGTTTTACTGAATTAATTATTTTTTGCACATTGTGGGTAAATTCGTATTATCTTTTGTTGCAAAAATAATATTTGATCCAAACTACTTGGTTTAGAATCTAGACTCAATAAGCTTTTTAACGGTACAAATTATGCGAAAAACGGAGTTCTGGAGCGCCTGAGGCAAACCCGCGAATTTTGACAAATTGAAAGCGGTCCAGGCGCAAGTGAATGCGCCCCTGGCGCATAACATTGTGCCCAGGGGAATCTTGAGATTTCAAAAATTAAGCAAACTTTGGGGTCTTGCCACGGACACTCTCGAGCTCCGATTTGGACATAGTTTGAACCGTTGAAAAGCTCGTGTAGCATACTTTCTAACCAATTTAGTTTGGATCCAAACTTTTTATACTTCAAAAAAAATGACAAATTTACCATCAACAGGTCGAAAAATAAATTATTATGGAAAATATGTAAATTACACCAAATTGAAACCCGATCAAAACCTATTGTATATCGATAAAAAGGGTATTCAAAGTCCTAAAAGATAGTGGGATCAAAACATAAAATTAATATATTTTGGTTATGAAAAGATGGTCAAAAGTAGACCAAATCAAGGATCGTCGGAGCCACCAAGGCTAAAAACCCGTTTTCCTGCCCTCCCACTCATCAGAATTTCCATTTGGTACTCCCATTCCTAGTTCTAAGGTATTCATTTATTTTCTAAGAGTTCTAGTGAGTTCATTGGGCTTTTCGCACTTCATCAAAGCACAAAAACACTGCTTAATGATCGGGATTCACCCGAAACGTATGCCCAAGACAAGGCATTCAACATTTACAAAGCCAAATTTTAGTTTCCATACGTTATGAATAGCCCTTGACCATGACAACCAATTATAGGACATGTTACTGATCAAGGTTTACGAAAGACACTCTGAAATGATTCACTTCAAATTCAAGGTGTAAAAAATAAAAATCTCGATCTCAAAACGGAGCTTCTTACTACCCGCTTTTCATTAATTAAACATTACTACTATATATAAGGTGTGATTACACAACCTTTTAGAACTTTGAAAATCCTTTTTGTCCATGTATAACAGGTCTTTATTAGATTTAAAATGAATGAGATGCGAGCGTTTTGTCTTGCCACGGACACTCTCGAGCTCCGATTTGCATATGGTTTGAACCGTTGAAAAGATCGTATAGCATACTTTCTAACCCATTTAGTTTGGTTCCAAACTTTTTATACATCAAAAAAAATGACAAATTTTTCATCAACAGGTAGAAAAACAAATTATTATGGGAAAATCTGTAAATTACACCAAATCGAAACCGGATCAAAACCTATTGTATATCGAGAAAAAGGGTATTCAAAGTCCTAAAAGATAGTGGGATCGAAACATAAAATTATTATATTTAGGTTTATGAAAAGTTGGTCGAAAGTAGACCAATTCAAGGAACGTCGGAGCCACCAAGGCTAAAAATCCGTTTTCCCGCCCTCACACTCATCCGAATTTCCATTTGGTACTCCCATTCCTAGTTCAAAGGTATTCGTTTATTTTTTAAGAGTTCTAGTGAGTTCATTGGGCTTTTTGCACTTCATGAAAGCACAAAAAAACTTCTTAATGATCGGGATTCACCCAAAACGTATGCCCAAGACAAGGCATTCAACATTTACAAAGCCAAATTTTTATTTCCATACCCAATTAATAGCCCTTGACCATGAGAACCAATTATAGGACATGTTACTGATCAAGGTTTACGAAAGAAACTCTGAAATGATTCACTTCAAATTCTAGGTGTAAAATTCTAGATCTCAAAATAGGGCTTCTTACTACCCGCTTTTCATTAACTAAACATTACTACTATATATAAGGTGCGATTACACAACCTTTTAGATCTTTGAAAATCCTTTTTGTCCATGTAAAATAGGCCTTTATTAGATTTAAAATGAATGAGATGCGAGCATTTTACTGAATTAATTATTTTTTTGCCCATGCAGGGTAAATTCGTCATATCTTTTGATGCAAAAATAATATTTGATCCAAACTACTTGGGTTAGAATGTAGACTCAACAAGCTTTTTAACAGCACAAATCTTACGCAAAACGGAGTTCTGGGGCGCCCGAGGCAAACCCGCGAATTTTGACAAATTGAATGCGGCCAGGGCGCAAGTGAATGCGCTCCTTGCGCATGACATTGCGCCCAGGCGCATCTTGAGATTTCAAAAATTGAGCAAACTTTGGGGTCTTGCCAGGGACACTCTCGAGCTCCGATTTGCATATGATTTGAACCGTTGAAAAGCTCGTGTACCATACTTTCTAACCAATTTAGTTTGGATCCAAACTTTTTATACATAAAAAAAAAATGACATATTTACCATCAATAGATCCAAAAACAAATTATTGTGGGAAAATCTGTAGATTACACCAAATTGAAACCGGATCAAAACCTATTGTATATCGAGAAAAAGGGTATTCAAAGTCCTAAAAGATAGTAGGATCGAAACATAAAATTAATATATTTTGGTTTATTAAAAGTTGGTCGAAAGTAGACCAATTCAAGGATCGTCGGAGCCACCAAGGCTAAAAATCCGTTTTCCCGCCCTCCCACTCATCCGAATTTCCATTTGGTACTCCCATTCCTAGTTCTAAGGTATTTGTTTATTTTTTAAGAGTTCTAGTGAGTTCATTGGGTTTTTTGCACTTCATGAAAGCAGAAAAAAACTGCTTAATGATCGAGAATCACCAAAAACGTATGCCCAAGACAAGGCATTCAACATTTACAAAGCCAAATTTTTGTTTCCATACCCCAAGAATAGCCCTTGACCATGACAACCAATTATAGGACATGTTACTGATAAAGGTTTATGAAAGAAATTCTGAAATGATTCACTTCAAATTCTAGGTGTAAAATTCTCGATCTCAAAACAGAGCTTCTTACTACCCGCTTTTCATTAGCTAAACATTACTACTATATATAAGGTGTGATTACACAACCTTTTAGATCTTTGAAAATCCTTTTCGTCCATGTATAATAGGTCTTTATTAGATTTAAAATGAATGAGATGCGAGCGTTTTACCGAATTAATTATTTTTTTGCACATTGATGGCAAATTCGTCATATCTTTTGATGCCAAAATAATAATCGATCCAAACTACTTGGGTTAGTATCTAGACTCAACAAGCTTTTTAACGGAACAAATCTTGCGTAAAACGGAGTTCCGGAGCGCCCGAGGCAAACCCGCGAATTTTGACAAATTGAATGCGGCCCAGGCGCAGGTGAATGCGCCCCTGGCGCATAACATTGTGACCAGGCGCGTCTTGAGATTTAAAAAATTGAGCAAACTTTGGGGTCTTGCCTCGGACACTCTCGAGCTCCGATTTGCACATGGTTTGAACCGTTGAAAAGATCGTGCAGCATACTTTCTAACCAAATTTAGTTTAGATCCAAACTTTTTATACATCAACAAAAAATGACAAATTTACCATCAACAGGTCGAAAAACAAATTATTATGGGAAAGTCTGTAAATTACACCAAATTGAAACCGGATCAAAACCTATTTTATATCGAGAAAAAGGGTATTCAAAGTCCTAAAAGATAGTGGAATCAAAACATAAAATTAATAAATTTTGGTTTATGAATAGTTGGTCGAAAGTTGACCAATTCAAGGATCGTCGGAGCCACCAAGGCTATAAACCCGTTCTCCAGCCCTCCCACTCATCCGAATTTCCATTGGGTACTCCCATTCCTAGTTCTAAGGTATTCGTTTATTTTTTTAGAGTTCTAGTGAGTTCATTGGGCTTTTTGCACTTCATGAAAGCAGAAAAAAACTGCTTAATGATCGGGATTCACCCAAAACGTATGCCCAAGACAAGGCCTTCAACATTTACAAAGCCAAATTTTTATTTCCATACTCAATTAATAGCCCTTGACCATGACAACCAATTATAGGACATGTTACTGATCAAGGTTTGTGAAAGAAACTCTGAAATGATTCACTTCAAATTCTAGGTGTAAAATTCTCGGTCACAAAACAGAGCTTCTTACTACCCGCTTTTCATTAACTAAATGTTACTACTATATATAAGGTGTGATTACACAACCTTTTGGATCTTTGAAAATCCTTTTCGTCCATGTATAATAGGTCTTTATTAGATTTAAAATGAATGAGATGCGAGCGTTTTACCGAATTAATTATTTTTTTGCACATTGATGGCAAATTCGTCATATCTTTTGATGCCAAAATAATAATCGATCCAAACTACTTGGGTTAGTATCTAGACTCAACAAGCTTTTTAACGGAACAAATCTTGCGTAAAACGGAGTTCCGGAGCGCCCGAGGCAAACCCGCGAATTTTGACAAATTGAATGCGGCCCAGGCGCAGGTAAATGCGCCCCTGGCGCATAACATTGTGCCCAGGCGCGTCTTGAGATTTCAAAAATTGAGCAAACTTTGGGGCCTTGCCTCGGACACTCTCGAGCTCCGATTTGCACATGGTTTGAACCGTTGAAAAGATCGTGTAGCACACTTTCTAACCAATTTAGTTTAGATCCAAACTTTTTATACAACAAAAAAAAATGACAAGTTTACCATCAACTGGTCGAGAAACAAATTATTATGGGAAAATCTGTAAATTACACCAAATTGAAACCGGATCAAAACCTATTGTATATCGAGAAAAAGGGTATTCAAAGTCCTAAAAGATAGTGGGATCAAAACAAAAAATTAATATATTTTGGTTCATGAGTAGTTGGTCGAAAGTAGACCAATTCAAGGATCGTCGGAGCCACCAAGGCTAAAAACTCGTTCTCCCGCCCTCCCACTCATCCGAATTTCCATTGGGTACTCCCATTCCTAGTTCTAAGGTATTCGTTTATTTTTTAAGAGTTCTAGTGAGTTCATTGGGTTTTTTGCACTTCATGAAAGCAGAAAAAAACTACTTAATGATCGGGATTCACCCAAAACGTATGCCCAAGACAAGGCATTCAACATTTACAAAGCCAAATTTTTATTTCCATAACCAATTAATAGCCCTTGACCATGACAACCAATTATAGGACATGTTACTGATCAAGGTTTACGAAAGAAACTCTGAAATGATTCACTTAAAATTCAAGGTGCAAAATTCTCGGTCTCAAAACAGAGCTTCTTACTACCCGCTTTTCATTAACTAAATGTTACTACTATATATAAGGTGTGATTACACAACCTTTTAGATCTTTGAAAATCCTTTTCGTCCATGTATAATAGGTCTTTGTTATATTTAAAATGAATGAGATGCGAGCGTTTTACCGAATTAATTATTTTTTTGCACATTGATGGTAAACTCGTCATATCTTTTGATGCCAAAATAATATTTGATCCAAACTACTTGGGTTAGTATCTAGACTCAACAAGCTTTTTAACGGAACAAATCTTGCGTAAAACGGAGTTCCGGAGCGCCCGAGGCAAACCCGCGAATTTTGACAAATTGAATGCGGCCCAGGCGGAGGTAAATGCGCCCCTGGCGCATAACATTGTGCCCAGGCGCGTCTTGAGATTTCAAAAATTGAGCAAACTTTGGGGTCTTGCCTCGGACACTCTCGAGCTCCGATTTGCACAAGGTTTGAACCGTTTAAAAGATCGTGTAGCACACTTTCTAACCAATTTAGTTTAGATCCAAACTTTTTATACAACAAAAAAAAATGACAAGTTTACCATCAACTGGTCGAGAAAAAAATTATTATGGGAAAATCTGTAAATTACACCAAATTGAAACCGGATCAAAACCTATTGTATATCGAGAAAAAGGGTATTCAAAGTCCTAAAAGATAGTGGGATCAAAACAAAAAATTAATATATTTTGGTTCATGAATAGTTGGTCGAAAGTAGACCAATTCAAGGATCGTCGGAGCCACCAAGGCTAAAAACCTGTTCTCCCGCCCTCCCACTCATCCGAATTTCCATTGGGTACTCCCATTCCTAGTTCTAAGGTATTCGTTTATTTTTTAAGAGTTCTAGTGAGTTCATTGGGCTTTTTGCACTTCATGAAAGCAGAAAAAAACTGCTTAATGATCGGGATTCACCCAAAACGTATGCCCAAGACAAGGCATTCAACATTTACAAAGCCAAATTTTTATTTCCATAACCAATTAATAGCCCTTGACCATGACAACCAATTATAGGACATGTTACTGATAAAGGTTTATGAAAGAAATTCTGAAATGATTCACTTCAAATTCTAGGTGTAAAATTCTCGGTCTCAAAACAGAGCTTCTTACTACCCGCTTTTCATTAACTAAACATTACTACTATATATAAGGTGTGATTACACAACCTTTTAGATCTTTTAAAATCCTTTTCGTCCATGTATAATAGGTCTTTATTAGATTTAAAATGAATGAGATGCGAGTGTTTTACCGAATTAATTATTTTTTTGCACATTGAGGGTAAATTCGTCATATATTTTGATGCCAAAATAATATTTGATCCAAACTACTTGGGTTAGAATCTAGACTCAACAAGCTTTTCAACGGTACAAATCTTGCAAAAAATGGAGTTCCGGAGCGCCCGAGGCAAACCCGCGAATTTTGACAAATTGAATGCGGCCCAGGCACAGGTGAATGTGCCCTTGGCGCATAACATTTTGCCCAGGCGCGTCTTGAGAATTCAAAAATTGAGCAAAATTTAGGGTCTTGCCTCGGACACTCTCGAGCTCCGATTTGCACATGGTTTGAACCGTTGAAAAGATCGTGTAGCATACTTTCTAACCAATTTAGTTTAGATCCAAACTTTTTATACATCAAAAAAAAAATGACAAATTTACCATCAATAGGTCGAAAAACAAATTATTATGCGAAAATCTGTAAATTACACCAAATTGAAACCGGATCAAAACCTATTGTATATCGAGAAAAAGGGTATTCAAAGTCCTAAAAGATAGTTGGATCGAAACATAAAATTAATATATTTTGGTTTATGAATAGTTGGTAGAAAGTAGACCAATTCAAGGATCGTCGGAGCCACCAAGGCTAAAAACCCGTTCTCCCGCCCTCCCACTCATCCGAATTTCCATTGGGTACTCCCATTCCTAGTTCTAAGGTATTCGTTTATTTTTTTAGAGTTCTAGTGAGTTCATTGGGCTTTTTGCACTTCATGAAAGCAGAAAAAAACTGCTTAATGATCGGGATTCACCCAAAACATATGCCCAAGACAAGGCATTCTATATTTACAAAGCCAAATTTTTATTTCCATACCCAATTAATAGCCCTTGACCATGACAACCAATTATAGGACATGTTACTAATCAAGGTTTACGAAAGAAACTCTAAACTGATTCACTTCAAATTCTAGGTGTAAAATTCTCGATCTCAAAACAGAGCTTCTTCCTACCCGCTTTTCATTAACTAAACATTACTACTATATATAAGGTGTGATTACACAACCTTTTATATCTTTGAAAATCCTTTTCTTCCATGTATAATAGGTCTTTATAGAATTTAAAATGAAAGAGATGAGAGCGTTTTGCTAAATTAATTATTTTTTTTCACATTGAGGGTAAATTCGTCATATCTTTTGATGTAAAAATAATATTTTATCCAAACTACTTTGGTTAGAATCACGACTCAACAAGCTTTTTTAACGGTACAAATCTTGCAAAAAACGGAGTTCCGGAGCGCCCGAGGCATACCCGCGAAGTTTGACAATTTGAATGCGCCCCAGGCGCATAACATTTCGCCCAGGCGCATCTTGAGATTTAAAAAATTGTGCATACATTGGGGTCTAGCCACGGACACTCTCGGGCTCCGATTTGCATATGGTTTGGACTATTGAAAAGCTCGGGTAGCAAACTTTCTAACTAATTTAGTTTGGATCCAAACTTTTTATACATAAAAAAATATGACAAATTTACCCTCAACAAGTCAAAAAACAAATTGTCATGGGAAAATCTGAAAATTACTCCAAATTTAAACCGGATACAAACCTAATGTATAACGAGAAAAAGGGTATTCAAAGTCCTAAAAGATAGTTGGATCGAATCATAAAATTAATATATTTTGGTTTAGGAAAAGTTGGTCGAAATTAGACCAATTCAAGGATCGTTGGAGCCACTATGGCTAAAAACCAGTTTTCCCGCCCTCCCACTCATCCTAATTTCCATTTGGTACTCCCATACCTAGTTCTAAGGTATTCGTTTATTTTTTATGAGTTCTAGTGAGTTCATTGGGCTTTTCGCAATTCATCAAAGCAAAAAAAAACTGCTTAATGATCAGGATTCACCCAAAACGTATGCCCAAGACACGGCATTCAACATTTACATAGCCAAATTTTTGTTTCCATACCCCATGAGTAGCACTTGACCATAACAACCAATTATAGGACATGTTACTGATCAAGGTTTACAAAAGAAACTCTGAAATGATTCACTTCAATTTCTAGGTGTAAAATTCTTGATCTCAAAACGGAGCTTCTTACTACCGGCTTTTCATTAACTAAACAATACTACTATATATAAGGTGTGATTACACAACCTTTTAGGTCTTTGAAAATACTTTTTGTCCATATATAATAGGTCTTTATTAGATTTAAAATTAAAGAGATGCGTGCGTTTTACCGAATTAATTATTCTTTGGCACAATGAGGGTAAATCCATCATATCTTTTGATGCAAAAATAATATTTGATCCAAACTACTTGGGTTAGAATCTAGACTCAACAAGCTTTTTAACGGTATAAATCTTGCGAAAAACGGAGTTCCGGAAAAGCTCCGTTGAAAACCCGCGTTTTTTGACAATTTGAATGCGCCCTTGGCGCATACCATAGAGCCCAGGCGCATCTTGAGATTTCAAAAATTGAGCAAACTTTTGGGTCTTGCCACGGACACTCTCGAGCTCCGATTTGCACATGGTTTGAACTATTGAAAAAAGGCTATTCAAAGTCCTAAAAGATAGTCGGATCGAATCATAAAATTAATATATTTTGATTTATGAAAAGCTGGTCGAAATTAGACCACTTCAAGGATCGTCGGAGCCACTAAGGCAAAAAATATGTTTTCCCGTCCTCCCACTCATCCTAATTTCCATTTGGTCCTCCCATTCCTAGTTCTAAGGTATTCGTTTATTTTTTAAGAGTTCTAGTGAGTTCATTGGGCTTTACACACTTCATCAAAGCACAAAAAAACTGCTTAATGATCGGGATTCACACAAAACGTATGTCCAAGAGAAGGCATTTAACATTTACAAAGCCAAATTTTTGTTTCCATACCACATCAATAGCCCTTGACCATGACAACCAATTATAGGACATGTTATTGATCAAGGTTTATGAAAGAAACTCTGAAATAATTCACTCCAAATTCGAGGTGTAAAATTTTCGATCTAAAAACGGAGCTTCTTACTACCCCGCTTTTCATAAACTAAACCTTACTACTATATATAAGGTGTGATTACACAACCTTTTAGATCTTTGAAAATCCTTTTTGTCCATATATAATAGGTCTTTATTAGATTTAAAATGAAAGAGATGCGAACGTTTTACCGAATTAATTATTTTTTTGCACATTGAGGGTAAATTCTTCATATCCTTTGATGCAAAAATAATATTTGATCCAAACTACTTGGGTTAGAATCTAGAATCAACAAGCCCTTTAACGGTACAAATCTTGCGAAAAACGGAGTTCCCGAGCGCCCGAGGCAAACCCGCGAAGTTTGACAATTTGAATGCGCCTGCGCATATTGAGATTTCAAAACTTGAGCAAACTTTGGTGTCTTGCCACGGACACTCTCGAGCTCCGATTTGCACATGGTTTGAACTGTTGAAAAGCTCGTGTAGCATACTTTCTAACCAATTAGTTTGGATGCAAAATTTTTATATACATCAAAAAATATGACAAATTTACCCTCAACAGGTCGAAAAACAAATTATTATGGGAAAATATGTAAATTACACTAAATTTAAAACGGATCGAAACCTATTGTATATAGAGATAAAGGGTATTCAAAGTCCTAAAAGATAGTGGGATCGAAACATAAAATTAATATACTTTGGTTTATGAAAAGTTGGTCGAAAGTAGACCAATTCAAGGATCGTCGGAGCCACTAAGGCTAAAAACCCGTTCTCCCGCCCTCCCACTCATCCTATATTCCATTTGGTACTCCCATTCCTAATTCTAAGGTATTTGTTTAGTTTTTAAGAGTTCTAGTGAGTTCATTTGTCTTTTCGCACTTCATCAAAACACAAAAAAACTGCTTAATGATCGGGATTCACCTAAAACGTATCCCCAATACAAGGCTTTTTAGATTTACAAAGCCAAATTTTGGTTTTCATACCCTATCAATAGCCCTTGACCATGGAAACCAATTATAGGACATGTTACTGATCAAGGTTTACGAAAGAAACTCTGAAATGATTCACTTCAAGTTCTAGGTGTAAAATTCTTGATCTAAAAACAGAGCTTCTTACTACCCGCTTTTCAATATCTAAACCTTACTACTATATATAAGGTGTGATTACACAACCTTTTAGTTCTTTGAAAATCCTTTTTTTCCGTATATAATTGGTCTTTTATCAGATTTAAAATGGAAGAGATGCGAGCGTTTTACCGAATTAATTATTTTTTCGCACATTGAGGGTAAATTTGTCATATCTTTTGATGCAAAAATAATATTTGATCCAAACTACTTGGGTTAGAATCTAGACTTAACAAGCTTTTTAACGGTACAAATCTTGCAAAAAACGGAGTTCAGGAGCGCCCGAGGCAAAGCAAAGTTTGACAATTTGAATGTGCCTCAGGCGCAGGTTAATGCGCCCCTGGCGCATAAAGTTGCGCCCAGGCGCATCTAGAGATTTAAAAAATTGAGCAAACTTTGGGGTCTTTACATGGACACTCTCGAGCTCCGATTTGCACATGGTTTGAACCGTTGAAAAGCTCGTGTAGCATACTTCCTAACCAATTTAGTTTGGATCCAAACTCTTTATACATCAAAAAATATGACAAATTTACCCTCAACAGGTCGAAAAATACTAGCATTCATTTATATGAAGAGTGGAGAACAGGGTTTGTTGGCCATGTGTTTCTTTGTCTCTTATCTTCTCCTTGGCCTCCAGTCAGGGCTTAAGAGTATGCTCCATGGCTTGTTGAAAGATACTAGCATTCATTTATATGAAGCCAAAAGGGGTGGATATAGCCTCATCATTTACATGAGAGCAGAATCAGTAATTTAGCGATCAAAAACCACTGCCAATTGGATAGATTAGAAAAAAGGTAACGACATCGACCAATAGGAATTTGATTTACTAATCCACTGATATCTTGGCTCAAGCAGAAAAGGAAATTCATTGAAATCAACTCTCACTTGACCATAGTAACAGTTCCAAACCAACATTGACGTTGTAAAAACAGTCGGTTAATATCTTTATAATCGGAAAAAGGTGGGAGTCGTGGTACTGTCAGTCAGTTCATAAGAATGAGTAGCAAAATTGCATTTTTTTCCTTCCCAAGAGAGGTTGGTTCTACATCATCCCACAAATATCACTCTCTTATAACCGGAAAAAGGTGAGAAGGTTCACATGCATTTTTTGGTGGTTTGGATGATTGCCATGCCCCTTTCACATCATTTCAACTTCTGCTATTCTGAAAGAATTCCATAACAGGACAATACAATTTTGATCACGATACAAGGTGCTACTTTTGACTTCAATCACAATACAGCTACATTGAAAGGAAAGCTAGTTACAGTGAAATGAAGCATACTGAGAAATGTTCGTTTTCCATAGGTAACAAAAGAGAAATTAAGGTTTTTTTTTTTTTTTTTTTTTTATGACCAACCATTCCAGGGAGATTGCCCTGGCTATAACAAGAGCAAACTCTATACACAACTACACCCCTACTACAAAAAACAGATCCATGAAAGGAGAATAGATCTTTCAGAGAGGCTCCAGGTAGAACATAACAGCCTGTTAGCTAACATTAGCGGAGCCCCTTTTGTTGAACTTAGGAAAGCTTTGATAGAATTAATTGTCGTCTGAACCACACTGTCTACTAGCAAGGACTTTTGTTGAAAGACTTTGTAGTTCCTTTCCCTTCAGATTGCATATACAGTAGCAGCTAAAGAACCTTTCATGGCTCTACCTTAGTACCTTGAAAATCAACCTTCTTTACATTAAGAGTAAACCATTCCACCACATCTGAGAGCTGCAAAAGAGCCACTGCAGAAGATAATTTGCCCCACACTTTAAGCCAAATGACTTTAGAAAAAGTGCAATCAAAGAAGAAATGTTGGTGAGATTCATCGGCCTGAGAACATAAAGGACAAGTCCCATCAACAATCATCTCTCAGCTAACAATCCGGTCTTTAGTACTTAATCTATTCTTGAAAGCCAACCATAGGATAAACGCCCAGCAACGAACATTCTTCTTGAACCACACAACTTTAGGCCACTGTTGAACAGGGAAGCTGTTCGGGACAACTAAATAAAGTAGCATCAGTTTGGGCAACAATAGGCATATGCTGTGAAGTCTTTCCCTGCATTGCCACATAACTGGTGAGCTTCGTTACTTATACATCGTACATTTTCTACTTCAATCAGGGTACCCTAAGCTCTAGAAGTGAGTGAAGTTAAAGGTGGCGGAAGTTGAGAATCATACACAATTTGTCTACTGAGCCATCCACCATATTCATCTTCAAGAATCGGAGGGAAGTCAATGTGCATCAATGTAACATTTGCTTGGATTCCTGCTTAAGAAAGCTGTATCAATAGCAGAGAGAAGGAGAGATATCATTAGGTTGTCATTTGACTTGACAAGGTCATTGTTCGTTTTCTTGCTTTCGCATGAAAAAACAATTTAAAATCAGGTAACAGGAAATGATGAAATCGATAGCCTAATTTGAATCGTGTACAATTCGGATAAAAAGTGAGCTTTTGCATACTTGAAATGTAAGGCTAGAATCAATTCCCAGAATCAAAATTCAGGGGATTGTCCACAAAAAGCAAATCACATTATTTGCAAACTGTTTTTGCTAGTGATCATTTAGCAACTCTTATACAACAAACTAAATTCATGAAGAATGTTAAATCAAAACTCACATGCATGGTTCAGCAGAGGTCAGGAACATTTTCGAACAAGATCTCGATAAGAAAAAAAGCCTAATTGAAGTGGTTACCTATAACAGCAAGGATGAGAAGGGTAAAACATGGGAAGATCTCCGATTTCCTCCTCTGCCAAACAGAACAACTCCGTTGTGAATAAATCTGGAATGAGTTCATGTTTTCAATAAAGGCGACGATGAAAGCGCTAGAGGGGAAGCGTGGGTGACAAAAAAAAGGGAGAAGCCATCAGGGTTAGCGGCCAAATCTCAAAGAGAAGCGTGTTTTAGGTTCACGCTTTCCGAATGAGCGCTTCTACAGTAATTTGCGGCCAGGATCAATAAGTTGCGGCAAAAATCAATAATTAGCGGCCATATGTAAAAGTTAGCGGCCAGGTGATGCGTAGGTGTGCTTCTACAATAATTTGAGGCCAAGAGCAATAATTAGCGGCCAGGTGTAAAAGTTAGCTGCCAACGGCAATAAGTTTAAATAACATAAAAAGAGTGATGCGTAGGTGAGCTTCTACAATAGTTTGCGGCCAAAAGCAATAGTTATCGTCCAGGTGTAAAAATTAGCAGCCAATAGAAAAAAGTGGCATGTTCAAGATGCGAAGTCCCAATGAAAGCGGTGCGCCGGGCCGTCTCCGGCCACCGGGCGGTCGATCCGAGCCGTCCAAAAATTCTAAAAAAAAAAACTGAGGGGCCCTATCGCGAGAATCAACGGCATCCGAGGTGTGTAGGGTGCTTAATCCGAGCACCCCTTTTTTGTGTATATACACGTATATACATATATACACGAAAAAATAGTGCTTGAATCAAGCACCCTACACATCTCGGATGCCATTGATTCCCAAGCGAGGCCCCTTGGTTTTTTTTTTATAGAATTTTTGGAGAGAGCCCCGGTGTGGCCGGTCAGTACGAAATCCCTCCCCAGCCGTCGGTACCTATATCATTTCTGACGGAGATTTCCCTCGCGTCTCTGAAATGCGAGTTTCTAATGGGTGCCAGTACCCGTCGTTCCCCTTTCCCCGAAGATTTGTACTCTCCCTCTTAATTCTCTGTGAATTGATTCTGGCCCTCAATTTTGGTCCGAATTCTCTGGGATTAAATTTTTTTCAGCAATTCTTGGTATTCTTAATTTTTATAGCCTTTTTTATTACCAAAGCTATCATTTTTCCTTTCTGGCTTTCTTGAGTGTTAGTTTTTTTGTCCTGTTTGTAAAATGGAAGCTCAGGCAGGGAGTATTGCGCCATCACACCACATCACTATCTGTAAACTACCCCATCACACATACATCGGGGCTGAAGCTAAGGTCCCACCACGTGTGGTTGGTGTTAGAAGTATGTTTAGCTCCAATAAGGGGCTACAATGGCTCAAACATGGACCTTGGCCAACCTAGGCCGAGCTTCCACCACTGACCCAACCCCTCATTGGTACTCTCGATTTCTTTGTCTCCTTTCTCTCTGTATCTCTCACACGTACAGACGCTCGTCCTCCATCTCTGAGCAGTCATAACCTATCTTTTCGTGTTCTTGAGTTTAATAAGAAATTGAATTCACGTATCATAATAAAAAGAGAACCTTCCTTATTCTGATGGTCTATTGTGGGACCACATTACTTTTCCATTAGCGCACGCCGTCTTAGTTATTGCTAGTATCCATGCATGCACACAATGATAGTGTTTTAAGTGATACTTATTGGTGGTTATGCAATCTTTGTAGTTATTGCAAGTAAGCTGAACCATGTGATGCAACCAAGTGATCAAAATTTGGCATCACAATGTATCAAATAGACGTCTTTAAATTGCTGAAAATTAATTTTGCTAAAATTCAACAAGCTATGAAAACAAGAGTTCTTTTGTGTTTCCAAAGGCAGTGTCTGAGTAGTGTTCTGCAAACCCCATTTTTGAGAACAGAAACACTAGTCTTCAGCACCATCTTGTAGACTGTATGTAACAGTTTGACGGATTCAGGGTGGACAGGGAGGAACTTAGCTCTCTGGAGGGCAGAAACAGAGGATTGCTATCGCGAGAGCAATTTTGAGAAACCCAGAGATTCTACTTCTTGATGAGGCCACAAGTGCTCTTGATGCAGAATCAGCACTCATTGTTCTACAATCATTGAAAGGAATAATGTCCAATTGCACAACGATAGTTGTTGCACACAGATTATCTACTATCCGTGATGTAGATTCTATCATTGTCTGATTGTCCGGAAAAATGGACAGGTTGTCGAGAGGGGAGCTGACATCCAAAGGTGGAGAGTATGCAACTCTAGTAACCCTACAAGTATCGGAACATGTAAAAAGTACAAGTCTTTGACTATTCTAATGGAACTTCTAGTTTTCACGAAACCCAGAAAGTGAAGATCATCAGCAGGATTTCAAGTCAATCAACATAAAGGAGACGCACCAGAATGGCCCTATGCAATGCCTGGTTCAGTGGGGGCTATTCTAGCTGGAATGGAGGCTCCTCTTTTTGCCCTTGGAATTACTTATATATTGACTGCATTCTATTCTCCTGATTCCGCCCAAATCAAACAAGAAGTCCAACATGTTTTCATAAACTTCACTTTATTATTATTTATAACGTGTGATTACACCATCATTTAATTCTTTGAAAATCCTCTTTATCCATATATAATTATCTTTATCAGATTTAAAATGGAAGAGATGCGAGTGTTTTACCGAATTAGTTTATTTTTGACACATTGAGGGTAAATTGGTCATACCATTTGGTACACAAATAATTTGTTATCCAAACTACTTGGGTTAGGATTTAGACTCAATAAGCATTCTAATGGTACAAACCTTGTGAAAAACGGAGTTGAGGAGCGTCCGGGATAAACACGCGAAGTTTGGCCAATTGTACAATTTTAATGCGCCCCAGCCGCACAACATTGCGCCTTGGCGCATCTGAAGAATTTCAAAAATCGACCAAACTTTGTGGTCTTCCCACGGACACTATTAAACTCCGATTTGCACGTGGTTTGAACAGTTGAAAATTTTGTCTAGCATACTTTCTAACCAATTTAGTTTGGTTCCAAACTTATTTATACATCAAAAGATATGACGATTTTACCATCAACAGATCAAAAAACAAATTATTATGGGAAAATCTTTGATCACACCAACTTTAAATCGGATTGAAACCTATTGTATATCGAGAAAGAGGGTATTCAAAGTCCTAAAAGATGGTGGGATCGAAACATAAAAATAATATATTTTGGTTTATGAAAAGTTGGTCAAAAGTAGACCAATTCAAGGATCGTCGAAGCCACTAAGGCTAAAACATGTTTTCGTGCCCTCCTTCCTTTTGGTACTCCCATTCCTAGTTCTAAGGTATTCGTTTATTTCTTAAGAGTTCTAGTGAGTTCATTGGGCTTTTCGCACTTCATCAAAGCACACAAAAACTACTTAATGATCGGGATTCACCTAAAACGTATGCCAAAGACAAGGCATTTACATTTACTAAGCCAAATTTTGGTTTCCATAATCCAACAATAGCCCTTGACCACAACAACCAATTATAGGACATGTTACTGATCAAGGTTTATGAAAGAAACTCAGAAATGATTCACTTCAAATTCTAGGTGTAATATTCTCGATCTCAAAATGGAGCTTCTTACTACCCGCTTTTCATAAACTAAACTTTACTACTATTTAAAAGGTGAGATTACACAATCTTTTAGTTCTTTGAAAATCCTCTTTATCCATATATAATAGGTCTTTATCAGATTTAAAATGAAAGAGATGCGAGCGTTTTACCGAATTAATTTATTTTTTGGCACATTGAGGGTAACTTCATCATATCTTTGATGCCAAATTAAATTTTGACCCAAACTACTTTGGTTAGAATCTAGACTCAACAAGCTTTTTAACGGTACAAACCGTGCTAAAAACAGAGTTTCGGAGAGCCCGAGACAAACCCGCAAAATTTGACAAATTATACAGTTTTAATGTGCCCCAGGCGCACTAAATTGCGCCCGGGCGCATCCTCGAAATTTCAAAAATTAACCAGACTTTGGGGTATTGCAACGGACACTCTCGAACACGCATTTGCACATGGTTTGAACCATTGAAAAGCTTGTCTAGCATACTTTCTATCCAAATAGTTTGGCTCCAAACTTTTTTATACATCAAAAGATATGATGATTTTACCCTCATGTCAACAGGTCGAAAAACAAATTATAATTGGAAAATCTGTAAATCATACAACCTTTAAACCGGATTGAAACCTATTGTATATCAAGAAAGAGGGTATTCAAATTCCTAAAAGTTGGTGGGATCGAAACATAAAAATAATATATTTTGGTCTATGAAAAGTTGGTCGAAAGTAGACCAATTTAAGGATTGTCAAAGGCACTAAGGCTAAAACACATTTTCGCGCCCTCCTTCCTTTTGGTACTCCCATTCCTAATTCTAAGGTATTCGTTTATTTCTTAAGAGTTCAAGTGAGTTTATTGGGCTTTTCGCACTTCATCAAAGCACACAAAAACTGCTTAATGATCGGGATTCACCTAAAACGTATGCCCAAGACATGGCTTTTACATTTACAAAGCAAATTTTTTTTTCCTTACCCCAACAATAGCCCTTGACCACTACAACCAATTATAAGACATGTTACTGATCAAGGTTTACGAAAGAAACTCAGAAATGATTCACTTCAAATTCTAGGTGTAATATTCTCGATCTCAAAATGGAATTTGTTACTACCCGCTTTTCATAAACTAAATTTTGCTACTATTTATAAGGTGTGATTACACAATCTTTTAGCATGCCAATACACATTACAGACATCCTACAATTTGGCAAAGCATAGCCTACTGAGAAAAATGAGATTGAGAAAGACAGGAAATTGACTTCTCAACTTCAATGGCACCATCCGGACTCATGCCTTTGCTTTTAAGAAATTTGAGTACCAATGTGCAGAGAGCTTGGGGTATCTTCACAAATTGTTCAAATCAATAGCATACAGGCCACACGAAGTTTCATAGCATCCAATAACTCGAACGAATCCATGAAAGACCAGTAGAAAAACCATCTTGCATTTGAAATCCCTATGATTCATTTTCAAGCTGCTTTATTGGTCCATAATAGAAAATGTGTTGTAGTGGTTCAGTCCTATGAAATCGATTGCACCTGTGACTAGCTCGGATTCAAGTTTGGTGAAAGCTAGAAGCCTTTTTGCCTGCATTCTTCTTCGTTATGTCAGGATAGTCTCCAAATACCAGGGGCTCCATGAACCTGCGATAGAAACTTAGACAAAATAGTAACACAAGGATGGTTGTAACATGCACACACGCGCGAAATGCTTCCAATCTGAACCAATGAAATGATAAGTTTATACTCATCTTTATGAACGTGTGAGACTCACCAACCAAGAAGAAAATCAGTGGCTCTATATTGCAATCACATCTTTTGTTGCATTTGTACAAGGGACAAGTCAATAAGAAAAGCTTTTTATTCCGATGAATCCATGTTGCTTCCCATGTTAACACAAACATTTTCTCTGATATTTCGTTGATTATGTTCATAGTTAATTGAAAAGAATGAAACAGGTACACATGAAACTTTCAAATTTCTTTGAAGCTTATGGATGTGGGCATGTGGCAAAGTAAGAATTGGAGCAGAAATCTTATGGAAATTTCAAAGATACTGAAGATAGCAGAAATCTTCTTGCAACTGAACTTAAGCTAAAAGCTCTATTCAATGGCAGAAGTTAAAAAAATCGAAATATAGCTTCTAAAAAAAAAAAAAAAAGCTTTTAAAGCCTCCTAAAGTTTTTTTGTTCTTTTGTAAAAAAAGCTTTGAGCTTAAGTTTATAAGCTGCTGCAGAAAAGCCGCGGCCCACATCAAACACCGACTTAGTAATCCTTCGAGAAAAAACATATTCGATACCTGGTACGTTTTCCTATACAGTTTTGCAGCCTATGCGTGTGCAAACAAGATCTGATGACCAGTAACATATGGCTCAGTTGAGGAGTCACCTTTAGAACAATTGCCTACCCTAAATGGGGAAGAGCATCATTGAGGTGGTGTTTCTCCTATATCATGACCACTTATGGTAAATACATTGGCCTCATTCAAGGTAGTCCAATGCAACACCCTATCACCAAATTCTCTAAAGCACACATAGGCATATGCTGTGAAGTCTTTCCCTGCATTGTCACATAACTGGTGAGCTTCGTTACTTATACATCGTACATTTTCTACTTCAATCAGGGTACCCTAAGCTCTAGAAGTGAGTGAAGTTAAAGGTGGCGGAAGTTGAGAATCATACACAATTTGTCTACTGAGCCATCCACCATAGTCATCTTCAAGAATCGGAGGGAAGTCAATGTGCATCAATGCAACATGTGCTTGGATTCCTGCTTAAGAAAGCCGTATCAATAGCAGAGAGAAGGGGAAATATCATTGGGTTGTCTTTTGACTTAACAAGGTCATTGTCCGTTTTCTTGCTTTCGCATGAAAAAACAATTTAAAATCAGGTAACATGAAATGATGAAATCGATAGCCTAATTTGAATCGTGTACAATTCGGATAAAAAGTGTGCATTTGCATACTTGAAATGTGAGGCCAGAGGGGATTATCCACAAAAAGCAAAACAAATTATTTGCAAACTGTTTTTGCTAGTGATCATTTAGAAACTCTTATACAACAAACTCACATGCATGATTCAGCAGAGGTCAGGAATGTTTTCGAACAAGATCTCGATAAGAAAAAAAGCCTAATTGAAGTGGTTACCTATAACAGCAAGGATGAGAAGGGTGAAACATGGGAAGATATCCGATTTTCTACTCTGCTGAACAGAACAACCCCATTGCGAATAAATCTGGAATGAGTTCAAGTTTTCAATAAAGGCGACCATGAAAGCGCGAGAGGGGAAGCGTGGGTGACAAAAAAAAGGGAGAAGCCATCCAGGTAGGCGCGCTTCTATATAGAAAAGAGTCCTCGGCCAAATCTCAGAGAGAAGGGTGTTTTAGGTTCACGCTTTCCTAATGAGAGTAGGTGTGCTTCAACAATAATTCGCGGCCAGGATAAATAAGTTGCGGCAAGAAGCAATAATTGGCCCCAGGCGCAGGTGAATTCGCCCCAGGTGCAACACATTGCGCCCAGGCGCATCTTCATATTTCAAAAATTGACCACCAAACTTTGAGGTCTTGCCACGGACACTCTTGAACTCGGATTTGCACATGGTTTGAACCGTTGAAAAGCTTGTGCAGCATACTTTCTAACCAACATAGTTTCGATCCACACTTTTAATAAATTAAAAAATATGAAAATTTTACCCTCAACAGGTCGGAAAACAAATTATTATGGGAAAATCTGTAAATTACACAAAATTTAAACCGGATCAAAACCTATTGTATATCGAGAAAGAGGGTATTCAAATTCCTAAAAGATGGTGGGATCGAAACAAAAAATTAATTTATTTTGGTTTATAAAAAGTTGGTCGAAAGTAGACCAATTCAAGGATCGTCGGCGCCAATAAGGCTAAAAACCCGTTTTCCCGCCCTCCTACTCATTCTAGTTTCCATTTGGTACTCCCATTCCTAGTTCTAAGGTACTCGTTTATTTTTTAAGGATTCTAGTTAGATCATTGGGCTTTTCGCACTTCATCAAAGCACAAAAAAACTGCTTAACGATCGGGATTCACCTAAAACGCCAAAGATAAGGCTTTTACATTTACTAAGCAAAATTTTGGTTTTCATGCCCCAACATTAGCCCTTGACCACAACAACAATTTATAGGACATATTAATGATCATGGTTTATGAAAGAAGCACAGAAATGATGCACTTCAAATTCTAGGTGTAATATTCTCAATCTAAAAATGGAGCTTCTTACGACCCGCTTTTCAGAAACTAAACTTTACTACTATTTATAAGGTGTGATTACACAATCGTTTAGTTCGTTGAAAATCCTTTTTATCCATACATATAAGGTCTTTATCAGATTTAAAATGAAAGAGATGCGAGCGTTTTATCAATTAATTATTTTCTTGCACGTTGAGGGTAAATTAGTCATATCTTTTGATGCAAAAATAATATTTGATCCAAACTACTTGGGTTAGAATCTGGACTCAATAAGCTTTTTTTGACGGTATAAATCTTGCGAAAAATGGAGTTCCGGAGCGCCCGAAACAAACCCACGAAGTTTTACAATTTGAATGCGCCCCAGGCCCAGGTGAATGCGCCTCAGGTGCAACAGATTGCGCCCAGGCGCATCTTCAGATTCAAAAGTTGACCAAACTTTGAGGTATTGCCACGGACACTCTCGAACTCGGATTTGCACATGGTTTGAACCGATGAAATGCTGGTGTAGCATACTTTCTAACCAATATAGTTTGGATCCACACTTTTTAAACATCAAAAAATATGAAAATTTTACCCTCAACAGGTCGAAAAACAAATTATTATGGGAAAATTTGTAAATTACACAAAATTTAAACCGGATCGAAACCTATTATATATCGAGAAAGATGGTATTCAAAGTCCTTAAAGATGGTGGGATCGAAACAAAAAATTAAAATATTTTGGTTTATGAAAAGTTGGTCCAAAGTAGACCAATTCAAGAATCGTCGGAGCCAATAAGGCTAAAAACCCGTTTTCCCGCCCTCCTACTCATTCTAGTTTCCATTTGGTACTCCCATTCCTAGTTCTAAGGTATTCGTTTATTTCTTAAGAGTTCTTGTTAGTTCATTGGGCTTTTCGCAATACATCAAAGCACAAAAAAACTGCTTAACGATCGGGATTCACCTAAAACGAATGCCAAAGACAAGGCTTTTACATTTACTAAGCCAAATTTTGGTTTTCATGCCCCAACAATAGCCCTTGACCACAACAACCAATTATAGGACATATTAATGATCATGGTTTACGAAAGAAGCACAGAAATGATGCACTTCAAATTCTAGGTGTAATATTTTCGATATAAAAATGAAGCTTCTTACGACCCGCTTTTCAGAAACTAAACTTTACTACTATTTATAATGTGTGATTACACAATCATTTAGTTCGTTGAAAATCCTTTTTATCCATACATATAATGTCTTTATAAGATTTAAAAAGAAAGAGATGTGAGTGTTTTACCAATTAATTATTTTTTTGCAAATTGAGGGTAAATTCGTCATATCCCTTGATGCAAAAATAATATTTGATCCAAACTACGTGGGTTTGAATCTTGACTCAATAAGCTTTTTGACGGTACAAACCTTGCAAAAACGGAGTTCCGGAGCGCCCGAAACAAACCCGCGAAGTTTTACAATTTGAATGCGCCCCAGCTACAACAGATTGCGCCTAGGCGCATCTTCAACTTTCAAAAGTTGACCAAACTTTGACGTCTTGCCATGAACACTCTCGAACTCGGATTTGCACTTGATTTAAATCGTTGAAAAGCTTGTGTAGCATACTTTCTAACCAAAATAGTTTGGATCCATGTTAGAAAAGTCTTCTGACATATTTTGATTAAGTTTTATGACAAAATTGATTTCTTAAAATGCATGATTAAAATCCTCTTATAAAATCTCTATTGAAAGGGTAAAAATCTTAATAGATGTTCACCCATAAAAAGAAAGAAATCCTTGTTTGTGTGTGGCCAAAATAATATGTGTACAGCTCGTGTACAAATTCTTTTTGAAAGAAAAGTCTCCTGGCCCCATTTTTCTTATCTTGCTCATAATAAAAGAACTCCTTTTAAAATCAGTTTTTGGCCTATGTGCATACATGTAATCAAAACCCATGTGGCCCAAAAGTAAAAACTTATACAGTGGACATTTTTAATATGGTCGGCCAGTTTCTTCATTTTAGTTTGAAATGTTTGTTTCTATTGTTGACTTGAGAGATTTTAGTTTGAAATGTTTGCTTCCATTGTTGACTTGAGAGATTTTAGTTTGAAATGTTTGCTTGAAAGCTTGGGAGTTAATACTCGACGTTGAAAAATATGGCTCAACATTTTTCTATTGCACTCAAGGAAAGACAATATCTCTGCATGTGTAGACTTTATGGCTCAGGGATCACTAGCAATGAATGAAGATCAAAATCAGCAGAAATGAGATTTGCATCTCAACGGACAAATTTCAAACGGTCCAAAAATTCAAAGTCTATAGTTGCAACTAATGAAGAATAAGTATTCTGCTAGAAGACTTTTGATCAACGGAAATGTTTTTGAACGGTCATTTTCTTCTTTGCTACAAAAAGGAAGTTTCAACAGAAGAGAAAAAAAAACCTCCAAGCTACAACAGAGAAAATACACAGAGCATTACAAGAGCAATTTTCATTCTCTCCTACACTTCATTTTTTTCATACAATTACCTTGAGAGATTTGCGAGCAAATTGTTATACTCCTTGAGGAGGAGTGTTGTAATTGTGAGCTACAAATTCTATTATCTTTTGAGAGATTAAGTGTTTGAGAAATCAAACACTGGATTTGTAATTCCAAAAACAGGGGTTTTGTTTTTGGAAAGGGGTTTTTGAGGATTTTGTACTTTAAATCTTTGCGGTTGTCTAGCTCCTCTGGAAAGCTAGGAGCGTCGGTAATTGTAAGCACCCGCAAGGCTTATTGGTGTAATTCCATTTTCTTTAGTGGAACCTTCAAGCGATTGCCTTGGAGAGAAGTGGAGTAGGCTGGACCGTGGACAAATTCAGACCGAACCACTATAAACTGGTTTTGCGCTTCTTAACTCTCTCTATATGTTTGCTAATTGGTTATTTGCCTTTGTATTTTTTAAATAGTAATTTTTAATTAGCAACCCTATTCACCCCCCCCTCTAGGTTGCTGTCTGGGTAACAATTGGTATCAGAGCTTGGACTCTTGTCTAAAGACTTTACAGTCTAAGAGGGATTATGGCAACCACATCATCACACATCGAGGGCCTATCAACCAACAGACCACCTTTGTTCAATGGAACAAACTTTGCCTACTGGAAAAATAGGATGAGAATTTATATCCAGTCCATAGATTATAGTTTATGGAAAATTATCACGATCGGACCTAACATCCCTATGAAAACTGTAGGAGAGACCTCTGTGGTCAAGACTGAGGCTGAATGGAATGATGCAGATATGCGTAATATAGAATCAAACTCCAAGGCTATGAATATTTTATATTGTGCTCTAGATTCTGCTGAATATAATAGAATCTCTATTTGTGAAACTGCTAAAGAAATTTGGGATAAATTGATAGCTACTCATGAAGGAAATAGTCAAGTGAAGGAATCAAAAATAGATATTCTAGTACACAATTATGAATTGTTCAAAATGAAACCTGAAGAATCTATTTCTGATATGTTCACTAGATTTACTGATATCGTTAATGGTTTAAAATCTCTTGGTAAATCTTATACTAACTCAGAAATGGCAAGAAAGATTCTCAGGTCCATGACAAAGTCTTGGGATACTAAGGCATCAATCATCTTGCAAACCATGGACTTCTCCAAATGTACTATGGATGAACTTATGGGCACTCTCATGACAGAAGAGATACATCGCAAGCTAAATGAGGAAGTCGATACAAAGAGAAAAGACATCGCTCTAAGAAGTACTACCAGTAAATCAAAGAATACCGAAGAAGCAAGTAATGAAAGCGATGATGATGAAGAGATGGCCTTAATCACAAAGAATTTCAAGAAATTTCTCAAGAAAAAGAATGGATGGAAAGGAAGGAAATTTCTCAAAAAGAATGAGAACAAAGAAGATGATGGCAAACGTGATGAGATGATCTGTTACAAATGCAGAAAACCAGGGCATATGAAAGCTGATTGTCCTCAGTTCAAAAGGTTCAGCAAAAAGGATAAAAAGAAAGCAATGGTAGCAGCTTGGGACAACAGTGAGGACAGCAGCTCAGAAAGTGACGAGGAAGCTGAAGTGGCAAACCTCTGTTTAATGGCACTAGAAGAAAATAAGGTATATCATGACTCCTCATCTCTTTCATTTGATGAATTACAAAATGCTTTTAAAAGTTTGCAAGTTGATTTTGAAAAAGTAAAATCAAAGAATAAAGCTTTTAAGAAACTCGCCAAAGAACTTTCAAATGAAATGAATAATTTGATTGACGAGAAAAATGCTTTAGAAGAAGAAAATGAAAATTTGAAAAATAGTTCTAACACTGATCTTCTTGATAAACAAATTAAAGATTTAATTACAGAGAGAAATGCTCTGAAAGAAGAAAATGAGAATTTGAGAAAAGTTTCAAATGTTGATTTTTTGCATAAACAAATTGATGATTTAACTAAATCTCTTGAAAAATTAACGAAAGGTAAAGAAGTCTTAGACTTACTTCTTGGAAAACAAAGATGTTCTTTTCATAAAGCTGGAATTGGTTATAATCCTGACGAACATAAAAATCTTTACAAAAATCTTTTTGATAAAAGCACTTCACCTATTCGTCCTAAAATTACTTGTCATTATTGTGGTATAGAAGGACATATTTCACCATCATGCCCTATGAAGAAACTTTCATCTGTTCATGTTAACAAGACTTGGGTTCAAAAGAACCAAACATACCCTATTCAAGCTAACCAACATGGACCCAAGATGATATGGGTACCAAAAATCAAGTTTTGATATGTTATTGTAGGTATGTCTCAAATCCACATCAACTAAGGGTAAATGGTACCTTGATAGTGGATGCTCAAGGCATATGACGGGAGATGAAAAGGCTTTCAATTCTCTAACTCCAAAAGATGGAGGATTTGTAACTTTTGGTGACAATAGCAAAGGAAAAATCATCGGTATAGGTAATATCGGTATATCTCCTTCTCCTGTTATAGAAGATGTCTTATTTGTTGATGGTCTTAAACACAATCTTCTTAGCATTAGCCAATTATGTGATAAGGGTAATAAAGTTATTTTTGAAAAATCTAGTTGCATCATTGAGAGTATCAAAGAACACAAAACATTATTTGTTGGCCAAAGACTTGAAAATGTTTATATTTTCAACTTAAATGATTTGAGTAAACAAGGTGTAAAATGTTTTTCTGCAATGAGTGATAATAGTTGGCTATGGCATAGACGCCTTGGACATGCACACATGGATGCAATTTCAAAACTTTCTAGAAAAGAATTAGTTGTTGGTCTTCCAAAAATCAAATTTGAAAAAGATAGATTGTGTGATGCATGCCAACAAGGTAAACAAACAAAAGTTTCTTTCAAATCTAAAAATGTTATTTCAACTGCAAGGCCATTACAATTATTACACATGGATTTATTTGGCCCAACTAGAACAGCAAGTCTTGGCGGCAAATACTATTGTCTTGTTGTTGTGGATGATTTCTCTAGATTTACATGGGTTATGTTCCTAACTACTAAGGATGAGGCTTTTCCTTCTTTTACAAAACTATGTAGAAAAGTTCAAAATGAAAAAGGATTTATTATTTCAAATATTCGAACTGATCATGGTAGAGAACTTGAAAATTTTTTATTTGAAAAATATTGTGATGATCATGGTATAGATCATAACTTTTCTGCACCTCGTACACCTCAACAGAATGGAGTAGTTGAGAGAAAAAATAGAACTCTTGAAGAAATGGCTAGAACAATGCTATGTGAAAACTCTCTACCTAAATACTTTTGGGCAGAAGCCGTTAACACTGCTTGTTATGTTCTAAATCGAGTCTTGATTAGACCTATCCTCAAAAAGACACCATATGAGCTATGGAACGATAGAAAACCCAATATTGGTTACTTTCATGCTTTTGGTTGTAAATGTTTTGTCTTAAATAATGGAAAAGATCATTTGGGAAAATTTGATTCAAAATCTGATGAAGGAATTTTTATTGGTTATTCAACTTCAAGTAAAGCATATAGAGTGTACAACAAACGCACTTTACTTGTAGAAGAATCTGTTCATGTTTCTTTTGATGAATCTAATCCATCTACTGCCAAGATTATTATTGATAATGATGAAATAGATATCATAAAAGAAGTGCAAGACTTAACTATTAGCAAAGAAAATGGTGAAAGACAACAAGAGAGCACTCAAGCAAAGGATGATGTGGCTCTTGATCAATCACAAGACCCTATCAGCAATCAAAATCTACCTAAAGAATGGAGATTTGTGCAAAATCATCCAAAAGATTTGATTCTTGGAGATGTTTCAAAAGGTATATCTACTCGCTCATCCCTTAAAAATATTTGTGGAAATTTAGCTTTTGTCTCTCAAATTGAGCCTAAAACTTTTTTTGAAGCTGAAAATGATGAAAATTGGATTTTAGCTATGCAAGAAGAACTGAGTCAATTTGAGAGAAGTAAAGTTTGGAATTTAGTGCCTAGACCTCACGATCACACCATCATTGGCACTAAATGGGTTTTTAGAAATAAATTGGATGAATCAGGAAACATTATTAGAAATAAAGCTAGATTAGTTGCACAAGGCTATAATCAAGAAGAAGGCATTGATTTTGACGAGACATTTGCACCTGTTGCTAGACTAGAAGCTATTCGGATGCTACTTGCATTTGCATGTTTCAAAGATTTTAAACTTTTTCAAATGGATGTGAAAAGTGCATTTTTAAATGGTTTTATTAACGAAGAAGTTTATGTTAAACAACCACCTGGTTTTGAAAGTCATTCATATCCTGATCATGTTTATAAGCTTTCAAAAGCTTTGTATGGTCTAAAACAAGCTCCACGTGCATGGTATGATAGACTTAGTTCATTCTTATTAGAAAATGGTTTTTCTGATGCTGATTATGCCGGTAGTAAAACTGATCGTAAGAGCACTAGTGGTACATGCCAATTTCTTGGAAACTCATTAGTATCTTGGTTTAGTAAAAAGCAAAATTCAGTTGCTTTATCGACTGCCGAAGCTGAGTATATAGCTGCTGGTAGTTGTTGTGCTCAATTATTATGGATCAAACAGCAAATGGAGGATTTTAATCTACATTATGATCATATTCCAATTAAATGTGATAATACAAGTGCAATCAATTTAACAAAAAATCCCATTCAACATTCTCGAACGAAACATATTGAAATTAGACATCATTTTATACGTGATCATGTTCAAAAAGGGGATATTGTTCTTGATTTTGTCAGTACCGACAAGCAATTGGCAGATATTTTTACAAAACCCCTTATTGAAGAACAATTTTGTTTTATCAGAAGAGAACTCGGGATGTCTAATCCATTCTAAATATTTTTTTTGGGATTTTTAGTTAAATTTAGTATTACTTGCCTAATCATTTTTTTTGGAGTACTTACCATCATAGTGTTTAATAAATCACTCCGAACATATTACACTCAATTCTATGCGACATTGAGGGGACACAGCAATAAACACCCGAACACAATTTTCTTCCCCTATTTTTGTCCTATTCGGCGCGGCAACCCCTATCCTCAATTTCAAATTTCAAATTTCAAATTTTTTTTCCCTCTCAACACTTCTCTCATACTCTATAAATTCAACAACTCAATCTCTATCTCTTCATCTATCTATCTCTCCTTCTCTCTCTCGGCCTAAATCTCTCCAAATCTCTATCCTTCCAAATCAAGAAATGGCAAACTTACCGCAAGGGTTACCGTTTGAGTTTTACGAAAGAGATGCCGAACGAGCAGAGTTCAGGTTGTTTATCCAAAACCTTTGGATGCAACTCTTTATTTTCATTCTGCTTTGTGCGTTACTTACAATACGAATACCACCATGGTTCGGTTGGAATGTAAATGTGGATAATCTGTGGTACTGGATTGGAATTGTGGCTGTTGCTGTAGCAGCCATTATCCGAGAATATGAAAATCGCAGACGCCAAGCTCTCAACATAGAGTGATACGGAGCAAGAGAGGCATGGTGATGGAACCATAGCCATATTTCTTTCCTCTACGCTTTACTTGTTTTTGATGATGTCACAGGGGGAGAAAAAGATTTGATCTATCTTGCTATCTTTAGCTATTGTATCGTTGTGGGCTAATTTAAAATTTGCTTTTGCTATCGTTGTGCTTTTGCTATCGTTGTGAGCTAATTTAAAATTTGCTTTTGCTATGATCTGTTGATTATTGCTATTACTCGTTAATCATATTGACTTTAATGCACATGTTGAGGGGGAGCATATATGAAGGGGGAGCATTTGCTCAATCTTTACTTATCACTGCTTTTAAAAATTCATATTTTGTGTCATCATCAAAAAGGGGGAGATTGTTAGAAAAGTCTTCTGACATATTTTGATTAAGTTTTATGACAAAATTGATTTCTTAAAATGCATGATTAAAATCCTCTTATAAAATCTCTATTGAAAGGGTAAAAATCTTAATAGATGTTCACCCATAAAAAGAAAGAAATCCTTGTTTGTGTGTGGCCAAAATAATATGTGTACAGCTCGTGTACAAATTCTTTTTGAAAGAAAAGTCTCCTGGCCCCATTTTTCTTATCTTGCTCATAATAAAAGAACTCCTTTTAAAATCAGTTTTTGGCCTATGTGCATACATGTAATCAAAACCCATGTGGCCCAAAAGTAAAAACTTATACAGTGGACATTTTTAATATGGTCGGCCAGTTTCTTCATTTTAGTTTGAAATGTTTGTTTCTATTGTTGACTTGAGAGATTTTAGTTTGAAATGTTTGCTTCCATTGTTGACTTGAGAGATTTTAGTTTGAAATGTTTGCTTGAAAGCTTGGGAGTTAATACTCGACGTTGAAAAATATGGCTCAACATTTTTCTATTGCACTCAAGGAAAGACAATATCTCTGCATGTGTAGACTTTATGGCTCAGGGATCACTAGCAATGAATGAAGATCAAAATCAGCAGAAATGAGATTTGCATCTCAACGGACAAATTTCAAACGGTCCAAAAATTCAAAGTCTATAGTTGCAACTAATGAAGAATAAGTATTCTGCTAGAAGACTTTTGATCAACGGAAATGTTTTTGAACGGTCATTTTCTTCTTTGCTACAAAAAGGAAGTTTCAACAGAAGAGAAAAAAAAAACCTCCAAGCTACAACAGAGAAAATACACAGAGCATTACAAGAGCAATTTTCATTCTCTCCTACACTTCATTTTTTTCATACAATTACCTTGAGAGATTTGCGAGCAAATTGTTATACTCCTTGAGGAGGAGTGTTGTAATTGTGAGCTACAAATTCTATTATCTTTTGAGAGATTAAGTGTTTGAGAAATCAAACACTGGATTTGTAATTCCAAAAACAGGGGTTTTGTTTTTGGAAAGGGGTTTTTGAGGATTTTGTACTTTAAATCTTTGCGGTTGTCTAGCTCCTCTGGAAAGCTAGGAGCGTCGGTAATTGTAAGCACCCGCAAGGCTTATTGGTGTAATTCCATTTTCTTTAGTGGAACCTTCAAGCGATTGCCTTGGAGAGAAGTGGAGTAGGCTGGACCGTGGACAAATTCAGACCGAACCACTATAAACTGGTTTTGCGCTTCTTAACTCTCTCTATATGTTTGCTAATTGGTTATTTGCCTTTGTATTTTTTAAATAGTAATTTTTAATTAGCAACCCTATTCACCCCCCCCTCTAGGTTGCTGTCTGGGTAACAATCCACAATTTTTAAACATCAAAAAATATGACAATTTTACCCTCAACAAGTCAAAAAACAAATTATTATGGGAAAAATCATAAATTACACAAAATTTAAACCGGATAAAAACCTATTGTATATCGAGAAAGAGGGTATTCAAAGTCCTTAAAGATGGTGGAATTGAAACAAAAAATTAAAGTATTTTGGTTTATGAAAAGTTGGTCGAAAGTAGACCAATTCAAGAATCGTCGAAGCCACTAAGGCTAAAAACCCGTTTTCCCGCCCTCCTACTCATTCTGGTTTCCATTTGGTACTCCCATTCTTAATTCGAAGGTATTCGTTTATTTTTTAAGAGTTCTTGTTAGTTCAATGGGCTTTTCGCACTTCATCAAAGCACAAAAAAACTGCTTAACGATTGGGATTCACCTAAAACGTATGCCAAAGACAAGGCTTTTACATTTACTAAGCCAAATTTTGGTTTTCATGCCCCAACAATAGCCCTTGACCACAACAACCAATTATAGGACATATTCATGATCATGGTTTACGAAAGAAGCACAGAAATGATGCACTTCAAATTCTAGGTGTAATATTCTCGATCTAAAAATGGAGCTTCTTACGACGCACTTTTCAGAAACTAAACTTTACTACTATTTATAAGGTGTGATTACAAAATCGTTTAGTTCGTTGAAAATCCTTTTTATCCATACATATAAGGTCTTTATCAGATTTAAAATGAAAGAGATGTGAGCGTTTTTCCAATTAATTATTTTTTTGCACGTTGAGGGTAATTTCGTCATATCTTTCAATGCAAAAATAATATTTGATCCAAACTGTTTGGGTTAGAAACTAGACTCAATAAGCTTTTTTTGACGTTATAAACTTTGTGAAAAACGGAGTTTCGGAGCGCCTGAAACAAACCCGCGAAGTTTTACAAATTGAATGCGCCCCAGGCGCAGGTGAATGCGCCCCAGGTGTAACAGATTGCGCCCAGGCGCATCTTCAGATTTCAAAAGTTGACCAAACTTTGAGGTCTTGCCACGGACACTCTCGAACTCGGATTTGCACATGGTTTGAACCGATGAAATGCTGGTGTAGCATACTTTCTAACCTATATAGTTTGGATCCACACTTTTTAAACATAAAAAAATATGACAATTTTACCCTCAACAAGTCGAAAAACAAATTATTATGGGAAAATTTGTAAATTCCACAAAATTTAAACCGGATCGAAACCTATTGTATATCGAGAAAGAGGGTATTCAAAGTCCTTAAAGATGGTGGGATCGAAACAAAATATTAAAATATTTTGGTCTATGAAAAGTTGGTCCAAAGTAGACCAATCCAAGAATCGTCGGAGCCACTAAGGCTAAAAACCCGTTTTCCCGCCCTCCTGCTCATTCTAGTTTCCATTTGGTACTCCTATTCCTAGTTCTAAGGTATTCGTTTATTTTTTAAGAGTTCTTGTTAGTTCATTGGGCTTTTCGCACTAAATCAAATCACAAAAATACTGCTTAACGATCGGAATTCACCTAAAACGTATGCCAAAGACAAGGCTTTTACATTTACTAAGCCAAATTTTGGTTTTCATGCCCCAACAATAGCCCTTGACCACAACAACCAATTATCGGACATATTAATGATCATGGTTTACAAAAGAAGCACAGAAATGATGCACTTCAAATTCTAGGTGTAATATTCTCGATCTAAAAATGGAGCTTCTTACGACCCGCTTTTCAAAAACTAAACTTTACTACTATTTATAATGTGTGATTACACAATCGTTTAGTTCGTTGAAAATCCTTTTTATCCAAACATATAAGGTCTTTATAAGATTTAAAAAGAAAGAGATGTGAGTGTTTTACCAATTAATTATTTTTTTGCACATTGAGGGTAAATTCGTCATATCTTTTGTTGCAAAAATACTATTTGATCCAAACTACATGGGTTTGAATCTAGACTCAACAAGATTTTTGACTGTACAAACTTTGTGAAAAACAGAGTTCCGGAGCGCCCGAAACAAACCCGCGAATTTTTGCAATTTGAATGCGCCCCAGGTGTAGGTGAATGGGCCCCAGGCGCAACACATTGCGCCCAGGCACATCTTCAGCTTTCAAAAATTGACCAAACTCTGAGGTCTTTCCACAGACACTCTCGAACTCCAATATGCACGTGGTTTGAACCGTTGAAAAGCTCGTGTAGCATACTTTGTAACCAATATAGTTTCGATCCACACTTTTTATACAACCAAAAATATGAAAATTTTATACTCAACAGGTAGAAAAACAAATCATTATGGGAAAATCTGTAAATTTCAAAAAATTTAAACAGGATCAAAACCTATTGTATATTGAGCAAGAAGGTATTCAAAGTCCTCAAAGATGGTGGGATCGAAAAAAAAAATTAATGTAATTTGGTTTATAAAAAGTTGGTCGAAAGTAGACCAATTCAAGGATCGTCGGAGCCACTACGGCTAAAAACCTGTTTTCCTGCCCTCCCACACATTCTAGTTTCCATTTGGTACTCCAATTCCTAGTTCTAAGGTATTCATTTATTTTTTAAGAGTTCTGGTTTGATCATTGGGCTTTTCGCACTTCATCAAAGCACCAAAAAACTACTTAATGATCTGAATTCACCTAAAACGTATTCCAAAGAAAAGGCTTTTACATTTACAAAGCCAAATTTTGGTTTTCATGCCCCAACAATAGCCCTTGACCACTACAACCAATTATAGGACATTTTAATGATGAAGATATACGAAAGAAGCACAAAAATGATACATTTCAAATTCTAGGTGTAATATTTTCGATCAAAAAATGGAGCTTCTTACGACCCGCGTTTCAGAAACTAAACTTTACTACTATTTATAAGGTGTGATTACACAATCGTTTTGTTCGTTGAAAATCCTTTTTATCCATATATAACAGGTCCTTATCGGATTTAAAATGAAAGAGATGCAAGCGTTTTACCAATTAATTATTTTTTTGCACATTGAGGGTAAATTCGTCATATCATTTGATGCAAAAATAATATTTGATCCAAACTACTTGGGTTTGAATCTAGACTCAACATGCTCTTTAACGGTACAAACCTTGTGAAAAACGGAGTTGCGGAGGGCCCGAAAACAAACCCGCGAATTTTTGCAATTTGAATGCGCCCCAGGCGCAGGTGAAAGCACCCCAGGCACAACACATTACGCCCAGGCGCATCTTTAGCTTTCAAAAATTGACCAAACTTTGAGGTCTTGCCACGGACACTCTCGAACTCCGATTTGCACGTGGTTTGAACCATTGAAAAGCTCGTGTCGCATAATTTCTAACCAATATAGTTTCGATCCACACTTTCTATACAGCAAAATATATGAAAATTTTATCCTCAACTGATCGAAAAACAAATTATTATGGGAAAATCTGTAAATTACACCAAATTTGAATCGGATCAAAACCTATTCTATATCGAGAAAGAGGGTATTCAAAATACTAAAATATGGTGGGATCAAAACAAAAAATTAATATATTTTGGTTTATAAAAAGCTGGTCGAAAGTAGATCGATTCAAGATTTGTCGGAGCCACTAAGGCTAAAAACCAGTTTTCTTGCCCTCCCACTCATTCTAGTTTCCATTTGGTACTCCCATTCCTAGTTCTAAGGTATTTATTTATTTTTTAAGAGTTCTAGTTAGATCATTGGACTTTTCGTACATCATCAAAGCACAAAAAAACTGCTTAATGATCGGGATTCACCTAAAACGTATGCCAAAGAAAAGGCTTTTACATTCACAAACCCAAATTTTGGTTTTCATGCCTCAAAAATAGCCCTTGACCACTACAACCACTTACAGGACATTTTATTGATCAAAGTTTACGAAAGAAGCACAAAAATGATACACTTCAAATTCTAGGTGCAATATTTTCGATCAGAAAATGGAGCTCCTTACGACCCGATTTTCAGAAAATAAATTTTACTGCTATTTGTAAGGAGTGATTAAACAATCATTTAGTTCATTGAAAATCCTTTTTATCCATATAACACAGGTCTTTATCAGATTTGGGATGAAAGAGATGCGAGCGTTTTACCAATTAATATTTTTTTGCACATTGAAGGTAAATTCGTCATATCTTTTGATGCAAAAATAATAGTTGATCCAAACTACTTGGGTTTGAATCTAGATTTAACATGCTCTTTAATGGTACAAACCTTGTGAAAAACGGAGTTCCAGACCGCCCGAAACAAACCCGCGGAGTTTTACAATTTGAATGCGCCCCAGGCACAACACATTGGGCCCAGGCGCATCTTCAGCTTTCAAAAATTGACCACACTTTGAGGTCTTGCCACGTACACTATCGAACTCCGATTTGCACGTGGTTTGAACCGTTGAAAAGCTCATGTAGCATACTTTCTAACCAATATAGTTTCGATCCACACTTTTTATACAACAAAAAATATGAAAATTTTATCCTCAACAGGTCGAAAAACAAATTATTATGAGAAAATCTGTAAATTACACCAAATTTGAACCGGATCAAAACCTATTGTATATTGAGAAAGAGGGTATCCAAAATACTAAAAGATGGTGGGATCGAAACAAAAAATTAATATATTTTGGTTTATAAAAAGTTGGTCGAAAGTTGATCAATTCAAGAATCGTCGGAGCCACGAAGGCCAAAAACCCGTTTTCCCGCCCTCCCACACATTCTAGTTTCCATTTGGTACTCCCATTCCTAGTTCTGAGGTATTTATTTATTTTTTAAGAGATCTAGTTAGATCATTGGGCTTTTGGCACATCATCAAAGCACAAAAAAACTGCTTAATGATCGGGATTCACCTAAAACGTATGCCAAAGACAAGGCTTTTACATTTACAAAGCCAAATTTTGGTTTTCATGCCTCAACAATAGCCCTTGACCACTACAACCAATTATAGGACATTTTAATGATCAAGGTTTACGAAAGAAGCACAAAAATGATACACTTCAAATTCTAGGTGCAATATTTTCGATCTAAAAATGGAGCTTCTTACGACCCGCTTTTTCATAAAGTAAACTTTACTGCTATTTATAAGGTGTGATTACACAATCATTTAGTTTGTTGAAAATCCTTTTTATCCATATACAACAGGTCTTTATCAGATTTAAAATGAAAGAGATGCAAGCGTTTTTCCAATTAATTATTTTTTTGCACACTGAGGGTAAATTCATCATATCATTTGATGCAAAAATAATATTTGATCCAAACTACTTGGGTTAGAATCTAGAGTCAACAAGCTTTCTAACGGAACAAACCTTTTGAAAAATGGAGTTCTTGAGCGCCCGAAACAAACCCGCGAAGTTTTACAATTTGAATGCGCCCCAGGCGCAAGTGAATGCGCCCCAGATGCAACACATTGCGCCCAGGCGCATCTTCAGCTTTCAAAAATTGACAAAACTTTGAGGTCTTGCCACGGACACTCTCGAACTCCGATTTGCACATGGTTTGAACCGTTGAAAAGCTCGTGTAGCATACTTTCTAACCAATATAGTTTCGATCCATACTTTTTATGCAGCAAAAAATATGAAAATTTTATCCTCAACAGATCGAAAAACCAATTATTATGGAAAAATCTACAAATTACACCCAATTTGAACCGGATCAAAACTTATTGTATATCGAGAAAGAGGGTATTCAAATTACTAAAAGATGGTGTGATCGGAACAAAAAATTAATATATTTTGGTTTATAAAAAGTTGGTCGAAAGTAGATCAATCCAAGAATCGTCGGAGCCACTAAGGCTAAAAACCCGTTTTCCCGCCCTCCCACTCATTCTAGTTTCCATTTGGTACTCCCATTCCTAGTTCTGAGGTATTCCTTTATTTTTTAAGAGTTCTAGTAAGATCATTGGGCTTTTTGCACTTCATCCAAGCACAAAAAAACTGCTTAATGATCGGGATTCACCTAAAACATATGCCAAAGACAAGGCTTTGACATTACAAAGCCAAATTTTGGTTTTCATGCCCCAACAATAGCCCATGACCACTACAACCAATTATAGGACATTTTAACGATCAAGGTTTACGAAAGAAGCCCAAAAACGATACACTTCAAATTCTAGGTGTAATATTTTTGTTCTAAAAATGGAGCTTCTTAAGACCCGCTTTTCAGAAACTAAACTTTACTGCTATTTATGAGGTGTGATTACACAATCGTTTTGTTCGTTGAAAATCCTTTTTATCCACATATAACAGGTCGTTATCAGATTTTAAATGAAATAGATGCGAGCGTTTTACCAATTGATTATTTTTCTGCACATTGAGGGTAAATTCATCATATCATTTGATGCAAACATAATATTTGATCCAAACTACTTGGGTTAGAATCTAGACTCACCAAGCTTTTTGACGGTATAAACCTTGCGAAAAATGGAGTTCTTGAGTGCCCGAACCAAACCCGCGAAGTTTTACAATTTGAATGCGCCCCAGGCGCAAGGCGCAACACATTGCGCCCAGGCGCATATTCAGCTTTCAAAAATTGACCAAACTTTGAGGTCTTACCATGGACATTCTCGAACTCCGATTTGCACATTGTTTGAACCGTTGAAAAGCTCGTGTTGCATACTTTCTAACCAATATAGTTTCGATCCACACTTTTTATACAACCAAAAATATGAAAATTTTATCCTCAACAGGTCGAAAAACCAATTATTATGGGAAAATCAGTAAATTACACCAAATTTGAACCGGATCAAAACCTATTGTATATCGAGAAAGAGGGTATTCAAAATACTAAAAGATGGTGGGATCGAAACAAAAAATTAATATATTTTTGTTTATAAAAAGTTGGTCGAAAGTAGATCAATTCAAGAATCGTCGGAGCCACTAAGGCTAAAAACCCGTTTTCCTGCCCTCCCACTCATTCTAGTTTCCATTTGGTACTCCCATTCCTAGTTCTAAGGTATTTATTTATTTTTTAAGAGTTCTAGTTAGATCATTGGGCTTTTTGCACATCATCAAAGCACAAAAAAACTGCTTAATGATCGGGATTCACCTAAAACGTATGCCAAAGATAAGGCTTTTACATTTACAAACCCAAATTTTGGTTTTCATGCCTCAACAATAGCCCTTGACCACTACAACCAATTATAGGACATTTTAATGATCAAGGTTTACGAAAGAAGCACAAAAATGATACACTTCAAATTCTAGGTGCAATATTTTCGATCAAAAAATGGAGCTTCTTACGACCCGATTTTCAGAAACTAAATTTTACTGCTATTTATAAGGTGTGATTAAACAATCATTTAGTTCGTTGAAAATCCTTTTTATCCATATATAACAGGTCTTTATCAGATTTAAAATGAAAGAGATGCGAGCGTTTTACCAATTAATTATTTCTTTGCACATTGAGGGTAAATTCGTCATATCTTTTAATGCAAAAATAATATTTGATCCAAACTACTTGGGTTAGAATCTAGACTCAACAAACTGTTTGACGGTACGAACCTTGAGAAAAATGAAGTTCCGGAGCGCCCGAAACAAACCCCCGAAGTTTTACAATTAGAATACGCCCCAGGCACAACACATTGAGCCCAGGCACATCTTCAGCTTTCAAAAATTGACCAAATTTTGAGGTCTTGCCACAGACACTCTCGAACTCCGATTTGCACATGGTTTGAACGTTTAAAAGCTCGTGTAGCATACTTTCTAACCAATATAGTTTCGATCCACACTTTTTATACAACAAAAAATACGAAAATTTTATTCTCAACAGGTCAAAAAACAAATTATTAAGAAAAAATCTATAAATTACACCAAATTTAAACCAGATCAAAACCTATTGTATATCGAGAAAGAGGCTATTCAAATTACTAAAAGATGGTTGGATCGAAACAAAAAATTAATATATTTTGGTCTATAAAAATTTGGCCGAAAGCAGACCAATTCGAGGATCGTCAGAGGCCCTAAGGCTAACAACCCATTTTCCTGCCCTCCCACTCATTCTAGTTTCCATTTGGTACTCCCATTCCTAGTTCTAAGGTATTCGTTTATTTTTTAAGAGTTCTAGTTAGATCATTGGGCTTTTCGTACTTCATCAATGCACAAAAAAATTGCTTAATGATTAGGATTCACCTAAAACGTATGCCAAATACAAGGCTTTTACGTTTACAAAGCCAAATTTTGGTTGTCATGCCCAACAATAGCCCTTGACCACTACAATAAATTATAGGACATTTTAATGATCATGGTTTACGAAAGAAGCACAGAAATGATGCACTTCAAATTCTAGGTGTAATATTCTCGATCTCAAAATGGAGCTTCTTAGAACCCGCTTTTAAGAAACTAAACTTTACTACTATTTATAAGGTGTGATTACACAATTCTTTAGTTCATTGAAAATTCTTTTTATCCATATATAACAGGTCTTTATCAGATTTAAAATGAAAGAGATGGGAGCGTTTTACTAATTAATTATTTTTTTGCACATTGAGGGTAAACTCGTCAAATCCTTTGATGCAAAAATAATATTTGATCCAAACTACTTGGGTTAGGATCTAGACTCAACAAGATTTTTGATGGTACAAACCTTACGAAAAATAGAGTTTCGGAGTGACAGAGACTAACCCGCGAAGTTTGACAAATTGTACAGTTTTAATGTTCCCCAGGCGCACTAAATTACGCCTAAACGCATCCTCGAAATTTCAAAAACTAACCAAACTTTGGGGTATTGCCACGGACACTCTCCAACACACATTTGCGCATGGTTTGAACCATTGAAAAGCTTGTCTAGCATACTTTCTAACCAATATAGTATGGATCCAAACTTTTTATACATCAAAAAATATGGCAATTTTACCCTCAAAAGCTTGACAAACAAATTATTACAGAAGAATTTGTAAATTACACCAAATTTAAACCAGATCGAAACCTATTGTATATCGAGAAAGAGGGTATTCAATATCCTAAAAGATGGTGGGATCCAAACAAAATATTACTATATTTTGGTTTATGAAAAGTTGGTCGAAAGTAAACCAATTCAAGGATTGTCGGAGCCACTATGGCTAAAAACCCATTTTCCCGCCATCCTACTCATTCTAGTTTCCAATTCGTACTCCCATTCGTAGTTCTAAGGTATTCGTTTATTTTTGAAGAGTTCTAGTTATTTCATTGGGCTTTTCGCACTTCATCAAAGCACAAAACTACTGCTTAACGATCGGGATTCGCCTAAAACGTATTCCAAAGACAAGGCTTTCAAATTTGCAAAGCCAAATTTTTGTGTTCATGCCCCAACAATAACCTTTGACCGCTACAACCAATTATAGGACATTTTAATGATCATTGTTTACGAAAGAAGCACAGAAATGATACACTTCAAATTCTAGGTGTAATATTCTTGATCTCAAAATGGAGCTTCTTACGACCCGCTTTTCAGAAACTAAACTTTACTACTATTTATAAGGTGTGATTATACAATCTTTTAGTTCTTTGAAAATCCTTTTTATCCATATATAATAGGTATTTATCATATTTAAAATGAAAGAGATGCGAGCGTTTTACCAATTTTTTTTTTTCCACATTGACGGTAAATTCGTCATATCTTTTGATGCAAAAATAATATTTGATCCAAACTATTTGGGTTAGAATCTAGACTCAACAAGCTTTTTAATGTTACAAATCTTGCAAAAAACAGTGTAGCAGAATCAGTAATTTAGCGATCAGAAACCACTGATATCTTGGCTCAAGCTGAAGAGGAAATTCATTGAAAACAACTCTCACTTGACCATAGTAACTGTTCCAAACCAACATTGACGTTGTAAAAACAGTCGGTTAATATCTTCGTAATCGGAAAAAGGTAGGTGTCGTGGTACTGTCGGTCAGTTCATAAGAATGAGTACCAAAATTGAGTTTTTGTCCTTCCCAAGAGAGGATGGTTCTACATCATCCCACAAATATCACTCTCTTATAACCGGAAAAAGGTGAGAAGGTTCACATGCCTTTTTTGGTGGTTTGGATGATTGCCATGCCCCTTTCACATCATTTCAACTTCTGCTATTCTGAAAGAATTCCATAACAGGGCAATACAATTTTGATCACGATACAAGGTGCTACTTTTGACTTTCAACAATCATCTCTCAGCTAACAATCCGGTCTTTAGTACTTAATCTATTCTTGAAAGCCAACCATAGGATAAACGCCCAGCAAGGAACATTCTTCTTGAACCACACAACTTCAGGCCACTGTTGAACAGGGAAGCTGTTCGGGACAACTAAATAAAGTAGCATCAGTTTCACCTAAAACGTATACCTAATGCATGGCTTTTACATTTACAAAGCCAAATTTTGGTTTCCATACCCCAACAATAGCCCTTGACCACTACAACTACCAATTTTAGGACATGTTACTGATCAAGGTTTACGAATGAAACTCAGAAACAAAAAATTCACTTCAATTTCTATGTGTAATATATTCAATCTCAAAATGGAGCTTCTTACTATCCACTTTTCAAAAACTAAACTTTATTATTTATAAGGTGTGATTAAACAATCTTCCTTCTTTGAAAATCCTCTTTATCCATATATCACAGGTCTTTATCAGATTTAAAATGGAAGAGATGCGAGCGTTTTATCAAATTAATTTATTGTTTTTGGCACATTGAGGGTAAATTGGTAATATCTTTTGATGCACAAATAATCTTTGATTCAAACTACTTGATTAGAATTCAGATTCAACAATGTTTTTAACGGTACAAACCTTGCAAAAAACAGAGTTTGGGAGCGTCCGGGACAAAGCCGCGAAGTTTGGTCAATTGTAGAGTTTTAATGCGCCCTAGGGGCATGTGTTTGCGCCACAGGCGCACTACATTGCGCCTAGGCGCATCCTCGAAATTTCAAAATTTTACCAAACTTCATGGTCTTGCCACGGACACTTTCAAACTTTGATTTACACGTGGTTTGAACCGTTAAAAAGCTTGTCTAACCTACTCTATAACCAATTTAATTTGGCTCCAAACTTATTTGTACATCAATAGATATGATGATTTTACCCTCCACGGGTAAAAAAATAAATTATTACGGGAAAATCTTTGAATCACCCCAACTTTAAACCGGATTGAAACCTTTTGTATATTGAAAAACAGGGCATTCCAAGTCCTAAAAGATGGTGGGATCGAAACATAAAAATAATAGATCTTGGTTTATGAAAAATTGGTCAAAAGTAGACCAATTCAAGGATCATCAGAGCCACAAGGCTAAAACACGTTTTCGTGCTCTCCCACTCATTCCAATTTCCATTTGGTACTCTCATTCTTAGTTCTAAGGTATTCGTTCATTTCTTATGAGTTCTAGTGAGTTTATTGGGCTTTTCGCACTTCACATTCTAAGTCCCTGGTGTCTCCATGCACATTCCCTGTTTGAATTGGATCCACATCGCAATCAATTTCTGGAAAGATGAAGTAGCTTTTTGGTATAGTCTTTATCAGCAACTATTTATCATCACTTGAAGAAAAATCAAAGGTGTTGAAGTGATACAGAAATCATCACATCATGGATGCAAGTGTGTTGTGTTGAAAATATAATAACCCCCCATGCACGTAGTAAGGTACTGGCGCGAAGATCCTTCTTGAAACAACTGATTAACAGAACCACAATTTTTTCTGGATAAATCCTGAATCAGAAATTTGACAAGACAGTAGTATAAAGCTAAATAAAATTATCGTTGTTCCAATTTTAGGCAAACTCAAAGGCTTATGAACTTTAAAATCCAAGATGATGAGGAAGAAAGAAAGAGACCGAAAGGAATCGGAAAACAAAATCACATTCTAAAGGATATAAACAAACTAGTCCGTTTTTTGTAAAATAAAGGGAAGGGGAGAACATGAAACTGACCAGAGCAAGGAAAAGTGTCGCAAATGCTCGGAATACTATCTAATGCCGCGCCCTCAGACTATTTTATACGCACACGCACATGGATATAACAGAAGACACCAACATTCATCAAATTCTACGAATGGGTTGTTCCGTATTGCAACTATGAAAAGGAAAAGAACGAAACAATGTACACAAGGGATTACTAGTAGAGCAATGCTAGGAATACAACTTGAAAAAACATCTGCATTCTGAGACTTCCAATGCACGTGGGTCTACATACATCAAAGGGGTTGCGGACACAGTTGTGTTCCTGGACTTTGTGTTACTAGTAACCTGATAAGCAGGATAAAATAAAAGGAAGAAAACAAAAACAAAAAACCTGATAAGCAGAAGTTTCTGAACCGAAGACAAAGTCAGGTGGGAGTGGGAATTCACTTCTGCTAAATGTGTCAGCACTCAACAGTGACAGTGGAACTAAATTCAGCAGGAGAAACAAGAGTGGAAAACACGGTTTGTTGGCCATGTGTTTCTTTGTCTCTTATCTTCTCCTTGGCCTCCAGTCAGGGCTTAAGAGTCTACTCCATGGCTTGTTGAAAGATAGTTAGCATTCATTTATATGAAGCCAAAAGGGGTGGATATAGCCTCATCATTTACATGACAGCAGAATCAGTAATTTAGCGATCAAAAACCACTGCCAATTGGATAGATCAGAAAAAAAGTAACATCGACCAATTGGAATTTATTTACTAATCCACTGATATCTTCGCTCTGGCAGAAAAGGAAATTCATTGAAAACAACTCTAACTTGACAATAGTAACTATTCCAAACCAACATTGACGCTGTAAAAACAGTCCGTTAATATCTTTATAATCAAAAAAAGGTGGGAGTTGTGGTACTGTCAGTCAGTTCATAAGAATGAGTAGCAAAATTACATTTTTGTCCTTCCAAAGAGAGGTTGGTTCTACATCATCCCACAAATATCACTCTCTTATAACAGGAAAAAGGTGAGAAGGTTCATGTGCCTTTTTTGGTGGTTTGGATGATTGCCATGCCCCTTTCACAACATTTCAACTTCTGCTATTCTGAAGACTGAAAGAATGCCAGAACAGGACAATACAATTTTGATCACGATACAAGGTGCTACTTTTGACTTTCAATCACAATACAGCTACATTGAAAGGAAAGCTAGTTAAAGTGAAATGAAGCATACTGAGAAACGTTTGTTTTCCATGGGTAACAAAAGAGAAATTAAGGTTTTTTTTTTATTTATTTTTATGACCAGCCAATCCAGGGAGATTGCCTTGGCTATAACAGGAGCAAACTCTATACACAACTACACCCCTACTACAAAAAACAGATCCATCAAAGGAGAATGGATCTTTCAGAGAGGCCCCAGGGAGCACATAACAGCCAGTTATCTACCGTTAGCGGAGCCCTTTTTGTTGAACTCAGGAAAGCTTTGATATAATTAATTGTCGTTTGAACCACATGGTCTGCTAGCAAGGACTTCTGTTAAAAAACTCTGTAGTTCCTTTCCCTTCAGATTGCATATACAGTAGCAGCTAAAGAACCTTTCATGGCTCTACCTTAGTACCTTGAAAATCATCCTTCTTTACATTAAGAGTAAACCATTCCACCACATCTGAGAGCCGCAAAAGAGCCACTGCAGAAGATAATTTGCCCCACACTTTAAGCCAAACGGCTTTAGAAAAAGTGCAATCAAAGAATAAATGTTGGTGAGATTCATCGGCCTGAGAACATAAAGGACAAGTCCCATCAATAATCATCCCTCAGCTAACAATCCGGTCTTTAGTACTTAATCTCTTCTTGAAAGCCAACCATAGGATAAACGCCCAGCTAGGAACATTCTTCTTGAGCCACACAACTTCAGGCCATTGTTGAACAGGGAAGCTGTTCGGGACAACTAAATAAAGTAGCATCAGTTTGGACAACAATATTCTGAATAACTCTATTTCTGGCCCTTGGCCATTGCCACTGTCCAAGGTGAATAATCGAATACACCTTAGCTTGCAAAGATCTTCCAGCATAATACACAAATTCCTCCCCAAATCGTTTATAAAGTGGACCAAGGGAGTGCCAATTGTAAAACCATAGGTAAGTAGATTGACCATTGCCAATTCTGTATTGAATTAGAGGTTGACCAATATCCCTTAGACCGAGCACCTTTTGAATAGTCCATGATGCATCTTGGGGAACATCCATTTCCCACAGAATTTTATCCTTAATGATGTAGGTATGCACCCACTTACCCAAAGAGAATCTGCCTTCTTCGCAAGGGCCCAGAGATGCCTCAACATTGTAGATTTGTTCCATTCTTTGATTCTCCTAAAGCCAGAAATGAAGGTATTTTAATAAGTAACCACTTATATTTGCTCATCGTTTCCCTAACCAAACCAAACAAACAAAATTATCTCATTTCTCAGGAAATTTGCACAGCGAAAGATCCTAAATTTGAGACTTTCTACTCTGCTATATGGGTTTTTTTAGCATATATTTCTATGGATTGTGGCATTATAATCTGCATAGAGAACCAAGAGAATTTGATTTGATGGTTAGTTCCTTCAATGCATCTGATTTGCCTTTGCTTGATCAGGTTTCATTTCAGAAAGAAGAGTAAGCAAATAATATGTAATGAGTATAAAAAAAAATTAGTGGAAAGAATAACAGACGGATTGAATCGTATACAATTCTGATAATAATTGAGGTTTCACATACCTGAAAATGCGAGGCCAGAAAACTTGTAGAGGATTGATGCCCGTTTGTGACCGAACATTCAGTGAAATACAATTTGTATAGAGAGAGAGAGATCTTGGGAGAAATTGGGACGACGACGACCTGAAGCTCGCATATTTAACACAGGAGCTTTCTCAAAACGACGTCGCGCGTAATCAGTAAGTCTTCGCATTTTTAACATGAGAAGTCCTTTGAATACCATGTTACCAATGATTTGATTCAAATTGTGATCTCATTAGGCTTTATATTTGTAATCTAGACTGTTCGTATTGTAGAAATTTTAAAGACGATATATCATGTTTGAGATCATTTTAATCTAACACTTATCGATCTATAATCGCAGACATTTAGAGTGAATTTATTTTTGTAAAAATAGATGTGGCCGCACTGAATAAATGACTCTAACGAAGAAAACGAATCCGCTCTTGTTTTTTGAGACCTTGCAACACGAATTCATCAATTTGTGATCCCATTCAGATTTATGTCCATGATCAAAAGGGTTCATGTTGTAGAGCTTGTCAAGATTATATACATTGTTGAATATCATATTAATCCAACACTGATCAAAACACAATCAGGGATCATTTGAGTGAAGTTGTTTCTATGAAATAAGACCATGCCGCACTGTATGAAACCCAATTTAGGAAAGAATACATTCACTACTCCGACGAAGGGATGTGGTTTTTCAGCACAGAAGGCCTTCTGGATTCTCACTCCATTGTAACAGGTCCGCTAATTTCGATTTTTGTATAGCTTTCATTGTTCTTGGCAATAATACTTGATCCAACGAAACTGCTGATGATCTCTTTACGGCTATTAAACTGCGACAACAAGGAATTTCTTGCTCCATCAGTTGCATGTTTAAATTGGGGCAATTGTCAAGCACTTTGTGTATTACTGTACGAGCTTTTGCGAACTGCTTTTTGCTAGAGATTTATTTAGGTTCTTAGAATCAAAATGATTGCTTTCAGTTGGCAATTGATCCCTTGAAGTTTCCTTTTTTTGTGTGAACTTCCAGTTTTCCTTCTACATACGTAATTAATTAATATGAACATAAAGATAGAGGAAAAAAAGAGGGAAAGTAAAAGCCTTCACTTTTTGAAGCTCGGTAAAGGTTCAAAGTTCAAACCAAACTCAAATAAGCTACTACTCAGCTCATTTGGCTTGTGGTATATGAAATTTTAACTACTAGAGACCGGCTCGTGTTCGGCTCAATTAAAGCTCATTTTAGATCGACTCGTCTCATAAAACAAGCTACACCTGAACGTATTTTTGAAGTTTGTTAAGTTTTTAAACCTAAACCAAACTAACTAGGAAACATGAATAATAAACAAACTGAGAAAAATGAAAAATATCATAGAAAACATGGTAACATGATATTATCCAAATGTTATTCTAACAGTAGCCACCAGTGAGGTGGTAGTCGAGTTGGCAATTATGGTGCGGGCGAAAATCCCTCCCTAGCATGGGTGGCGAGTTCAAAACCATTTGCGGTAGTTGTCATCGTAAACAGATGTCATGTGTAAGGGTGTAATTCTCGCCTTATCGTGGCTGTGGTGATAGGTACCCACCTCCAGCTGAACATTGCAGAGCAGTTAGAAACTCTTATGGCCATGCCGAAACAATCACTTCGCTGGTTGTACTTTACTAACCGTTTTAGCCTAAAAATCGCATATTGAGCATTTCTTTTGTGCTAGTTTGTTGATATGTCTAAATTCTCTGCGAAACCAACCGATCTACCACTGGACTACTTTTTGAAGGATTTCATTTATCAATAACTGAGTTGGACCATGCAATGTTCTTCTATCTTGACGAGTATGCTTTAAGTACGGAAAATGCAACCAATGGATAGTACTTGAGTACAGATTACGGGACATGTCAAGGATCTAATGAACTATTTGGTAGGTCTGACAGTTAGGAGCATCTAAGCTAGGTTTTAAGTCATGTGATCTTCCAAGCATGCTTCATTTGAACCTTGGGATAACTTCTTCGGCGTATCTAATTTTGTGTATCTCCTCAAATGTTGTAAATTTGCTAATGAAGGACATTTCCCACAACCATTCCCATTTAATTCCAGTTTTTTGAAAATGTTTAATGTCTGGCATACCTGTCAAGCTTCATCGAGTGAGAAAACTTTCTTTCAAGTTTTGGAGTTGAATTGAATTATGTGCACAGTATTCAATTCTATTTGATTCTTTTGCAGGAAACAAATGGAGACCGGTGCAAGTATAGTTACTGGAACTTGGTATATCAAAGTTGGTGGTGTGCATGGGTGGAATCTTCAGTGCAAATTGACGAGTAGGCAGGGCGAAGGTATTAAGCCCCCCTACCCCAACTTCAAAACAAAAAAATTCTGGCTCTCTCTCTCTCTCTCTCTCTCTCTCTCTCTCTCTATACGTATTATATTCTTGGTATTCTGGCATCATATTTTCAGGTATGCAACAGCTCAATTTTGATCCAAGTTGTATACGATTTAAATTAGTCAATGTATTTCATCATTTCATCTTAACTAATTTAATTAAGGTCGTCTTCTTTGTCGGTGTGTTTGGATTTCTTTTGGTTTGGCAAAACCTGTCTTTATAACCAAAACTATCATTTTCCCTTTCTTGCTTTCTCGAGTGTTTGTTTTGTTGTCCCGTTTGTAAAATGAAAAGCTCAAGCGGGGAGTATTGCACTGTTACACCACATCACTGTCTGGAAGCTATCCCATCACACCTACATCGGGCCGAAGCCAAGGTCTCACCACGTGTGGTTGGTATTAGGAGTTTGTTTAGCTCCAATAAGGGGCATGAGGGCTCAAACGTGGACCTTGTCCAATGTCCAACCAAGGCCGAGCTTCCACCACTGACCCAACTCATTTTCCTATTACCACAGAAAAAGTTTCCAGTTAACTTCTGTTTTCCCTCACACCAAACAGCAGAGAAAATATAGAATACGTCTCCCATATAACCGAACAGAGTGCAGATCTCAAATTTCTCTTTGATCTTAAAGTAGAATTTTGATAGTTCACTCATTAGTTTACAAGAATTTTGTTTTGTGTGGTTTATGAACTGCCATAGGTACAATAATGTTGGACGGACATGATTTAACGAATCTGGGTTACAATGGTTGAGAGAGTAGATGGGGCTGGTACGTCAAGAACCAGCACTGTTTCCCACTAGCATTTCTGGGAACATTCTTGTGTATGGTAAAGATGAAGCAGATATGGATCAAATCACTGAAGCTGCAAATGCACATTCTTTTGTTCAACATTTGCCTGATGGTTATCATACTCAGGTAGGTATTTTTGCTGAGCCTTTCCTTTTTAGCAAGACAACAGGATTAATGACCATAAAAAAGGTGGTAACAACAATAGAAAGTTTGTTGGCTGAATAGAACATCTCAATTGTTATTGTTGTAATTTAAGTGCCAGATGTGGAAGACAAGCGGCAGATTTTAGCTTTTTCCACTTTGGTTTTTTTTTTGGTTCTGAAAACTTGATACAATATTTGATGGTTGTTTTCAGAATCAGTTACCGAGAGCACTTCTCAAAAAATTCTTTGGTTGATGGTTTTTTAATCATATTTCTACCTTTCAGAAAAGGACCCATTGTCACAATGTATCAAATAGATGTCTTCAAATTGCTGAAAACTAATTTTGCTAAAATTCAACAAGAGTTCTTTTGTGTTTCCAAAGGCAGTGTCTGAGTTGTGTTCTGCAAACCTCATTTTTGAGAACAGAAACAGAAACACTAGTCTTCAGCACCATCTTGTAGACTGATGTGACAGTTTGATAGCTTCAGGTTGGAGAAGGGGGAACTCAGCTCTCTGGAGGGCGGAAACAGAGGATTGCTATTGCAAGAGCGATTTTGAGAAACCCAAAGATTCTACTTCTTGATGAGGCCACAAGTGCTCTTGATGCAGAATCAGCACTCATTGTTCTACAAGCATTGAATAAAGCAATGTCCAATGGCACAACGATAGTTGTTGCACATAGAATATCTACTATCCATGATGTAGATTGGATCATTGTCCTGAAAAATGGACGTGTTGTCATTCAGAGCTGATATCCAAAGGTGGAGAGTTTGAAGCGCCCCAGGCGCACAACATTACGCCTAGGCGCATCTTCAGAATTTCAAAAATTGAACAAATTTTTGGGTCTTGCCACGGACACTCTCGAACTCCGATTTGCACAAGGTTTGAACCGTTGAAAAGCTCATCTAGCATACTTTCTAACCAATTTAGTTTGGCTCAAAACTTCTTTATACATCAAAAGATATGACAATTTTACACTTAACAGGTCGAAAAACAAATTATTATGGGAAAATCTTTAAATTATACCAAATTTAAACCGGATCAAAACATATTGTATATCAAGAAAGAGGGTATTCAAAGTCCTAAAAGATGGTGTGATCGAAACATAAAATTAATATATTTTGGTTTATAAAAAGTTGGTCAAAAGTAGACCAATTCAAAGATCGTAAGAGCCACAAAGGCTAAAACCCGTTTTTGTGCCCTCCCACTCATTCTAATTTCCATTTCATACTCCCATTCATAGTTCTAAGGTATTCGTCTATTTATTAAGAGTTCTAGTGAGTTCATTGGGCTTTTCACACTTCATTAAAGCACACAAAAATCGCTTAATGATCGGGATTCAGCTAAAGCGTATGCCCAAGACAAGGCTTTTATATTTATAAAGCCAAATTTTTGTTTTCATATCCCAAAAAATAGCTCTTGACCACTACAACCAATTATAAGACATGTTATTGATCATGGTTTACAAAGGAAACTGAGAAATGATTCACTTGAAATTCTAAGTGTAATATTTGCGATATCAAAATGGAGCTTCTTACTACCCGCTTTTCATAAACTAAACTTTACTACAATTTATACGGCATGATTACACAATCATTTAGTTCTTTGAAAATCCTTTTTATCCATATATAATAGGTCTTTAACATTTTTAAAATGAAAGAGATGCGAGCGTTTTGCCGAATTAATTTATTTTTTGGCACATTCAGGGTAAATTCGTCAAATCCTTTGATGCAAAAATGAAATTTGATCCAAACGACATGGGTTAGAATCTAGACTCAACAAGCTTTTTGACAGTACAAACCTTGCGAAAAACGGAGTTCCGGAGCCCCCAAGACAAACCCATGAAGTTTGACCAATTCTGTAGTTTGAATGCGCCGATGGCGCACGTGAATGTGCCCCAGGTGCATCTTTAAAATTTCAAAAATTGACCAAATTTTGGAGTCTTGCCACAGACACTCTCGAACTCCAATTTGCACGTGGTTTGAACCATTGAAAAACTTGTCTGGCATACTTTTTAACCAATTTAGTTTGGCTCCAAACTTATTTATACATCGAAAGATATGACAATTTTACCCACAACATGTCAAAAAATAAATTATTATGAAAAAATATGTAAATTGCACCAATTTCCACTGGATCGAAACCTATAGTATATCGAGAAAGAGGGTATTCAAAGTCCTAAAAGACGGTGGGATCGAAACATAAAAATAATATTTTTTGGTTTAAGAAAAGTTGGTCGAAAATAGACCAATTCGAGGATCGTCGGAGCCACTAAGGTTAACACACGTTTTCGCGCCCTCCCACTCATTCTAATTTCTATTTGGTACTCCCATTCCTAGTTGTAAGGAATTCGTTTATTTCTTAAGAGTTCTAGTGAGTTCATTGGGCTTTTCGCACTTCATTAAAGCACCAAAAAATTGCTTAATGATCGGGATTCACCTAAAACGTTTGCCCAAGACAAGGCTTTTATATTTATAAAGCCAAATTTTTGTTTTCATACCCCAAAAAATATCCCTTGACCACTACAACCAATTATAGGACATGTTATTGATCATGGTTTACAAAAGAAAATGAGAAATGATTCACTTGAAATTTTAGGTGTAATATTCTCGATCTTAAAATAGAGCTTCTTACCACCCGCTTTTCATAAATTAAACTTTACTACAATTTATAAGGCATGATTACACAATCATTTAGTTCTTTAAAAATCCTTTTTATCCATATATAATAGGTCTTTAACATTTTTAAAATGAAAGAGATGCGAGCGTTTTACCGAATTAATTTATTTTTTGGCACATTCATGGTAAATTCGTCATATCATTTGATGCAAAAATAAAATTTGATCCAAACAACATGGGTTAGAATCTAGACTCAACAAGCTTTTTGAAGGTACAAACCTTGCAAAAAACGGAGTTCCGGAGAGCCCGAGACAAACCCGCGAAGTTTGACCACTTGTGTAGTTTGAATGCGCCCATGGCGCACGTGAATGCGCCCCAGGCGCACAACATTGCGCCCAGGCGCATATTCAGAATTTCAAAAATTGACCAAATTTTGGAGTCTTGCCACGGACACTCTTGAAATCCGATTTGCACGTGGTTTGAACCATTGAAAAACTTGTCTAGCATACTTTTTAACGAATTTAGTTTGGCTCCAAACTTATTTATACATCAAAAGATATGACAAGTTTAGCCACAACAGGTCGAAAAATAAATTATTATGGAAAAATATTTAAATTGCACCAATTTACACTGGATCGAAACCTATTGTATATCGAGAAAGAGGGTATTCAAAGTCCTAAAAGACGGCGGGATCGGAACATAAAATAATATTTTTTGTTTTATGAAAAGTTGGTCGAAAGTAGACCAATTCGAGGATCGTCAGAGCCACTAAAGCTAACACACATTTTCACGCCCTCCCACTCATTCTAATTTCTATTTTGTACTCCCATTCCTAGTTCTTTGGTATTCGCTTTTTTCTTAAGAGCTCTAGTGAATTCATTGGGCTTTTTGCACTTCATCAAAGAACACAAAAACTACTTAATGATCGGGATTCACAAAAAACGTATGCCCAAGAAAACGCATTTACATTTACAAGCCTCTTTTTGGTTGCCATACCCAAAAATAGCCCTTGATCACTACAATCAATTATAGGACTTGTTACTGGTCAAGGTTTACGAATGAAACTCAAAAATGATTCACTTCAAATTATAGGTGTAATATTCTCGATCTCAAAATGGAGATTCTTACTACCTGCTTTTCATAAATTTAACTTTACTACTATATATAAGATGATGATTTTACACAAAAATGGGGGACATGTTACTGACCAATATAACAAATTACAGGACATGTTACAGATCAAGGTTTACGAAAGAAACTCTGAAATTATTCACTTCAAGTTCTAAGTGTAATATTCTCGATCTCAAAATGGAGCTTCTTACTTCCCACTTTTCATAAACTAAACTGTACTACTATATTTAAGGTGTGATTATAAAATCTTTTAGTTCTTTAAAAATCCTTTTTATCCATATATAATAGGTCTTTATCAAATTTAAAATGAAAGAGGGGCGGGCATTTTACCGAATTAATTTATTTTTTTGCACATTGAGGGAAAAATCACCATATCTTTAGATGCAAAAATAATATTTGATCCAAACTAGTTGGGTTAGAATCTAGACTCAACAAGCTTTTTAATGGTTCCAACCTTGCTAAAAATGAAGTTCCGGAGCGCCCTAGACAAACCCGCGAAATTTGACCAATCGAACAGTTTGAATGCGCCCAGGCGCATCTTCAGAATTTCAAAATTTGAACAAATTTTTGGGACTTGCCACGGACACTCTCGAACTCCGATTTGCACATGATTTGAACCGTTGAAAAGCTCATCTAGCATACTTTCTAACCAATTCAGTTTGGCTCCAAACTACTTTATACATCAAAAGATATGACAATTTTACCCTAACAGGTCGAAAAACAAATCATTATGGGAAAATCATTAAATTATACCAAATTTAAACCGGATCGAAACATATTGTATATTGAGAAAGAGGGTATTCAAAGTCCTAAAAGATGGTGGGATCGAAACATAAAATTAATATATTTTGGTTTATAAAAAGTTGGTCGAAAGTAGACCAATTCAAGGATCGTCAGAGCCACTAAAGCTAAAACCCATTTTTGCGCCCTCCCACTCATTCTAATTTCCATTTTGTACACTCATTCCTAGTTCTAAGGTATTTGTTTATTTCTTAAGAGTTCTAGTGAGTTCATTAGGCTTTTTGCACTTCGTTAAAGCACACAAAAATTGCTTAATGATCGGGATTCACCAAATACGTATGCCCAAGACAAGGCTTTTATATTTATAAAGCCAATTTTTTTTTTCATACCCCAAAACTATAGCCCTTGACCACTACAACCAATTATAGGACATGTTACTTATCATGGTTTACAAAAGAAACTGCGAAATGATTCACTTGAAATTCTAGGTGTAAAATTCGCGATATCAATATGGAGCTTCTTACTACCCGCTTTTTCGTAAACAAAACTTTACTACTATTTATAAGGCATGATTACACAATCTTTTAGTTCTTTGAAAATCCTTTTTATCCATATACCATAGGTCTTTATCATTTTTAAAATGAAATAGATGCGAGCATTTTACCGAATTAATTTATTTTTTGGCACATTGAGGGTAAATTCGTCATGTCTTTTGACACAAAAATAATATTTGATCCAAACTACTTGGGTTAGAATCTAGACTCAACAAGCTTTTTGACAGTACAAACCTTGCGAAAAATGGAGTTCCGAAGCGCTCGAGACAAACCCGCGAAGTTTGACCAATTGTGTAGTTTGAATGCGCCCCTGGCGCACGTGAATGCGCCCCTGGCGCACAACATTACGCCCAGGCGTATCTTCAGAATTATAGGACATGTTACTGATCAAGGCTTACGAAAGAAACTCAGAAATGATTCACTTCAATTCTAGGTGTAATATTCTCGATCTCAAAATGGAGCTTCTTACTACCCGCTTTTCATAAACTAAACTTTACTACTATGCATATTGCAATCACATCTTTTGTTGCAAGACAAGTCAATAAGAAAAGACATTTATTCCCACGAATCCATGTTGCTTCCCACGTTAACATAAACATTTTCTCTGATATTTCGTTGATTATGTTCGTAGTTAATTGACTGAATGAAACAGGTACACATGAAACTTTCAAGTTTCTTTGAAGCTTATGGATGTGGGCATGTGGCAAAGTAAGAATTGAAGCAGAAATCTTTTTGCAACTGAACTTAAGCTAAAAGCTTTATTCAAAGGCAGAAGTTAAAAAAAAAAATCGAAATATAGCTTCTGAAAAAAAAAAAAAAAGAAGAAGCTTTTAAAGCCTTCTAAAGTTTTTTTTTTCTTTTGTAAAAATAGCTTTTAGCTTAAGTTATAAGCTACGGCAGAAAAGCCGCGGCCCACATCAAACACCGACTTAGTAATCCTTCGAGAAAAACCATGTTTGATACCTGGTACGTTTTCCTATACAGTTTTGCAGGCGATGCGTGTGCAAGGAAGATATGATGACCAGCAACGTATGGCTCAGTTGAGGAGTCACCCTTGGAACAATTGCCTACCCCAAATGGGGAAGAGCATCGCTGAGGTGGTGTTTCTCCTATATCATGGCCACTTATGGTAAATACATTGGCCTCATTCAAGGTAGTCCAATGCAACACCCCATCACCAAATTCTCTAAAGCACACATAGGCATATGCTGTGAAGTCTTTCCCAGCATTACCACATAACTGGTGAGCTTCGTTACTTATACATCGTACAGTTTCTACTGAGCCATCCACCATATTCATCTTCAAGAATCGGAGGGAAGTCAACGTGCATCAATGTAACATGTGCTTGGATTCCTGCTTAAGAAAGCCGTATCAATAGCAGAGAGAAGGGGAGATATCATTAGGTTGTCATTTGACTTGACAAGGTCATTGTCCGTTTTCTTGCTTTCGCATGAAAAAACAATTTAAAATCAGGTAACTTGAAATGATGAAATCGATAGCCTAATTTGAATCGCTTACAATTTGGATAAAAAGTGAACTTTTGCATACTTGAAATGTGAGGCCAGAATCAATTCGTAGAATCAAAATTCAAGGGATTATCCCCAAAAAGCAAAGCAAATTATTTGCAAACTAACAGAAAAAGTGTGATGTGTGCTTCTACAATAGTTTGTGGCCAAAAGCAATAGTTAGCATCCGAGTGTAAAAGTTAGCAGCCAATAGAAAAAAGTCGCATGTTCAAGATGCGAAGTCCCTATTAAAGCAGCACGGAGATTTCCCTCACGTCTCTGAAACGCGAGTTTCTAATGGGTGCCAGTACCCGTCGTTCCCATTTCCCCGAAGATTTGTACTCTCCCTCTCAATTCTCTGCGAATTGATTCTGGCCCTCAATTTTGATCCGAATTCTCTGGGATTAAATTTTTTTCGGCAATTCTTGGTATTCTCAATTTTTATAGCCTTCTTTAGTACCAAAGCTATCATTTTTCCTTTCTGGCTTTCTTGAGTGTTTGTTTTTTTGTCCTGTTTGTAAAATGGAAGCTCAAGCAGGGAGTATTGCGCCATCACACCATATCACTATCTGTAAGCTACCCCATCACACATACATCGGGACCGAAGCTAAGGTCCAACCACGTGTGGTTGGTGTTAGGAGTATGTTTACCTCCAATAAGGGGCTACAAGGGCTCAAACGTGGACCTTGTCCAACCTAGGCCGAGCTTCCACCACTGACCCAACCCCTCATTCATACTCTCTGTTTCTTTGTCTCCTTTCTCTCTGTATCTCTCACGAGTACAGACGCTCGTCCTCCTTATCTCAAATTTTTCAAAGCAGTCATAACCTTATCTCTTCGTGTTCTTGAGTTTAATAAGAAATTGAATTCACGTATCATAATAAAAAGAGAACCTTCCTTATTCAGATGGTCTGTTGTGGGACCACATTACTTTTCCATCAGCGCACGCCGTCTTAGTTATTGCTAATTTCCATGCATGCACACAATGTTCGTTTGTGTTTCCAAAGGCAGTGTCTGAGTAGTGTTCTGCAAACCCAATTTTTTAGAACAAAAACACTAGTCTTCAGTACCATCTTGTAGACTGTATGTGACTGTTTGATGGCTTCAGGTTGGAGAGGGGGGAACTCGACTCTCTGGAGGGCAGAAACGGAGGATTGCTATCGCAAGAGCGATTTCGAGAAACCCAAATATTCTACTTCTTGATGAGGCCACAATTGCTCTTGATGCAGAATCAGCACTCATTGTTCTACAATCATTGAAAGTAATGTCCAATCCCACAACGATAGTTGTTGCACACATATTATCTACTATCCATGATGTAGATTCTGTCATTGTCTGATTTGTCCTGAAAAATGCATAGACAGGTTGTCGAGAGAGGGGGTGTCATTCGGAGCTGACATCCAAAGGTGGAGAGTATGCAACTCTAGTAGGCTTACAAGTATCAGAACATGTAAAAAGTACAAGTCTTAACTATTCTAACGGAACTTCTAGTTTTCACGAATACCCAGAAAGTGAAGATCGTCATCAGCAGGATTTCAATTCAATCAACATAAAGGAAGTGTGATTCTTCTGTATTATGACCCTGAGTTAATGAAGGCAGGATCAAGCCTTCAAGAAGACCAGGAGACTTGGCTAAGCTGAAGCTCTGCACTTTCAAGTCTACAAGATGATGATATAGCATAAATCCTTAGAATCTGTATTTATTAGCACGTATGCGAGATGTGGTCAGAGTAGCGAAACCTATGTTATTTTGGTCTTTTTCCTAAAGCAGTGTGCAAATGTTATAAACAGTTCTGATTTCTGATCCTTTTTGTCAAAAGGCTAAAACAACATGGCCTTCCTGATTTGGTGGATGCAAGTTCCATAAGTTTTGACGCAATCTGCGCGTCCTATGTTCTGTCATTTCTTTCTCTGGAAGTTCCAGAGGTTTCGGTGTAACTTTGGGTTTAACAAAGTACTGTGCTATCTCTACCCACAATAACTATCCATTTGTGGAAAAGTTAATGGGTATATGAAATTGTAACAAAACTCAGTTGCACTCTCTGAGATTAAAAACTTTTAGGAGTGAAATTGCAAATATAAAGCAGATTAATTGTTGCTATGTCGAGAATTGAGAAGTCTGAAGTCTTGGGACGAAATTGTCAATTCTTCTGGCATATGCATATAACTATCAGAAGACATCTATGTACTACTCTTATGCATCAACATTTGTATTACTACAGATACGTATCCGAAATCATTTCCACATCCCAATTACTCTTCCTGGCTACTATATGGAAATGAAAAAAAAAAATTGAAAAGCTCAAAAGCCATGCCCCGAATGTCCTCCTCAAGCAGCGGAATAATGTTGTCGGGCGGGATACCATGCAACATCATCTTGTCCTCTTGATTTACACACATATTGGCGAGTCTATCCGCCACTTGGTTTCCCTCACAGAATGTATGCTTGAGAAGACATCCTGTTGCCACTAGCAGCACCTTTCACTCTTGGATCAGCACTTTGTGTGGGGAGTGGTCAGGAAACTCCTCAGTTGTCATAGCAATGGCGGTTGCCGAGTTGGTGTCAATTTCCATAGCCTCCATACCATGCTTTTGGATCATCTCCAGGCCTCTAAAATCCCCAAAAGTTCGGCCTCAAGGCTCGTACAGTCTTCCACACATCCTAGAAATCCCAGCACCCAATGCCTTCTCTTCTCTCAAAAAACTCCTCCAAACCCAGCAGGTCCCAGATTTCCATCAGTGTTTAACTTCAGCTTTCCCATACCTGGAAAATTCCATGCAATCAGTCTAATTTGTCAAGGTTTAGCACAAGCAACTGATGTAAAACACTTCACAATTTCATGGGCAAATTTAGCACTAGTAAAGCAAATATCAAATTAACTAACAATGACATCATCAAAGACTTTTTCATTTTTAGCAAGCCGAATTTTCCAAAGTGTAACTAAAACTAGTACACTTAAGAAATAACCCTGTGAGTTTGTTCTGGAGTGGTTGACGTTGGTATGAAGCCACTCTTTCCATTCCTCCATGCTAACCGTGAGGGCTCCTTGGATTGCAGGTAACTGCAACCAAATGTTAGCACTAAGAGGGCAATCAAAAAATAGGTGCTTGAGATCTTCTCTCTCCAAATTGCAACGAGGGCAAAGATCACTATCTGGCAAATTACAGATACAACGCTAATGGTTAGCAAGGATCTTTCCATGCATCAACAGCCATAGAAAACTTTTGAGTTTGACAGGAATTCTTAACGCCCAAATCCATTTCCAATTGAAATGTGGGGGAGAATGGTTTGCCAAGAACTGATATGTAGCTTTCACAGAAAAGGTACCAGAGGTCCAGCAAGGGGTATCCTTCGTATCAAACCACTTTGGGATAAGAATGCTAAAAGAGTCTACTCCATGGCTTGTTGACAGATACTATAATTTATTTAAAAGAAGCCAAAAGGGATGCATAGCCTCATCATTACATGAGAGCAAAATCAAGCACCAGCCAATACGCTATAATTTAGCGATAATAAATCACTATCAATTCGATAGATCAGAAAAAGAAAAAAAAAGTAACATCGACCAATAGGAATTTGATTTACTAATCCACTGAAATATTGGCTCTGGTAGAAAAGGAAATTCACTGAAAATAACTCTCACTTGATCATACGAACTGCTCCAAACCAACATTGACGGTGTAAAAACAGTGGGTTAATATCTTTATAATCGAAAAAATGTGGGAGTCATGGGACTGTCAGTCAGTTCATAAGAATGAGTAGCAAAATTGCATTTTTGTCCTTCACAAGAGAGGTTGGTTCTACATCATCCCACAAACACTCTTATAACGATAAGGTGAGAAGGTTCATGTGCCTTTTTTGGTGATTTGGATGATTGCAGTGCCCCCTTCCATAACATTTAAACTTCAGCTATTCTGAAAGAATTCTATAACAGGACAATACAATTTTGATCACTAGACAAGGTGCTACTTTTGACTTTCAATCGCAATACAGCTACATTCAAAGGAAAGCTAGTTAACGTGAAATGAAGCCGATTGAGAAACGTTTGTTTTCCAAGGGTAACAAACAAGAAATGAAGGTATTTTGATTAGTAACCACTTTTGCTCATCGTTCCCTAACCAAACGAAACAAATAAAATTATTTCGTTTCTCAGGAAATTTGCACGGCGTGCAAAAGATCCAAAATTTGAGACTTTCTACTCCTAAAACATTCTCTTAAATTAGGTTTAGAATTTTCGCTCTATAATCTGCATTTTCCAAAGAAACGGTGTCTGGTTGGATGGCTGACATTTAACTTACGTCCTTATTGGGAGATACAAAGAGGGGCTCAGCTGAGCTTGAATTAAGATTCTTCTATGTTGTGTTCAGTGCATTCTTCGACCTAATAGAGAAGATTATCGAAATGTCAAACTGCTAGTAAAACGTGGGATGTTAGAACCCAATGGTCTTCCAGTAAAGTTCAACCATGTTTTGGAAGAAGATGATTAATTTGTAAGCAAAGTAGCTGCCTGATGCTAATTGAGTTATTAGATTTTGGTTTAGCACTCTGCTAAATGGGTTTTTTTAGCATATATTTCTATGGATTGTGGCATTATAATCTGTATTGAGAACCAAAGGAATTTGATTTGATGGTCAAAAATTGAGGTTTCCCATACCTGAAAATGTGAGACCAGAATCAGATTGTAGAGGATTCATGTCAATTTGTGAACGAACATTCATTAGTGAAATACAATATGCATATATATATATATATATATATAGAGAGAGAGAGAGAGAGAGTAGATAAATCTTGGGAGAAATGGGGACGACGACGACTGGAGTTCGGTGATATGAATCGTTCTCGCACTCATTAGGAACTCGCATAGGACAGGCGCGAGTTTTCGCAAAAAGGCGTCGAACAAAGCTCGCATATTCAACACGGGATGTTTATCAAAACGACGTCGTGCATAATCATTAAGACTTCGCATCTTCTACCTGCGAAGTCCTTTAAAATCATGTTGACAGGTATTTGAATCAAATTGTGATCTCATTAGGATTTATATTTATGATCGAATTTTTTCATCTTGTAGAGATTTTCATGAAGATAAACCATGTTCAAGATCATTTCAATCTAACACATATTGATGTATGATCGAATACATTTTGAGTGAATTTTTTTTTCGTAAAAATAGATTTGGTCACACTGTATAAATCACTCCAACGAAGAAACGACGCGGCTCTGGTGTATTGAGACCTCGCAACTCGAATTCGTCAAATTGTGATCTCATTCCGATTTACCTCCATGATCGAAAGGGTTCATCTCGTAGAGCTGGTCAACATGATAAACATTGTTGAAGATCATATTAATCAAACACTGATCGACACATAATCGGGGATCATTTGAGTGAAGTTGCCTCTGTGAAAATAGACTTAGCCGTACTATATGAAACCCATTTTAGCAAATACAGTAATGCTTTCACTCCGACGAAGGGACTTTTCCCGACGGAGAGAGAAGAGAGTGAGAAGGGGAAGAGAGAAAAAATGTGGTTTTTCAGCACAGAAGGCCCTCTGGATTCTCACTCCATTATAACAGGTCCGCTAATTTCGATTTTTGTATAGCTTTCATTGTTCTTGGTAATAATACTTGATCCAACGAAACTGCTGATGATCTCTTTACAGCTATTAAACTGCGACAACAAGGAATTTCTTTCTCCATTAGTTGCATGTTTAAATTGAGGCAAATGTCAAGCACTTTGTGTATTACTACTGTACGAGCTTTTGCGAACTGGTTTTTGCTAGAGATTTATTTTGGTTCTTAAAATTGAAATGATTGCTTTCAGTTTGGAATTGATCCCCTAAAGTTACCTTTTTTTGTGTGAACTTTCAGTTTTCCTTCTACATACGTAATTAATTAATATGAACAAAAAGTTACAGGGGGAAAAAGGGGGAAAGTAATGCCTTCATTTTTTGAAGCTCGTTAGAGGTTCAAAGTTCAAACCAAGCTCGAATAAACTACTACTCGGCTCGTTTGGCTTGTGGTATATGAAAATTTTAACTACTCGAGACCGGCTCGTGTTCGGCTCAATTAAAGCTCATTTTAGATCGACTCGTCTCATAAAATAAGCTGCACCTGAACATATTTCTGAAGTTTGTTAAGTTTTTAAACCTAAACCAAACTAACTAGGAAACATGAATAATATCATAGAAAACATGGTAACATGATATTATCCAAATTCTAACAGTAGCCACCAGTGAGGTGGTGGTCGAGTTGGCAATTATGGTGCGGGCGAAAATCCCTCCCTAGCATGGGTGGCGAGTTCAAAACCATTTGCGGTAGTTGTCATCGTAAACAGATGTCGTTTGTAAGGGTGTAATTCGTGCCTTATCGCGGCAGTGGTGATAGGTACCCACCTCCAGCTGAACATTGCAGAGCAGTTAGAAACTCCTATGTTCATGCCGAAACGGTCACTTCGCTGGTTGTCCTTTATTAACCGTTTTAGCCTAAAAATGGCATATTGAGCATTTCTTTTGTGCTAGTTTGTTGATATGTCTAAATTCTCTGCGAAACCAACCGATCTAGCACCGGACTCCTTTTTGTAGGATTTCATTTATCAATAGCTGAGTTGGACCATGCAATGTTCTTCTATCTTGACGAGTATGCTTTAAGTACGGAAGATGCAACCAGTGGATAGTATTTGAGTCCAGATTAAGGGACATTCTCAAGGATCTAATGAACTATTTGGTAGGTCTGACAGTTAGGAGCATCTAAGCTTGGTTTTAATTCATGTGATCTTCCAAGCATGCTTCATTTGAACTTCGGGATAAGTTCTTAGGCATATCTAACTTTGTGTGTCTCCTCAAATGTTGTAAGTTTGCTAATGAAGGACAGTTCCCACAACCATTCCCATTTAATTCCAGTTTTTTGAAAATGTTTAATGTCTGGTATACCTTTCAAGCTTCATCGAGTGAGAAAACTTCCTTTCAAGTTTTGGAGTTGAATTGCATTGTGTGCACAGTATTCAATTCTATTTGATTCTTTTGCAGGAACCAGATGGAGACTGGTGCAATCGTGCAAGTATAGTTACTGGAACTTGGTCTATCAAAGTTGGTGGTGTGCATGGGTGGAATCTTCAGTGCGAATTGACGAGTAGGCAGGGGCGAAGGTATTAAGCTCCCCCACCCCAACTGCAAAAAAAAAAAATTCTGGCTCTCTCTCTCTCTCTGTGTCTACATATTATATTCTTGGTATTCTGGCATCATATTTTCAGGTATGCAACGGCTCAATTTTGATCCAAGTTGTATACGATTCAAATTAGTCAATGTATTTCATCATTTCATCTTAACTAATTTAATTAAGGTCGTCTTCTTTGTCGGTGTTTGGATTTTTTTTGGTTTGGCAAAACCTGTCTTTATAACCAAAACTATCATTTTCCCTATCTGGCTTTCTCAAGTGTTTGTTTTGTTGTCCCATTTGTAAAATGAAAAGCTCAGGCAGGGAGTATTGCACTGTCACACCACATCACTATCTGCAAGGTACCCCATCACACCTACATTGGGGCCGAAGCCCAGGTCCCACCACGTGTGGTTGGTGTTAGGAGTATGTGTAGCTCCAATAAGGGGGTACGTGGTCTCAAACGTGGACCTTGTCCAATGTCCAACCTAGGCCGAGCTTCCACCACTGACCAAACTCATTTTCCTATCACCACAGAAAAAGTTTCCAGTTTACTTCTGTTTTCCCTCACACCAAACAGCAGAGAAAATATAGAATACGTCTCCCATATAACCAAACAGAGTGCAGATCTCAAATTTCTCTTTGATCTTAAAGTAGAATTTTGATAGTTCACTCATTAGTTTACAAGAATTTTTTCTCTGGCAGAAAAGGAAATTCATTGAAAACAACTCTCACTTGACCATAGTAACTGTTCCAAACCAACATTGACGTTGTGAAAACAGTGGGTTAATAGCTTTATAATCGGAAAAAGGTGGGAGTTGTGGTACTGTCAGTCAGTTCATAAGAATGAGTAGCAAAATTGCATTTCTGTCCTTCCCAAGAGAGGTTGGTTCTACATCATCCCACAAATATCACTCTCTTATAACCGGAAAAAGGTGAGAAGGTTTGTGTGCCTTTTTTGGTGGTTTGGATGATTGCCATGCCCCTTTCACAACATTTCAGCTTCTGCTATTCTGAAAGAATTCCATAACAGGACAATACAATTTTGATCACGATACAAGGTGCTACTTTTGACTTTCAATCACAATACAACTACATTGAAAGGAAAGCTAGTTAAAGTGAAATGAAGCATACTGAGAAACGTTTGTTTTCCATGGGTAACAAAAGAGAAATTAAGGTAATTTTTTTTTATGACCAACCAATCCAGGGAGATTGCCCTGGCTATAACAGGAGCAAACTCTATACACAACTACACCCCTACTACAAAAAACAGATCCATCAAAGGAGAATAGATCTTTCAGAGAGACCCCAGGTAGCACATAACAGCCTGTTAGCTGACGTTAGCGGAGTCTCTTTTGTTGAACTCAGGAAAGCTTTGATAGAATTAATTGTCGTTTGAACCACAGAGTCTGCTAGCAAGGACTTTTGTTGAAAGACTCTGTAGTTCCTTTCCCTTCAGATTGCATATACAGTAGCAGCTAAAGAACCTTTCATTAGTTATGCCTGGGTTCCCGTTGTATGTTGGGTTTCTCCTTTGTTCTTGGTTGGTTTGCTTTATAAAATGGTTTAATTATCCCCAAAAAAAAAAAAAAAAAAGAACCTTTCATGGCTCTACCTTCGTACCTTGAAAATCATCCTTCTTTACATTAAGAGTAAACCATTCCACCACATCTGAGAGCTGCAGAAGATAATTTGCCCCACACTTTAAGCCAAACGGCTTTAGAAAAAGTGCAATCAAAGAACAAATGTTGGTGAGATTCATCGGCCTGAGAACATAAAGGACAAGTCCCATCAACAATCATCCCTCAGCTAACAATCCGGTCTTTCGTACTTAATCTCTTCTTGAAAGCCAACCATAGGATAAATGCCCAGCAACGAACATTCTTCTTGAACCACACAACTTTAGGCCACTGTTGAACAGGGAAGCTGTTCGGGACAACTAAATAAAGTAGCATCAGTTTGGGCTACAATATTCTGAATTACTCTATTTCTGGCCCTTGGCCATCGCCACTGTCCAAGGTGAATAATCGAAGACACCTTAGCTTGCAAAGATCTTCCAGCATGATACACAACTTCCTCCCCATATCATATTACATCCTTCATGTTTGCAATGTGGATTCTGGATACTAGATAGTGGATACTATCTAAGACAATTCATACCCTGATAGTATGTCAACCCTTGTACAGAGCTAATTTATGGTGGTTTTTTCCCATTCTAGTTGCACCTATTGACTGAATGACTCTTAACTTCACTCTTGCTTCTCTTCAGTTTTAGTTGTGTAAGATGAAAGTAGACCCTCTTATAAGTGGGAGTAGATTTTAGCCAAGGCGAAATTCACTCTCCTCACTAAATACAAGCCAGCGTTCATCCTGAATGAGAGGCCTTTGAAGTAGTACTAATTTTCGTTCAATTCCCCATTTCATATCGAGAAATGCAGAAAGGTTTTTTTTTCCATATTTCAGGGAAAGAACCATCCCGTATTTATGCTCGATCCATTCAATAATGCATTATTCAAAATATGATGCAGGCTGAACGTAATATGTTGAATTCTGGAGAATATGCAATTGGATGGAGCAGCAAAGACCAAGCAAGTGTGATTCTTCTGTATTATGACCCTGAGTTAAAGTCATTACTAGATGAAGGCAGGTTCAAGCCTTGAAGAAGACCAGGAGACTTGGCTAAGCTGAAGCTCTGTGCTTTCAAGTCTACTAGAAGATGATATAGCATAAATCCTTAGAATCTGTATGTATTTATTGGCACATATGTGAGATGTGGTCAGAGTGGCAAAACCTACGTTTTTTCGGTCTTTTTCCTAAAGCTGTGTGCAAATGTTATAAACAGTTCTGATTTCTGATTCTTTTTGTCAAAAGGCAAAGCCAACAACGTGGCCTTCCTGACTTGGTGGATGCAAGTTCCATAAGTTTCGATGCAATCTACGCATCCTATGTTCTGTCAAATTATGTTTCATTTTCTTTCTGTTGAAATTACAGAGGTTTTGGTGTAACTTTGGGTATAACAAAGTACTGAGCTGTCTCTGCCCACAATAACTATCCATTTGTGGAAAAGTTAGTTGGTATATCAAATTGTAACAAAACTCTGCTGCGCTCTGGGATTAAAACTTTTGGTAGCGAAATTGCAAATATAAAGCAGGTTAATTGTTGCCATGTCGAGAATTGAGAAGTCTTGGGATGAAATTATCGATTCCTTGAAGGCACTAGAAAGTTTGCCACACTTTAATCAACCGAAGAGTTCACAAACGGATTTTGCCTAATTTTAGTAGCTTTGACAATTACTAAAATCTGCGAATTGTGTTTCAAATTTCTTCTGGCATATGCATGTAAATGTCAGAAGACATCTATGTGCTCTTTGCATCAACATTACATTTGTACTACTACAGATGCGTATCAGAAATCATTTCCACATCCCAATTACTCTTCTTGGCTACTATCTTTTTTTTGGTACACTGGAAATTTAAAAAATATATATATAAATAGAAATGCTCGAAAGGCCATGCCCCGCATGTCTGCCTCAAGCAGCGGAATAATGTCATCGGGCAGGATAACATGCGACATCATCTTGTCCTCTTGGTTTGCACCCATATTGGCGAGTCTATCAGCCACTTGGTTTCCCTAATAGAATATATGCTTGAGAAGACATCCTGTTGCTGCTAGCGACGCCTTTCCCTCTTGAATCAGCACTTTGTCTGGGAAGTGGTCAGGGCACTCCTAAGTTGTCATAGCAATGGCAGTTGCCGAGTTGGTATCGATTTCCATAGCCTCCATACCATCATTTTGGATCATCTCTAGGCATCTATAAATCCCCAAAAGTTCGGCCTCAAGGCTCATACAGTCTTCAAGACGTCCAAGAAATCCCAGCACCCAATGCCCTCTCTCACCTCTCGGAAAACTCCTCCAAATCCAGCGGGTCCCGGATGTCCTCAGCTGCTTCCATCAGTGTTTAACTTCAGCTTTCCCGTACCTGGAAAATTCCATGCAATCAGTCTAATTTGTCTAGGTTTAGCACAAGCAACAGATGTAAAACTCTCCACAATTTCACGGGCAAATTTAGCACTAGTAAAGCAAATATCAAATGAACTAACAATGACATCATCGAAGACTTTTCTATTTCTATCAAGCCAACACTTAAGAAATAACCCCCTGAGTTTGTTCTGGATTAGTTGGCTTTGGAATGAAGCCACTCTTTCCATTCCTCCATGCTAGCCGTGAGGGGTCCTTGGATTGTGGGTAACTACAACCAAATATTAGCACTAAGAGGGCAGTCAAAAAATAGGTGCTTGAGATCTTCTCTCTCCAAATTGCAATGAGGGCAAAGATCACTATCTGGCAAATTATGGATACAATGCTGTTGGGTAGTAAGGATCTTTCCATGCATCAACAGCCGTAGAAAACTTTTGAGTTTGGCAGGAATTCTTAATGCCCAAATCCATTTCCAATTGAAATGTGAGGGAGAATGGTTTGCCAAGTGCTGATATGTAGCTTTCACAGAAAAGGTACCATTGCCGGAAGAGGTCCAGCAAGGGGTATCCTTTATATCAAACCACTTTGGGATAAGAATGCTTAGGAGTCTACTCCATGCCCTGTTGACAGATACTAACATTTATTTATATGAAGCCAAAAGCGGTGCATGGCCTCATCATTTACAAGAGAGCAGAATCAAGCACCAGCCTACGCTGTAATTTAGCGATAAAAAACCACTGCCAATTGGATTGATCAGGGGGAAAAAAAAAAAAGTAACAACATCAACCAATAGGAATTTGATTTACTAATCCACTGAAATGTTGGCTCTGGCAGAAAAGGAAATTCACTGAAAACAACTCTCACTTGATCATAGGAACTGTTCCAAACCAACATTGATGTTGTAAAAACAGTTGGTTAATATCTTTATAATCCAAAAAAGGTGGGAGTCGTGGGACTGTCAGTCAGTTCGTAAGAATGAGTAGTAAAATTGCATTTTTGTCCTCCCCAAGAGAGGTTGGTTCTACATCATCCCACAAATATCACTCTCTTATCTTATAAACATAAGGTGAGAAGGTTCATGTACCTTTTGTGGTGGTTTGGATGATTACCATGCCCCTTTCATAACATTTCAACGTCAGCTGTTCTGAAAGAATTCCACAACGGGACAATACAATTTTGATCACTAGACAAGGTGCTAGTTTTTACTTTCAATCACAATACAGCTACATTGAAAAGAAGGCTAGTTAAAGTGAAATGAAGCCTAATGAGAAAAGTTTGTTTTCCATGGGTAACAAAAGAGAATGAAGGTATTTGATAAGTAACCACTTATATTCCCTCATTGTTCCCTAACCAAACCAAACCAAACAAACAAAAATGTATTTCGTTTCTCAGGAAATTCGCACAGCGAAAGATCCTGAATTTGAGACTTTCTACACCAAAACATTCTCCTAAACGAGGTTTAGAATTTTCGCTCTATAATCTGCATTTTCCAAAGAAACGGTGTCTGGCAGGACGGCTGACATTTAACATATATCCTTATTGGGAGATAAATAGAGGGACTCAGCTGATCTTGAATTAAGATTCCTTCTATGTCGTGTTCAATGTGTTTTTCGACCTAATAGAGAAGATTATCGAAACGTCAAACTGCTAAAACATAGGATGTTAGAACTCAATGGCCTTCCAGTAAAGTTCAACTATGTTTTGGAAGAAGATGATTAATTTGTAAGCGAAGTAGCTGCCTGATGCTATTTGAGTTATTAGGTTTTGGTGTAGCACTCTGCTAAATGGGTTTTTTTTTAGCAAATATTTCTATGGATATTGGCATTATAATTTGCATAAAGAACCAAGAGAATTTGATTTGATGGTTGCTCCTTCAATGCATCTGATTTGCCTTTACTTGATCATGTTTCATTTCAGAAAGAAGAGTAAGCAAATAATATGTAATGAGTGTAAAAAACATTAGCGGAAAGAATAACAGACGGATTGAATCGTATACAATTCAGATAATAATTGAGGTTTCACATACCTAAAAATGTGAGGGCAAAATCAGATTGTAGAGGATTCACGCCCATTTATGAACGAACATTCATCAGTGAAATACAATATGCATATATATATATATATATATATAGAGAGAGAGAGAGAGAGAGAGAGAGAGAGAGAGAGAGAGAGGGGGGGGGGGGGGGGAGAGAGAGAGAGAGAGAGAGAGAAGATAAATCTTGGGAGAAATGGGGACGACGACGACTGGAGTTCGGTTATCTGAATCGTTGTGGCACTCATTAGGAACTCGCATAGGACAGGCGCGAGTTTTCTCAAAAAGGCATCGACCTAAGCTCGCATATTCAACACGGGATGTTTATCAAAACGACGTCGTGCATAATCATTAAGACTTCGCATCTTCTACCTGCGAAGTCCTTTAAAACCATGTTGACAGGGATTTGAATCAAATTTTGATCTCATTAGGATTTATACCTATAATCGAATTTGTTCATCTTGTAGAGATTTTTAGAAATATAAACCATGTTTAATATCATTTCAATCTAACACTAATTAATGTATGATCGAATACATTTTGTGTGAATTTGTTTTCGTGAAAATAGATTTGGATACACTGTATAAATCACTCCGACGAAGAAACGACGACGCTCTGGTATATTGAGACCTCGTTAAGCGATTCTTCAAATTGTGATCTCATTCTGATTTGCCTCCATGATCGAAAGGGTTCATCTCGTAGAGCTTGTCAAGATGATAAACATTGTTGAAGATCATATGAATTGAATACTGATCGGCACATAATCGGGGATCATTTGCGTGAAGTTGTTTCTACGAAAATAGTCTTGGCTACACTGTATGAAACCCATTTTAGCAAAGAAATACATTCACTTCGACGAAGGGACGTTTCCCGGCGACGAAGAGAGAGACGGAGAAAGTGAAAACGTGGCTTTTCAGCACAGAAGGCCTTCTGAATTCTTAATCCATTGTAACAGGTCCGCTAATTTCGATTTTTGTATAGCTTTCATTGTTCTTGGCAATATTATTTGCACATGGAAACAAAAAAACACCAACGAAACTGCTGATGATCTCTTGATTCTCTTTACAGCTATTAATCTGCGACAACTAGGAATTTCTTCGCTTATCAAAAAACAAAAAAGGAGTTTCTTTGTCCATTGCTATAACTGTAGGAGGTTTTGCGAGCACTGATTTTTGCTAGAGATTTAGGTTCTTAGAATCAAAATGATTACTTTCAGTTTGGAATTGATCCCTTGAAGTTACCTTTTTTTTTTTTTTTTGGTGAACTTTCAGTGTTTAACTACTCAAACTGCTAGTAAAACGTAGGATATGAAAATTTTAACTACTCAACATCGGCTCATGTTCGGCTCCATTGAAGCTCATTTTAGATCGACTCGTCTCATAAAACAAGCTACACCTGAACATATTTTTGAAGTTTGTTAAGTTTTGAAACCTAAACCAAACTAACTAGGGAACATGAATAATAAACAAACTGAGAAACATGAAAAATATCATAGAAAACATGGTAACATGATATTATCCAAATGTTATTCTAACAGTAGCCACCAGTGAAGTGGTAGTCGAGTTGGCAATTATGGTGCGGGCGAAAATCCCTCCCTAGCATGGGTGGCGAGTTCAAAACCATTTGCAGTAGTTGTCATCGTAAACAGACGTCGTGTGTAAGGGTGTAATTCACGCCTTATCGCGGCTGTGGTGATAGGTACCCACCTCCAGCTGAACATTGCAGAGCAGTTAGAAACTCTTATGGCCATGCCGAAATGGTCACTTCGCTAATTGTCCTTTACTAACTGTTTTAGCCTTAAAATGGCATATTGAGCATTTCTTTTGTGCTAGTTTGTTGATATGTCTAAATTCTCTGCGAAACCAACCGATCTACCACTGGACTACTTTTTGAAGGATTTCATTTATCAATAGCTGAGTTGGACCATGCAATGTTCTTCTATCTTGACGAGTATGCTTTAAGTACGGAAGATGCAACCAATGGATAGTACTTGAGTACAGATTACGGGACATGTCAAGGATCTAATGAACTATTTGGTAGGTCTGACAGTTAGGAGCATCTAAGCTAGGTTTTAAGTCATGTGATCTTCCAAGCATGCTTCATTTGAACCTTGGGATAACTTCTTCGGCGTATCTAATTTTGTGTATCTCCTCAAATGTTGTAAATTTGCTAATGAAGGATATTTCCCATTCCCATTTAATTCCAGTTTTTTGAAAATGTTTAATGTCTGGCATACCTGTCAATCTTCATCGAGTGAGAAAACTTCCTTTCAAGTTTTGGAGTTGAATTGAATTATGTGCACAGTATTCAATTCTATTTGATTCTTTTGCAGGAAACAAATGGAGACCGGTGCAAGTATAGTTACTGGAACTTGGTATATCAAAGTTGGTGGTGTGCATGGGTGGAATCTTCAGTGCGAATTGACGAGTAGGCAGGGCGAAGGTATTAAGCCCCCCTACCCCAACTTCAAAACAAAAAAATTCTGGCTCTCTCTCTCTCTCTCTCTCTCTCTCTCTCTCTCTCTCTCTCTCTCTCTCTCTCTCTCTCTCTCTATACGTATTATATTCTTGGTATTCTGGCATCATATTTTCAGGTATGCAACAGCTCAATTTTGATCCAAGTTGTATACGATTTAAATTAGTCAATGTATTTCATCATTTCATCTTAACTAATTTAATTACGGTCGTCTTTTTTGTCGGTGTGTTTGGATTTTTTTTGGTTTGGCAAAACCTGTCTTTATAACCAAAACTATCATTTTCCCTTTCTTGCTTTCTCGAGTGTTTGTTTTGTTGTCCCGTTTGTAAAATGAAAAGCTCAAGCGGGGAGTATTGCATTGTTACACCACATCACTGTCTGTAAGCCATCCCATCACACCTACATCGGGGCCGAAGCCAAGGTCTCACCACGTGTGGTTGGTATTAGGAGTTTGTTTAGCTCCAATAAGGGGCATGAGGGCTCAAACGTGGACCTTGTCCAATGTCCAACCAAGGCCGAGCTTCCACCACTGACCCAACTCATTTTCCTATTACCACAGAAAAAGTTTCCAGTTAACTTCTGTTTTCCCTCACACCAAACAGCAGAGAACATATAGAATACGTCTCCCATATAACCGAACAGAGTGCAGATCTCAAATTTCTCTTTGATCTTAAAGTAGAATTTTGATAGTTCACTCATTAGTTTACAAGAATTTTGTTTTGTGTGGTTTATGAACTGCCATAGGTACAATAATGTTGGACGGACATGATTTAACGAATCTGGGTTACAATGGTTGAGAGAGTAGATGGGGCTGGTACGTCAAGAACCAGCACTGTTTCCCACTAGCATTTCTGGGAACATTCTTGTGTATGGTAAAGATGAAGCAGATATGGATCAAATCACTGAAGCTGCAAATGCACATTCTTTTGTTCAACATTTGCCTGATGGTTATCATACTCAGGTAGGTATTTTTGCTGAGCCTTTCCTATTTTGGCTGAATGGAACATCTGAATTGTAATTGCCGTAATTTAAGTGCCAGATGTGGAAGACAAGCGGCAGATTTTAGCTTTCTCCACTTTGGTTTTTTTTTTTGGGTTCTGAAAGCTTGATACAATATTTGATGGTTGTTTTCAAAATCAGTTACCGAGAGCACTTCTCAAAAAATTCTTTGGTTGATGGTTTTTAATCTTATTTCTACCTTTCAGAAAAGGACCCATTGTCACAATGTATCAAATAGACGTCTTCAAATTGCTGAAAACTAATTTTGCTAAAATTCAACAAGAGTTCTTTTGTGTTTCCAAAGGCAGTGTCTGAGTTGTGTTCTGCAAACCACATTTTTGAGAACAGAAACACTAGTCTTCAGCACCATCTTGTAGACTGATGTGACAGTTAGATAGCTTCAGGTTGGAGAAGGGGGAACTCAGCTCTGTGGAGGGCGGAAACAGAGGATTGCTATTGCAAGAGCGATTTTGAGAAACCCAAAGATTCTACTTCTTGATGAGGCCACAAGTGCTCTTGATGCAGAATCAGCACTCATTGTTCTACAAGCATTGAATACAGCAATGTCCAATGGCACAACGATAGTTGTTGCACACAGAATATCTACTATCCATGATGTAGATTGGATCATTGTCCTGAAAAATGGACATGTTGTCATTCAGAGCTGATATCCAAGCGCCCCAGGCGCACAACATTACGCCTAGGCGCATCTTCAGAATTTCAAAAATTGAACAAATTTTTGGGTCTTGCCACGGACACTCTCGAACTCCGATTTGCACAAGGTTTGAACCGTTGAAAAGCTCATCTAGCATACTTTCTAACCAATTTAGTTTGGCTCAAAACTTCTTTATACATCAAAAGATATGACAATTTTACCCTCAACAGGTCGAAAAACAAATTATTATGGGAAAATCTTTAAATTATACCAAATTTAAACCGGATCAAAGCATATTGTATATCGAGAAAGAGGGTGTTCAAAGTCCTAAAAGATGGTGTGATCGAAACATAAAATTAGTAAATTTTGGTTTATAAAAAGTTGGTCGAAAGTAGACCAATTCAAAGATCGTAGGAGCCACAAAGGCTAAAACCTGTTTTTGTGCCCTCCCACTCATTCTAATTTCCATTTCGTACTCCCATTCATAGTTCTAAGGTATTCGCCTATTTATTAAGAGTTCTAGTGAGTACATTGGGCTTTTCGCACTTCATTAAAGCACACCAAAATCGCTTAATGATCGGGATTCACCTAAAGCGTATGCCCAAGACAAGGCTTTTATATTTATAAAGCCAAATTTTTGTTTTCATATCCCAAAAAATAGCACTTGACCACTACAACCAATTATAAGACATGTTATTGATCATGGTTTACAAAGGAAACTGAGAAATGATTCACTTGAAATTCTAGGTGTAATATTCGCGATATCAAAATGGAGCTTCTTACTACCCGCTTTTCATAAACTAAACTTTACTCCAATTTATAGGGCATGATTACACAATCTTTTAGTTCTTTGAAAATCCTTTTTATCCATATATAATAGGTCTTTAACATTTTTAAAATGAAAGAGATGCGAGCGTTTTGCCGAATTAATTTATTTTTTGGCACATTCAGGGTAAATTCATCAAATCCTTTGATGCAAAAATAAATTTTGATCCAAACAACATGGGTTAGAATCTAGACTCAACAAGCTTTTTGACGGTACAAACCTTGTGAAAAACGGAGTTCCAGAGCGCCCTAGACAAACCCGCGAAGTTTGACCAATTGTGTAGTTTGAATGCGCCGATGGCGCACGTGAATACGCCCCAGGCGCGCAACATTGCGCCCAGGCGCATCTTCAAAATTTCAAAAATTGACCAAATTTTGGAGTCTTGCCACGGACACTCTCGAACTTCGATTTACACGTGGTTTGAACCATTGAAAAACTTGTCTAGCATACTTTTTAACCAATTTAGTTTGGCTCCAAACTTATTTATACATCAAAAGATATGACAATTTTACCCACAACATGTCCAAAAATAAATTATTATGGAAAAATATGTAAATTGCACCAATTTCCACCGGATCGAAACCTATAGTATATCGAGAAAGAGGGTATTCAAAGTCCTAAAAAACGGTGGGATCGAAACATAAAAATAATATTTTTTGGTTTAAGAAAAGTTGGTCGAAAATACACCAATTCGAGAATCGTCGGAGCCACTCAGGCTAACACACTTTTTCGCTGCCCTCCCACTCATTCTAATTTCTATTTTGTACTCCCATTCCTAGTTCTTTGGTATTCACTTTTTTCTTAAGAGCTCTAGTGAGTTCATTGGGCTTTTTGCACTTCATCAAAGAACACAAAAACTGCTTAATGATCGGGATTCACAAAAAACGTATGCCCAAGAAAATGCATTTACATTTACAAGCCTCTTTTTTGGTTGCCATACCCAAAAATAGCCCTTGATCACTACAATCAATTATAGGACTTGTTACTGGTCAAGGTTTATGAATGAAACTCAAAAAATGATTCACTTCAAATTCTAGGTGTAATATTTTCGATCTCAAAATGGAGATTCTTACTACCTGCTTTTCATAAACTTAACTTTACTACTATATATAAGATGATGATTTTACACAAAAATGGGGGACATGTTACTGACCAATAGAACAAATTACAGGACATGTTACAGATCAAGGTTTACGAAAGAAACTCTGAAATTATTCACTTCAAGTTCTAGGTGTAATATTCTCAATCTCAAAATGGAGCTTCTTACTTCCCACTTTTCATAAACTAAACTGTACTACTATATTTAAGGTGTGATTATACAATCTTTTAGTTCTTTAAAAATCCTTTTTATCCATATATAATAGGTCTTTATCAGATTTAAAATGAAAGAGGGGCGAGCATTTTACCGAATTAATTTATTTTTTTGCACATTGAGGGAAAATTCATCATATCTTTAGATGCAAAAATAATATTTGATCCAAACTACTTGGGTTAGAATCTAGACTCAACAAGTTTTTTAATGGTTCCAACCTTGCCAAAAACGAAGATCCGGAGCACCCTAGACAAACCCGCGAAATTTGACCAATCGAACAGTTTGAATGCGCCCCAGGCGCACGACATTGCGCCCAGGCGCATCTTCAGAATTTCAAAAATTGAACAAATTTTTGGGTCTTGCCACGGACACTCTCGAACTCCGATTTGCACATGGTTTGAACCGTTGAAAAGCTTGTCTAGCATACTTTCTAACCAATTTAGTTTGGCTCCAAACTACTTTATACATCAAAAGATTTTACCCTAAGAGGCCAAAAAACAAATCATTATGGGAAAATCATTAAATTATACCAAATTTAAACCGGATCGAAACATATTGTACATCGAGAAAGAGGGTATTCAAAGTCCTAAAAGATGGTGGGATCGAAAAAGAAAATTAATATATTTTGGTTTATAAAAAGTTGGTCGAAAGTAGACCAATTCAAGGATCGTCGGAGCCACTAAGGCTAAAACCCGTTTTTGCGCCCTCCCACTCATTCTAATTTTTATTTGGTACTCTCATTCCTAATTCTAAGGTATTCGTTTATTTCTTAAGAGTTCTAGTGAGTTCATTAGGCTTTTTGCACTTTGTTAAAGCACACAAAAATTGCTTAATGATCGGGATTCACCAAAAACGTATGCCCAAGACAAGGCTTTTATATTTATAAAGCCATTTTTTTTTCATACCCCAAACTATAGCCCTTGACCACTACAACCAATTATAGGACATGTTACTTATCATGGTTTACAAAAGAAACTAAGAAATGATTCACTTGAAATTCTAGGTGTAATATTCGCGATATCAATATGGAGCTTCTTACTACCCGCTTTTCATAAACAAAACTTTACTACTATTTATAAGGCATGATTACACAATCTTTTAGTTCTTTGAAAATCCTTTTTATCCATATACCATAGGTCTTTATCATTTTTAAAATGAAATAGATGCGAGCGTTTTACCAAATTAATTTATTTTTTGGCACATTGAGGGTAAATTCGTCATATCTTTTGACGCAAAAATAATATTTGATCCAAACTACTTGGGTTAGAATCTAGACTCAACAAGCTTTTTGACAGTACAAACCTTGCGAAAAATGGAGTTCCGAAGCGCTCGAGACAAACCCGCGAAGTTTGACCAATTGTGTAGTTTGAATGCGCCCCTGGCGCACAACATTACGCCCAGGCGCATCTTCTGAATTTCAAAAATTGACCAAATTTTGGGGTCTTGCCACGGACACTCTCCAACTCCGTTTGCACGTGGTTTGAACCGTTAAAAATTTTGTTTACCATACTTTCTATCCAATTTAGTTTGGCTCCAAACTTCTTTATACATCAAAAGATATGATGATTTTAACCTCAACAGGTCGAAAAACAAATTTTTATGGGAAAATCTTTGATCACACCAACTTCAAACGGGATCAAAACCTATTGCATGTGAGAAAGATGGTATTCGAAGTCCTAAAAGATTATGGGATCGAAACATAAAAATAATATATTTTGGTTTATGAAAAGTTGGTTGAAAGTAGATCAATTCAAGGATCATCGGAGCCACTAAGGCTAAAATACATTTTCGCACCCTCCCACTCATTCTAATTTCCACTTGGTACTCTCATTCCTAGTTCTAAGGTATTCGTTTATTTCTTAAGAGTTGTAGTGAGTTCATTGGGCTTTTTGCACTTCATCAAAGCACACAAAAACTACTTAATGATCATGATTCACCTAAAACGTATGCCCAAGACAAGGATTTTACATTTACAAAGCCAAATTTTTGTTTCCATACCCCAACAATAGCCCTTGACCACTCCAACCAATTATAGGACATGTTACTGATCAAGGTTTACGAAAGAAACTCAGAAATGATTCACTTCAAATTCTAGGTGTAATATTCTCGATCTCAAAATGGAGCTTCTTACTACCCGTTTTTCATAAACTAAACTTTACTACTATACACATTGAAATCACATCTTTTGTTGCAAGACAAGTCAATAAGAAAAGACATTTATTCCCACGAATCCATGTTGCTTCCCATGTTAACATAAACATTTTCTCTGATATTTCGTTGATTATGTTCGTAGTTAATTGAATGAATGAAACAGGTACACATGAAACTTTCAAATTTCTTTGAAGCTTATGGATGTGGGCATGTGGCAAAGTAAGAATTGAAGCAGAAATCTTATGGAAATTTCAAAGATACTGAAGATAGCAGAAATCTTTTTGCAACTGAACTTAAGCTAAAAGCTCTATTCAAAGGCAGAAGTTAAAAAAAAAAATCGAAATATAGCTTCTGAAAAAAAAAAAAAGAAGAAGCTTTTAAAGCCTTATAAAGTTTTTTTTTTCTTTTGTAAAAATAGCTTTTAGCTTAAGTTATAAGCTACGGCAGAAAAGCCGCGGCCCACATCAAACACCGACTTAGTAATCCTTCGAGAAAAACCATATTTGATACCTGGTACATTTTCCTATACAGTTTTGCAGGCGATGCGTGTGCAAGCAAGATATGATGACCAGCAACGTATGGCTCAGTTGAGGAGTCACCCTTGGAACAATTGCCAACCCCAAATGGGGAAGAGCATCGCTGAGGTGGTGTTTCTCCTATATCATGGCCACTTATGGTAAATACATTGGCCTCATTCAAGGTAGTCCAATGCAACACCCTATCACCAAATTCTCTAAAGCACACATAGGCATATGCTGTGAAGTCTTTCCCTGCATTGCCACATAACTGGTGAGCTTCGTTACTTATACATCGTACAGTTTCTACTGAGCCATCCACCATATTCATCTTCAAGAATCGGAGGGAAGTCAACGTGCATCAATGTAACATGTGCTTGGATTCCTGCTTAAGAAAGCCGTATCAATAGCAGAGAGAAGGGGAGATATCATTAGGTTGTCATTTGAGATATCATTAGGTTGTCATTTGACTTGACAAGGTCATTGTCCGTTTTCTTGCTTTCGCATGAAAAAACAATTTAATATCAGGTAACTTGAAATGATGAAATCGATAGCCTAATTTGAATCGCGTACAATTTGGATAAAAAGTGAGCTTTTGCATACTTGAAATGTGAGGCCAGAATCAATTCGTAGAATCAAAATTCAAGGGATTATCCACAAAAAGCAAAGCAAATTATTTGCAAACTAACAGAAAAAGCGTGATGTGCGCTTCTACAATAGTTTGTGGCCAAAAGCAATAGTTAGCGTCCGAGTGTAAAAGTTAGCAGCCAATAGAAAAAAGTCGCATGTTCAAGATGCGAAGTCCCTATTAAAGCGGCACGGAGATTTCCCTCACGTCTCTGAAACGCGAGTTTCTAATGGGTGCCAATACCCGTCGTTCCCATTTTCCCGAAGATTTGTACTCTCCCTCTCAATTCTCTGCGAATTGATTCTGGCCCTCAATTTTGATCCGAATTCTCTGGGATTAAATTTTTTTCGGCAATTCTTGGTATTCTCAATTTTTATAGCCTTCTTTAGTACCAAAGCTATCATTTTTCCTTTCTGGCTTTCTCGAGTGTTTGTTTTTTTGTCCCGTTTGTAAAATGGAAGCTCAAGCAGGGAGTATTGCGCCATCACACCATATCACTATCTGTAAGCTACCCCATCACACATACATCGGGACCGAAGCTAAGGTCCAACCACGTGTGATTGGTGTTAGGAGTATGTTTAGCTCCAATAAGGGGCTACAAGGGCTCAAACGTGGACCTTGTCCAACCTAGGCCGAGCTTCCACCACTGACCCAACCCCCATTGGTACTCTCTGTATCTCTCACGAGTACAGACGCTCGTCCTCCATATCTCAATTTTTTCAAAGCAGTCATAACCTATCTTCTCGTGTTCTTGAGTTTAATAAGAAATTGAATTCACGTATCATAATAAAAAGAGAACCTTCCTTATTCAGATGGTCTGTTGTGGGACCACATTACTTTTCCATCAGCGCACGCCGTCTTAGTTATTGCTAGTTTCCATGCATGCACACAATGTTCGTTTGTGTTTCCAAAGGCAGTGTCTGAGTAGTGTTCTGCAAACCCAATTTTTTAGAACAAAAACACTAGTCTTCAGTACCATCTTGTAGACTGTATGTGACTGTTTGATGGCTTCGGGTTGGAGAGGGGGGAACTCGGCTCTCTGGAGGGCAGAAACAGAGGATTGCTATCGCAAACGATTTCGAGAAACCCAAAGATTCTACTTCTTGATGAGGCCACAATTGCTCTTGATGCAGAATCAGCACTCATTGTTCTACAATCATTGAAAGTAATGTCCAATCGCACAACGATAGTTGTTGCACACATATTATCTACTATCCATGATTTAGATTCTATCATTGTCTGATTTGTCCTGAAAAATGCATACACAGGTTGTCGAGAGAGGGGGTGTCATTCGGAGCTGACATCCAAAGGTGGAGAGTATGCAACTCTAGTAGGCTTACAAGTATCAGAACATGTAAAAAGTACAAGTCTTAACTATTCTAACGGAACTTCTAGTTTTCACGAATACCCAGAAAGTGAAGATCATCATCAGCAGGATTTCAATTCAATCAACATAAAGGAAGTGTGATTCTTCTGTATTATGACCCTGAGTTAATGAAGGCAGGATCAAGCCTTCAAGAAGACCAGGAGATTTGGCTAAGCTGAAGCTCTGCACTTTCAAGTCTACAAGATGATGATATAGCATAAATCCTTAGAATCTGTATTTATTGGCACGTATGTGAGATGTGGTCAGAGTAGCAAAACCTATGTTATTTCGGTCTTTTTACTAAAGCAGTGTGCAAATGTTATAAACAGTTCTGATTTCTGATCCTTTTTGTCAAAAGGCTAAATCCAACAACATGGCCTTCCTGATTTGGTGGATGCAAGTTCCATAAGTTTTGACGCAATCTGCGCGTCCTATGTTCTGTCATTTCTTTCTCTTGAAATTCCAGAGGTTTTGGTGTAACTTTGGGTTTAACAAAGTACTGTGCTATCTCCACCCACAATAACTATCCATTTGTGGAAAAGTTAATGGGTATATGAAATTGTAACAAATCTCTGTTGCACTCTCTGAGATTAAAAACTTTTAGGAGCGAAATTGCAAATATAAAGCAGGTTAATTGTTGCTATGTCGAGAATTGAGAAGTCTGAAGTCTTGGGACAAAATTGTCGATTCTTCTGGCATATGCATACAACTATCAGAAGACATCTATGTACTACTCTTATGCATCAACATTTGTATTACTACAGATACGTATCAGAAATCATTTCCACATCCCAATTACTCTTCCTGGCTACCATATGGAAATGAAAAAAAAATAGAAAAGCTCAAAAGCCATGCCCCGAATATCCTCCTCAAGCAGCGGAATAATGTCGTCGGGCGGGATAACATGCGACATCATCTTGTCCTCTTGGTTTACACACATATTGGCGAGTCTATCCGCCACTTGGTTTCCCTCACAGAATGTATGCTTGAGAAGACATCCTGTTGCCACTAGCAGCACCTTTCACTCTTGGATCAGCACTTTGTGTGGGGAGTGGTCAGGAAACTCCTCAGTTGTCATAGCAATGGTGGTTGCCGAGTTGGTGTCAATTTCCATAGCCTCCATACCAGGCTTTTGGATCATCTCCAGGCCTCTAAAATCCCCAAAAGTTCGGCCTCAAGGCTCATACAGTCTTCCACACATCCTAGAAATCCCAGCACCCAATGCCCTCTCTCCTCTCAAAAAACTCCTCCAAACCCAGCAGGTCCCAGATTCCCATCAGTGTTTAACTTCAGCTTTCCCGTACCTGGAAAATTCCATGCAATCAGTCTAATTTGTCTACCTTTAGCACAAGCAACAGATGTAAAACACTTCACAATTTCACGGGCAAATTTAGCACTAGTAAAGCAAATATCAAATGAACTAACAATGACATCATTAAAGACTTTTTCATTTTTAGCAAGCCGAATTTTACAAAGTGTAACTAAAACTAGGACACTTAAGAAATAACCCCGTGAGTTTGTTCCGGAGTGGTTGACGTTGGTATGAAGCCACTCTTTCCATTCCTCCATGCTAACCGTGAGGGCTCCTTGGATTGCGGGTAACTGCAACCAAATGTTAGCACTAAGAGGGCAGTCAAAAAATAGGTGCTTGAGATCTTCTCTCTCCAAATTGCAACGAGGGCAAAGATCGCTATCTGGCAAATTACAGAAACAACGCTAATGGTTAGCAAGGATCTTTCCATGCATCAACAGCCATAGAAAACTTTTGAGTTTGACAGGAATTCTTAACGCCCAAATCCATTTCCAATTGAAATGTGGGGGAGAATGGTTTGCCAAGAACTGATATGTAGCTTTCACAGAAAAGGTACCATTGCTGGAAGAGGTCCAGCAAGGGGTATCCTTCGTATCAAACCACTTTGGGATAAGAATGCTAAAGAATCTACTCCATGGCTTGTTGACAGATCCTAGAATTTATTTAAAAGAAGCCAAAAGAGATGCATAGCCTCATCATTACATGAGAGCAAAATCAAGCACCAGCCAATACGCTGTAATTTAGCAATAAAAAACCACTATCAATTCGATAGATCAGAAAAACAAGAAAAAAGTAACAACATCGACTAATAGGAATTTGATTTACTAATCCACTGAAATATTGGCTCTGGCAGAAAAGGAAATTCACTGAAAACAACTCTCACTTGATCATACGAACAGCTCCAAACAAACATTGACGTTGTAAAAACAGTGGGTTAATATCTATATAATCGAAAAAATGTGGGAGTCATGGGACTATCAGTCAGTTCATAAGAATGACTAGCAAAATTGCATTTTTGTCCTTCACAAGAGAGGTTGGTTCTACATCATCCCACAAACACTCTTATAACGATAAGGTGAGAAGGTTCATGTGCCTTTTTTGGTGATTTGGATGATTGCAGTGCCCCTTTTCATAACATTTAAACTTTAGCTATTTTGAAAGAATTCCATAACAGGGCAATACAATTTTGATCACTAGACAAGGTGCTACTTTTGACTTTCAATCACAATACAGCTACATTGACAGGAAAGCTAGTTAACGTGAAATGAAGCCTACTGAGAAAAGTTTGTTTTCCATGGGTAACAAAAGAGAAATGAAGGTATTTTGATAAGTAACCACTTATATTTTTGCTCATCGTTCCCTAACCACACCAAACAAATAAAATTATTTCGTTTCTCAGGAAATTTGCACGGCGCGCAAAAGATCCAGAATTTGAGACTTTCTACTCCTAAAACATTCTCTTAAATGAGGTTTAGAATTTTCGCTCTATAATCTGCATTTTCCAAAGAAACAGTGTCTGGTTGGATGGCTGACATTTAACATACGTCCTTATTGGGAGATACAAAGAGGGGCTCAGCTGAGCTTGAATTAAGATTCTTCTATGTCGTGTTCAATGCATTCTTCGACCTAATAGAGAAGATTATCGAAATGTCAAACTGCTAGTAAAACGTGGGATGTTAGAACCCAATGGTCTTCCAGTAAAGTTCAACTATGTTTTGGAAGAAGATGATTAATTTGTAAGCAAAGTAGCTGCCTGATGCTAATTGAGTTATTAGATTTTGGTTTAGCACTCTGCTAAATGGGTTTTTTTAGCATATATTTCTATGGATTGTGGCATTATAATCTGAATCGAGAACCAAAGGAATTTGATTTGATTGTTAAAAATTGAGGTTTCGCATACCTGAAAATGTGAGTCCAGAATCAGGTTGTAGAGGATTCAAGGCAATTTGTGAACGAACATTCATTAGTGAAATACAATATGCATATATATATATATATATATATATATAGAGAGAGAGAGAGAGAGAGAGAGAGAGAGAGAGGATAAATCTTGGGAGAAATGGGGACGACGACGACTGGAGTTCGGTTATCTGAATCGTACTGACACTTATTATAAATCTTGGGACAGGCGCGAGTTTTCCCAAAAAGGCGTCGACCTAAGCTCGCATATTCAACACGGGATGTTTATAAAAACGACGTCGTGCGTAATCATTAAGACTTCGCAACTTCTACCTGCGAAGTCCTTTAAAAGTTAAAACCATGTTGACAGGGATTTGAATCAAATTGTGATCTCATTAGGATTTATACCTATAATCGAATTTGTTCATCTTGTAGAGATTTTAAGAAAGATAAACCATGTTCAAGATCATTTCAATCTAACACTAATTATTGTATGATCGAATACATTTTGAGTGAATTTGTTTTCACAAAAATAGATTTGGCCACACTGTATAAATCACTCCGACAAGAAACGACGCCGCTCTGGTGTATTGAGACCTCGCAACTCGAATTAGTCAAATTGTGATCTGATTCCGATTTATCTCCATTGATCGAAAGGGTTCATCTCGTAGAGCTGGTCAAGATGATAAACATTGTTGAAGATCATATTAGGGGAACACTGATCGGCACATAATCGGGGATCATTTGAGCGAAGTTGCCTCTGTGAAAATAGACTTGGGCGCACTATATGAAACCCATTTTAGCAAATACAGTAATGATTTCACTCCAACGAAGGGACGTTTCCCGACGGAGAGAGAGAGAGTGAGAGGGGGCAGACAGAAATGTGGTTTTTCAGCACAGAAGGCCTCTGGATTCTCACTCCATTATAACAGGTCCGCTAATTTCGATTTTTGTATAGCTTTCATTGTTCTTGGTAATAATACTTGATCCAACGAAACTGCTGATGATCTCTTTACAGCTATTAAACTGCGACAACAAGGAATTTCTTACTCCATTAGTTGCATGTGTAAATTGAGGCAATTGTCAAGCACTTTGTGTACTACTACTGTACAAGCTTTTGCGAACTGGTTTTTGCTAGAGATTTATTTAGGTTCTTAGAATGGAAATGATTGCTTTCAGTTGGAATTGATCCCTTAAAGTTACCTTTTTTTGTGTGAACTTTCAGTTTTCCTTCTACATACGTAATTAATTAATATGAACAAAAAGTTACAGGGGGAAAAAGGGGGAGAGTAATGCCTTCACTTTTTGAAGCTCGTTAGAGGTTCAAAGTTCAAACCAAGCTCGAATAAGCTACTACTCGGCTCATTTGGCTTGTGGTATATGTAAATTTTAACTACTCGAGACCAGCTCGTGTTCGGCTCAATTAAAGCTCATTTTAGATTGGCTCGTCTCATAAAATAAGCTACACCTGAACATATTTCTGAAGTTTGTTAAAGTTTTTAAACCTAAGCCAAACTAACTAGGAAACATGAATAATATCATAGAAAATATGGTAACATGATATTATCCAAATGTTATTCTAACAGTAGCCACCAGTGAGGTGGTGGTCGAGTTGGCAATTATGGTGCGGGCGAAAATCCCTCCCTAGCATGGGTGGCGAGTTCAAAACCATTTGCAGTAGTTGTCATCGTAAACAGATGTCGTGTGTAAGGGTGTAATTCGTGCGTTATCGCGGCAGTGGTGATAGGTACCCACCTCCAGCTGAACATTGCAGAGCAGTTAGAAACTCCTATGTTCATGCTGAAACGGTCACTTCGCTGGTTGTCCTTTATTAACCGTTTTAGCCTAAAAATGGCATATTGAGCATTTCTTTTGAGCTAGTTTGTTGATATGTCTAAATTCTCTGCGAAACCAACCGATCTAGCACCGGACTCCTTTTTGAAGGATTTCATTTATCAATAGCTGAGTTGGACCATGCAATGTTCTTCTATCTTGACGAGTATGCTTTAACTACGGAAGATGCAACCAGTGGATAGTATTTGAGTCCAGATTAAGGGACATCTCAAGGATCTAATGAACTATTTGGTAGGTCTGACAGTTAGGAGCATCTAAGCTTGGTTTTAAATCATGTGATCTTCCAAGCATGCTTCATTTGAACTTCGGGATAACTTCTTTGGCATATCTAACTTTGTGTATCTCCTCAAATGTTGTAAATTTGCTAATGAAGGACATTTCCCACAACCATTCCCATTTAATTCCAGTTTTTTGAAACTGTTTAATGTCTGGTATACCTTTCAAGCTTCATCGAGTGAGAAAACTTCCTTTCAAGTTTTGGAGTTGAATTGCATTGTGTGCACAGTATGCAATTCTATTTGATTCTTTTGCAGGAACCAGATGGAGACTGGTGCAATCGTGCAAGTATAGTTACTGGAACTTGGTCTATCAAAGTTGGTGGTGTGCATGGGTGGAATCTTCAGTGCGAATTGACGAGTAGGCAGGGGCGAAGGTATTAAGCTCCCCCACCCCAACTGTAAAACAAAAAATTCCTGGCTCTCTCTCTCTCTGTCTACGTATTATATTCTTGGTATTCTGGCATCATATTTTCAGGTATGCAACAGCTCAATTTTGATCCAAGTTGTATACGATTCAAATTAGTCAATGTATTTCATCATTTCATCTTAACTAATTTAATTAAGGTCGTCTTCTTTGTTCGGTGTTTGGATTTTTTTTGGTTTGGCAAAACCTGTCTTTATAACCAAAACTATCATTTTCCCTATCTGGCTTTCTCGAGTGTTTGTTTTGTTGTCCCATTTGTAAAATGAAAAGCTCAGGCAGGGAGTATTGCACTGTCACACCACATCACTATCTGTAAGGTACCCCATCACACCTACATTGGGGCCGAAGCCTAGGTCCCACCACGTGTGGTTGGTGTTAGGAGTATGTGTAGCTCCAATAAGGGGGTACGAGGTCTCAAACGTGGACCTTGTCCAATGTCCAACCTAGGCCGAGCTTCCACCACTGACCAAACTCATTTTCCTATCACCACAGAAAAAGTTTCCAGTTAACTTCTGTTTTCCCTCACACCAAACAGCAGAGAAAATATAGAATACGTCTCCCATATAACCAAACAGGGTGCAGATCTCAAATTTCTCTTTGATCTTAAAGTAGAATTTTGATAGTTCACTCATTAGTTTACAAGAATTTTTTCTCTGGCAGAAAAGGAAATTCATTGAAAACAACTCTCACTTGACCATAGTAACTGTTTCAAACCAACATTGACGTTGTAAAAACAGTGGGTTAATAGCTTTATAATCGGAAAAAGGTGGGAGTTGTGGTACTGTCAGTCAGTTCATAAGAATGAGTAGTAAAATTGCATTTTTGTCCTTCCCAAGAGAGGTTGGTTCTACATCATCCCACAAATATCACTCTCTTATAACCGGAAAAAGGTGAGAAGGTTTGTGTGCCTTTTTTGGTGGTTTGGATGATTGCCATGCCCCTGTCACAACATTTCAGCTTCTGCTATTCTGAAAGAATTCCATAACAGGACAATACAATTTTGATCACGATACAAGGTGCTACTTTTGACTTTCAATCACAATACAACTACATTGAAAGGAAAGCTAGTTAAAGTGAAATGAAGCATACTGAGAAACGTTTGTTTTCCATGGGTAACAAAAGAGAAATTAAGGTAATTTTTTTTTATGACCAACCAATCCAGGGAGATTGCCCTGGCTGTAACAGGAGCAAACTCTATACACAACTACACCCCTACTACAAAAAACAGATCCATCAAAGGAGAATAGATCTTTCAGAGAACCCCAGGTAGCACATAACAGCCTGTTAGCTGACGTTAGCGGAGTCTCTTTTGTTGAACTCAGGAAAGCTTTGATAGAATTAATTGTCGTTTGAACCACACGGTCTGCTAGCAAGGACTTTTGCTGAAAGACTCTGTAGTTTCCTTCCCTTCAGATTGCATATACAGTAGCAGCTAAAGAACCTTTCATTAGTTATGCCTGGGTTCCCGTTGTATGTTGGGTTTCTCCTTTGTTCTTGGTTGGTTTGCTTTATAAAATGGTTTAATTACCCAAAAAAAAAAAAAGAACCTTTCATGGCTCTACCTTAGTACCTTATAAATCATCCTTCTTTACATTAAGAGTAAACCATTCCACCACAACTGAGAGCTGCAAAAGAGCCACTTCAGAAGATAATTTGCCCCACACTTTAAGCCAAACAGCTTTAGAAAAAGTGCAATCAAAGAACAAATATTGGTGAGATTCATCGGCCTGAGAACATAAAGGACAAGTCCCATCAACAATCATCCCTCAGCTAACAATCCGGTCTTTAGTACTTAATCTCTTCTTGAAAGCCAATCATAGGATAAACGCCCAGCAACGAACATTCTTCTTGAACCACACAACTTTCGGCCACTGTTGAACAGGGAAGCTGTTCGGGACAGCTAAATAAAGTAGCATCAGTTTGGGCTACAATATTCTGAATTACTCTATTTTTGGCCCTTGGCCATCGCCACTGTCAAGGTGAATAATCGAAGACACCTTAGCTTGCAAAGATCTTCCAGCATGATACACAACTTCCTCCCTATATCCTATTACATCCTTCATGTTTGCAATGTGGATACTGGATACTGGATAGTGGATACTATCTAAGACAATTCATACCCTGATAGTATGTCAACCCTTGTACAAAGCTAATTTATGGTGGTTTTTTCCCATTCTAGTTGCACCTATTAACTGAATGACTCTTAACTTCACTCTTGCTTCTCTTCAGTTTTAGTTGTGTAAGACGAAAGTAGACCCTCTTACAAGTGGGAGTAGATTTTAGCCAAGGCGAAATTCACTCTCCTCACTAAATACAAGCCAGCGTTCATCCTGAATGAGAGGCCTTTGAAGTAGTACTAATTTTCGTTCAATTCCACATTTCATATCGAGAAATGCAGAAAGGTTTTTTTTTCCATATTTCAGGGAAAGAACCATCCCGTATTTATGCTCGATCCATTCAATAATGCATTATTCAAAATATGATGCAGGCTGAACATAATACGTTGAATTCTGGAGAATATGCAATTGGATGGAGCAGCAAAGACCAAGCAAGTGTGATTCTTCTGTATTATGACCCTGAGTTAAAGTCATTACTAGATGAAGGCAGGTTCAAGCCTTGAAGCAGACCAGGAGACTTGGCTAAGCTGAAGCTCTGTGCTTTCAAGTCTACTAGAAGATGATATAGCATAAATCCTTAGAATATGTACGTATTTATTGGCACATATGTGAGATGTGGTCAGAGTGGCAAAACTTACGTTTTTTCGGTCTTTTTCCTAAAGCTGTGTGCAAATGTTATAAACAGTTCTGATTTCTGATTCTTTTTGTCAAAAGGCAAAGCCAACAACATGGCCTTCCTGACTTGGTGGATGCAAGTTCCATAAGTTTTGATGCAATCTACGCATCCTATGTTCTGTCAAATTATGTTGTCATTTTCTTTCTGTTGAAATTACAGAGGTTTTGGTGTAACTTTGGGTATAACAAAGTACTGTGCTGTCTCTGCCCACAATAACTATCCATTTGTGGAAAAGTTAGTTGGTACATCAAATTGTAACAAAACTCTGCTGCGCTCTGGGATTAAAACTTTTGGTAGCGAAATTGCAAATATAAAGCAGGTTAATTGTTGCCATGTCGAGAATTGAGAAGTCTTGGGATGAAATTATCGATTCCTTGTAGGCACTAGAAAGTTTGCCACACTTTAATCAACCGAAGAGTTCACAAACGGATTTTGCCTAATTTTAGTAGCTTTGACGATTACTAAAATCTGCAAATTGTGTTTCAAATTTCTTCTGGCATATGCATGTAACTGTCAGGAGACATCTATGTGCTCTTTGCATCAACATTTGTACCACTACAGATGCGTATCAGAAATCAATTCCACATCCCAATTACTCTTCTTGGCTACTATCTTTTTTTTGGTACACTGGAAATTTAAAAAAAAAAAATAGAAATAGAAATGCTCGAAAGGCCATGCCCCGCATGTCTGCCTCAAGCAGCGGAATAATGTCATCGGGCGGGATAACATGCGACATCATCTTGTCCTCTTGGTTTGCACCCATATTGGCGAGTCTATCAGCCACTTGGTTTCCCTCATAGAATATATGCTTGAGAAGACATCCTGTTGCTGCTAGCGACACCTTTCCCTCTTGGATCAGCACTTTGTCTGGGAAGTGGTCAGGGCACTCCTAAGTTGTCATAGCAATGGCAGTTGCCGAGTTGGTATCGATTTCCATAGCCTCCATACCATCATTTTGGATCATCTCTAGGCCTCTATAAATCCCAAAAAGTTCGGCCTCAAGGCTCATACAGTCTTCCAGACGTCCAAGAAATCCCAGCACCCAATGCCCTCTCTCACCTCTCGGAAAACTCCTCAAAATCCAGCGGGTCCCGGATGTCCTCAGCTGCTTCCATCAGTGTTTAACTTCAGCTTTCCCGTACCTGGAAAATTCCATGCAATCAGTCTAATTTGTCTAGGTTTAGCATGAGCAACAGATGTAAAACTCTTCACAATTTCATGGGCAAATTAGCACTAGTAAAGCAAATATCAAAGGAACTAACAATGACATCATCGAAGACTTTTCTATTTCTATCAAGCCAACACTTAAGAAATAACCCCCTGAGTTTGTTCTGGAGTAGTTAGCTTTGGAATGAAGCCACTCTTTCCATTCCTCCATGCTAGCCGTGAGGGGTCCTTGGATTGTGAGTAACTGCAACCAAATATTAGCACTAAGAGGGCAGTCAAAAAATAGGTGCTTGGGATCTTCTCTCTCCAAATTGCAATGAGGGCAAAGATCACTATCTGGCAAATTATAGATACAACGCTGTTGGGTAGTAAGGATCTTTCCATGCATCAACAGCCGTAGAAAACTTTTGAGTTTGGCAGGAATTCTTAATGCCCAAATCCATTTCCAATTGAAATGTGGGGGAGAATGGTTTGCCAAGTTTTGATATGTAGCTTTCACAGAAAAGGTACCATTGCCGGAAGAGGTCCAGCAAGGGGTATCCTTTATATCAAACCACTTTGGGATAAGAATGCTTAGGAGTCTACTCCATGGCTTGTAGACAAATACTAACATTTATTTATATGAAGCCAAAAGCAGTGCATGGCCTCATCATTTACAAGAGAGCAGAATCAAGCACCAGCCTACGCTGTAATTTAGCGATTAAAAAACCACTGCCAATTGGATAGATCAGGGGAAAAAAAAAAAAAGTAACAACATCGACCAATAGGAATTTGATTTACTAATCCACTGAAATGTTGGCTCTGGCAGAAAAGGAAATTCACTGAAAACAACTCTCACTTGATCATAGGAACTGTTCCAAACCAACATTGATGTTGTAAAAACAGTTGGTTAATATCTTTATAATCCAAAAAAGGTGGGAGTCGTGGGACTGTCAGTCAGTTCATAAGAATGAGTAGTAAAATTGCATTTTTGTCCTTCCCAAGAGAGGTTGGTTCTACATCATCCCACAAATATCACTCTCTTATCTTATAAAGATAAGGTGAGAAGGTTCATGTACCTTTTTTTGGTGATTTGGATGATTGCCATGCCCCTTTCATAACATTTCAACATCAGCTGTTCTGAAAGAATTCCACAACGGGACAATACAAATTTGATCACTAGACAAGGTGCTAGTTTTTACTTTCAATCACAATACAGCTACATTGAAAGGAAGGCTAGTTAAAGTGAAATGAAGCCTACTGAGAAAAGTTTGTTTTCCATGGGTAACAAAAGAGAATGAAGGTATTTGATAAGTAACCACTTATATTCCCTCATCGTTCCCTAACCAAACCAAACCAAACCAAACAAACAAACAAAATGTATTTCGTTTCTCAGGAAATTCGCAAAGTGAAAGATCCTGAATTTGAGACTCTCTACACCAAAACATTCTCTTAAATGAGGTTTAGAATTTTCGCTCTATAATCTGCATTTTCCAAAGAAACGGTGTCTGGCAGGACGGCTGACATTTAACATACGTCCTTATTGGGAGATACATAGAGGGACTCAGCTGATCTTGAATTAAGATTCCTTCTATGTCGTGTTCAATGTGTTTTTTGACATAATAGAGAAGATTATCGAAACGTCAAACTGCTGAAACATAGGATGTTAGAACTCAATGGTCTTCCTGTAAAGTTCAACTATGTTTTGGAGGAAGATGATTAATTTGTAAGCGAAGTAGCTGCCTGATGCTATTTGAGTTATTAGGTTTTGGTGTAGCACTCTGCTAAATGGGTTTTTTTTTAGCAAATATTTCTGTGGATATTGGCATTATAATCTGCATAAAGAACCAAGAGAATTTGATTTGATGGTTGGTCCTTCAATGCATCAGATTTGCCTTTACTTGATCATGTTTCATTTCAGAAAGAAGAGTAAGCAAATGATATGTAATGAGTGTAAAAGAAATTAGCGGAAAGAATAACAGACGGATTGAATCGTATACAATTCGGATAATAATTGAGGTTTCGCATACCTAAAAATGTGAGGGCAGAATCAGCTGTAGAGGATTCACGCACGTTTATGAACGAACATTCATCAGTGAAATACAATATATATATATATATAGAGAGAGAGAGAGAGAGAGAGAGAGAGAGAGAGAGAGAAGATAAATCTTGGGAGAAATGGGGACGACGACGACTGGAGTTCGATTATCTGAATCGTACTGACACTCATTAGGAACTCGCATAGGACAGGCGCGAGTTTTCTCAAAAAGGCGTCGACCCAAGCTCGCATATTCACCACGGGATGTTTACCAAAACGACGTCGTGCATAATAATTAAGACTTCGCATCTTCTACCTGCGAAGTCCTTTAAAACCATGTTGACAGGGATTTGAATCAAATTGTGATCTCATTAGGATTTATACCTATAATCGAATTTGTTCATCTTGTATAGATTTTTAGAAAGATAAACCATGTTCAAGATCATTTCAATCTAACACTAATTGATGTATGATCGAATACATTTTGTGTGAATTTGTTTTCGTGAAAATAAATTTGGCTACACTGTATAAATCACTCTGACGAAGAAACGACGACGCTCTGGTATATTGAGACCTCGCAAAGCGATTCTTCAAATTGTGATCTCATTCTGATTTGTCTCTATGATCGAAAGGGTTCATCTCCTAGAGCTTGTCAAGATGATAAACATTGTTGAAGATCATATGAATCGAATACTGATCGGCACATAATCGAGGATCATTTGAGTGAAGTTGTTTCTACGAAAATAGTCTTGGCTACACCGTATGAAATCCATTTTAGCAAAGAAATACATTCACTCCGACGAAGGGACGTTTCCCGACGACGGAGAGAGAGAGGGAGAGAGAGAAAATGTGGCTTTTCAGCGCAGAAAACCTTCTGAATTCTTAATCCATTGTAACAGGTCCGCTAATTTCGATTTTTGTATAGCTTTCATTGTTCTTGGCAATAGTATTTGCACATGGAAACGAAGAAACACCAACTATTAACTGCTGATGATCTCTTGATTCTCTTTACAGCTATTAATCTGCGACAACTAGGAATTTCTTCGCTTATCAAAAAAAAAGGAATTTCTTTCTCCATTGCTGTAACTGTAGGAGCTTTTGCGAGCACTGAAGTTACTTTTTTTTTTTGGTGATCTTCCAGTTTTCCTTCCACATACGTAATTAATTAATATGAACAAAAAGTTACTGCAGAAGAAAAGAAAGCCTTCACTAATCTACTACTCGGCTCGTCTAGCTTGTGATACATGAAAATTTTAACTCGTCAAAGCAGTTAGCAAAAGTTTCGAACCCTCTTGCTAGTTAACAAAGAAACCTAAGGAAACTTTAGTTTGCTTTTAAGGTCTGGATATAGGAAACTTTATTTTGTTTCCGAAACTTTATTCTCAGGTTCGGAAACTCTCCGGTATTATTCTTATGAGGCCATTTTGTACTGAATTTTACCTGTGGCTGTGGACAATGGTCGGCCACATATTGGTTGAGATGTGTGTAAGTTGGCTTGGATACCCTGAGTTATTGAAGGAAAAAGAACCACAATGCCAGATTTGTTGTGTTTATCTTTCATCCCATTTTCTGATCAAAAACCCTGATGAGAGAGGTATAATTGACAACTTGTACTTTTCTGCGGATATAAAGCTGCGAGAAACGATGGTGGAAATGTTTCCACTTACATCCACAGATGCAGCTTACAACAAGATCAGTGGAATGCTTTCCACACTTGGAGATCCCTTCATTCTTCCAGCCATTCCCATCCTTTCTCAAACAGTGGTTACATTGACAGGACTGATTGAGCTTCAATTACAAGACAGGTCATTCTCTCGCAATACATCACCTTTAATTCCAAAAAAATAAGTACTTATTTTAATGGAACACCCCCTAAGATTACTGCAGTTAAACGAAATATATCGGGCAAATTATGTAAGGTGTAAGATGAGAATTAGTGATTCAGATGAGAAACAGTGATTTATCTCACTTATTTTCTAGTTAAAGTGTTCAATCACAAACTTATGCAACCTTGTAGGTGTTCACTAATAGTCTAATACAGACATCTGTAATTCATCAAAGAGACCAAAAAGGAAACAAGATTGATTATTCATTGCAAATAAATGAAGACTTTTTAACCACTTTGTGTATCACATATTTATTAGGTACACAATGCTAATGATGCCTGCCAATACACATAATACACATACAATTTGGCAAAGCAAAACCTACTCAGAAAAATGAGATTGAGAAAGAGAGGAAATTGACTTCTCAACTTCAATGGCACCATCTGGACTCATGCTCTTTCCTTTTAAGAAATTTGAGTACCAATGTGCAGAGAGCTTGGGGTATCTTTTCAAATCTTTCAAATCTACAGCGTACAGGCCATAGGAAGTTTCATAGCCATCCAATAACTCGAACAAATCCATGAAAGACCAGTAGAAATACCCTCTTGCATTCGATCCGTTCCTTCCACATTGTCAAGTTGAAAACAGAAAAGAAAGAACAAAATAAGTACTATGATCAGATACCCTCAAAATGGTGACAAAGAAAAGCAAATTTCAGAGAAGGCGCATCTGGATCTCCTCTGAAGGACTAGCTGCTCTGAGTTTTACAGAAATATGAAGAGGCAAATCTGCCCTCATGAGTTCGGCCATTAAAAGATGTGACTTTTCACTGTGAGTTAACAATCAGTTAATGATTCGATCAAATAATGCTACTTCCGGTTTAGCTCTCACTAGTGCCAGCAGCTGCCTGGTTGCTAAAGGAACCTAGCCAAAGCAATGGACTTGTAACTTATAAGAGAATATCTGTGATTGTTGTTCGTTAACAGTATATAGAAGATCATTTTTCATTGCATATAAGGACGGAATCAGGATTTTACCCTAGCAGTGGCGAAATGTATACTAAAAAATCCTAGTGGTGGTGAGATTATATAAGTTGGGTATAATTTTTTTTTTACATATAATAATTGCAATTTTCTAAAATTCTTGTCATGGCAGTCACCGCGACTAGACCCCCTCGGTCCCATCCTTGATTGCATGTCTAAATCTCCCCAGCTATTGTTCTTAGTTCTCGCTAGGTGGTTGTCTTAAGCAAAAGGCTGTAGGATTTGGCCCCAAAAAACATGAAGGGTATACATTATACAGTAACATTGTTCTATTGGCTTTTTCGGTGCTCCAAGTTGGCGTAAACTAAGCATACCGAATAGCATCAAGCAAGCCCCCAATGAACCCTTGTAAATACTTCACCCTCGGCGTGTCATTCAGCGTAGAATTCCTGGGCATCCGCTGACCTGTCAATACAAGTGAAGTTTAACCTATTAGATTTTGAAACACAATATCATTAAGATGCTTCATTGAATTATTCACACACACACGCAGAGAGAGAGAGAGAGAGAGAGAGAGAGACCATTTTCATGAACATAAATGGGAGGGTTTCCATAACATTGCTTGAAATACTCCAAGAGTTCCACCAAACCCGATGGTGCAACAGGAAACTGAGTCCATCAAACTGATTAGTTGACTGAATTTAAGTCTATCCAAAGCTAGGCCAACTTTTTAACATTTGTTTAAAGCCCTCACCTCAATTGGTGGTGTTAGCGGTGTACCACCACCTTGCACATCTACAAACACCCAAAAACCCAATGAGCTACATCAGAGTAGAAGAAAAACATATTCAGCAGTCTTTGCCAAGAACAGTAACACACCAATCAACTCCACTGCCATGTCAGCATTGAAATCCCTATGATCCATTTTCAAGCTGCTTGATTGGTCCTTAACGGAAAATGTGCTGTAGTGGTTCAGTCCTATGAAATCGGTTGAACCCTTGACTAGCTCAGATTCAAGTTTGGTGAAAGCTGGAAGCCTTTTGTCTGCATTCTTCTTCATTATGTCAGGATAGTCTCCAAATACCAGGGGCTCCACAAACCTGCAATAGAAACTCAGACAAAATAGTAACACAGGGATGGTTATCCCATGCATGCACACGCGAAAAGCTTCCAGTCTGAACCAATGAAACGATTAGTTATACTCTCATCATCTGTTGAAATAGCAATCCGAGATGAATAGATATCTTGTACGTGTGAGACTCACCAACCAACAAAAAAATCAGTGGCTCTTTGCGTTGCAATCACATCTTCTGTTGCATTTGTATAAGGGACAAGCCAATAAGAATAGACATTTATTCCGATGAATCCATGTTGCTTCCCCTGTTAACACATTTTTTTTTCCAAATTTATCAACATTGTCCCTGATATTTCGTTGGTTGAAGTTAATTGAAGTATATGGATGTGGAATGTAAGAATTGGAGCAGAAATCTTATGGAAATCTCAAACGATACTTAATGTAGCAGAAATCTTCTTGCAACTGAACTTAGGCTAAAAGTTCTATTCAATAGAAGTTAAAGAAAAATTGAAATGTAGCTTCTCAAAAAAAAAAAAAAAAACTTTTAAAGCTTTTTGTTTTGGTAAAAGAGCTTTTTAAAGTTTTTTTGGACCGTAAGCAAAAAGCAGAAACTGTACCAAACAGGTAAGTTATAAGTTGCAGCTGCAAAACCAAGGCAAACACCCCCTTAGTAATCCTTCTTTAAAAAAAACTTATTTGATACCTGATACATTTTCCTATACAGTCTTGCAGCCGATGCATGTGCAAGCAAGATATGATGACCAGCAACGTATGGCTCAGTTGAGGAGTCACCCTTGGAACAATTGCCTACCCCAAATGGGGGAGAGCATCGTTGAGGCGGTATTCCTCCAATATCATAACCACCTATGGTAAATATATTAGCCTCATTCAAGGTAGTCCAATGCAACACCCTATCACCAAATTCTCTAAAGCACACACTGGCATATGCTGTGAAGTCTTTCCTGCATTGCCATATAATTTGTGAACTTTGTTACGTACGAGTACCATACATTTTCTTCAATCAAGGCATCCTAAGCATTAGAAGTGAGTGAAGTTAGAGGTAGTGGAGGTTTAGAATCATACACCATTTGTCTACTAAGCCATCCACCATACTCATCTTCAAGAGCCTGAGGGAAGTCAATGTGCATCAACGTAACATGCGGTTGGATCCCTGCTTGAGAAAGTGGTATCAACAGCAGTGAAAAGGGTAGATTTCATTAGGGTGTCATTTGGTTGGCATTTTTCACAAGAAAAACAATTGCTGGGTATTTTCTCAAATGATCAGACATTCCAAACGCCAAACAAAAGTCTTGTATTGTTTATGGTGGAAATCTTACCATGTTTGATAAGCTCATTGATGAGGTGGTTGTAATATTCTACGCCCTTCGGGTTGACAGCTCCTCTTCCATCTGTAGAAAAGAGAAAGCACAAGCAATGAAGAATTTGCTTTATGTTGTGAAGTCAACATGAGACAGTTAAATGGTCTTTACTAGGGATAAGTCTCGACCAGGAAATGGAGAATCTGTAAGCCTCCAAGCCGGTTTCCACCATGAGTTGGACATCTTCCTGCATGAGATTTAATGGTGCATATCACATATGGACCATACTCCAGAAGTGGCCGTATGATGCTATTCATGCTAAACCATCTACCTCATATAGCAGCTCTATAGTGATGCTCTATGGAGGAAATCATCAACCACATGTTTTATATGCCAGTGGCAAGAGATAATCCAGGATAACAGAAAACAAGAAGGATGATACCTTGTATTTATGGTACCCGTCACATGCTACGTCCCCTGTGGCTCCATGCACATTCCCTGTTTGAATTGGTTCCGCATAACAATCAATTTCTGGCAACATGAAGTAGCTTTTTGGTATAGTTTTATCTCAGCAACTATTTTATCATCACTAGAAGAATAATCAACGGTGATGGAGTGATGTAGAAATCAGATGCAACTGAGTTATGTTGAAAATATAATAACCACCCTTGCACATAGTAAGGTGCTGGCGCCAAGATAAGGACCTGAAACAACTCATTAACTGAACCACAATTCGTTTCAGGTTACTCCCTAACAAGAAATTTGACAAGCCAGCAGCATAAAGCTACAGAAAATTTTCATTAAACCAGTTTTAAGCAAATTCAATCGATTATGATTCCTCAACCCAGAGGTAATATTGAGAAATTTGGAAAACACTTCACGATTGTCTATTACTGTATGACATGTCCCGAATCTAGAAAATACAGCAATGATGTATGGTGGTGGGGTTTTTTAAAAGGCAGAGGGCAAACATCGGTAGAGGAATCACTGTGAAACGATGAATGTACAATTCCATTCCCCCATAGAGCCTCAAGTATCCCCTACACCAGAAACCGGGTCCAGAAAGCCCGATATTAGTAAACTAACCGCTGTCATGAACGGATAATGAACATACAGATTGCATGTCAACACATCAGTCACAACAATTACATCAAGGAAAATATTACTCTGACCCTTTGTTCTACAGCAATTGTGTGTGACCAGGCACAACACCTTTAGACCTCAATGAAATCAAGAGGCTGAGACATTAGTGAATAGTGTTGCACTTGCACACATTTCTTCTTGAACTTCCACAGAACACTACGTGGGTCGTGCATATAATAGGACACAAGAAACTGACCAGAGTGAGCAAAAGTGTCCCAAATGCTCGGAGTCCTTCCATCCTCCAATGCCGCACCCTCAGACTATTGTCATGCACATAATATGATACATAAGCCAGTATTCATCAAAGTCAACTACTTCGTTTTCGGGTTTTGAAACTAGGAAACGAAAAAGAACGAAACAATACACGTAAGGAATTACTAGTAGTAGTAACCTGGTAAGCAGAGGTTCCTGAACCGAAGACAAAGTGAGGTGGGAGTGGGAATTTACTTCTGCTAGATGTTTCGGCCCCACTCAGCACTAATAGTAGCGGCACTAAATTCAGCAGAAGAAACAAGAGTGGAAAACAGGGTTTCTTCGCCATGCGTTCTCTCTCTCTCTCTCTCTCTCTCTCTCTCTCTCTCTCTCTCTCTCTCTCTCTCTCTCTCTCTCTTATCTTCTCCTCCTCCACTCGGTGCTTGATAGTCTACTCCATGGCTTGTTGTTCACAGATACTGCAGCATTGATTAATATGAAGCCAAAAGGGTGGATAGCGGATAGCCTCATCATTTACATGAGAGCAGAATCAAGCACCAACCATCACGCTCAGTGCCTGCCCCGTTATTTGAGTTGTCCAAACCCAACCTCAAACTTAGTTTACATGGTACATTTGTATTTCAAAATTGGCTCAACGCATAACGGACATACAAGTATAAATAAATAAAATCAAGGTAACATCTGTATTACAATTTTTTTTTCCCGCTGCCCCATGGCGAGGGTTGCCCAAACCCGAAGTCTTGTGCGGTTTATCCTCGGGCAGACTCTAATTACGCTCTGGGGTGTGTGGCCATTTCCTGATTTGGGTCCCCCACTGGGAGAAGTGCTGTGCAGTGAGGTGCACATCATCATACTGCACACCTCTAAGCCGTTGGATCGTGCATCCGACGGCTCAAATCTCATCTCAGCAACCAACGATCGAAAACCGTTCATTGCCGAGACGCGATCCTAGCCGTCAGATGCACGATCCGACGGGTCGGAGGTGCACAGCATGGTGCAGCATATACCACTGCACATCACCGTCCCACTGCCAAGTACCAATTGGATAGATCACCCAATAAAGTACTACTAGTAAACATCTTGGCAGAAAAGGAAATTTAGATAAAGTATTTTCAGCAGTTGAGTCGTCATCAACACTTTTTTTTTGGTAAACCGTCATCATCAACTTACTAATTTATCAATTGGATAGATCACCCAACAAAGTACTACAAGTAAACATCTTGGCAGAAAAGAAAATTTAGATAAAGTATTTTCAGCAGTTGAGTCGTCGTCAACTTATTTTTTTTGGTAAACCATCATCATCAACTTACTAATTTATCCCCAGCACCGGAGATCCTCTGTACCGAGAAATCTCCTTACCCATGTACCAAGGAATTTCTGATCGTTAGATTGTGTGAGAATTTTTTTGTTTTTAAAATTTTGTATGCAATCCAACGGACCGAGATTCCTTAGTACAAAGGTACGAAGGATTCTCAATACAAAGGATTCTCAGTACAAAAAATTAGTGTCATCCCTGAAGCCGAGTTGAGAAATTAGCAAACGAAAGTATTAAAACGCTCCTCAAACACCCCCAAAATATTCACTAAATTTGTTAACCAAATAATCACTCCAACCCACGCTTCAAACTTTTATTATTCATTAATTTTTAATGAAAAGACCAACTATTTAAAGAGTGGTGTTCAAGTTTAATAAATTTATTAGTTTTTTAATGGTGGTCACCACCATTTGTAGAGTCACCATATTCGAAGAGAGGAAAATTGCCATTGATTTTGGTGTGGGTTAGAGCACTTTTTCAACCTTGCTCTAAAAACCTTTAGAAATTAGTATTCGGCGTGTGGATTGGAGATGATCTTACTCTCTTTAAGACTTTTAAGTGACTTCATAAATGGTAAAAATTCATTTATTCCCATTATTTCACAAAAATCGAAGGAGGAAAACCAAGGATTTGGGATCTAAACCTCATTAACAAGAAGACTTTCTCGAGGGAAACAAAAAACAGATTTCTTACACCCTCGAGAAAGTAAGACCAATAGCCACTGCCTCTCACCAAAGTGTCATAATTTACAACCAATTATTTACCAGAAAAGATAAAACGAAAAACCATTTACATTCGCTTATCAAGACTGACTTACTTCCTTTCCCTACCCACTCAGTCGGTCCTACAGTTCCGGACTTGATCTCTCCCCTCTACTCTCTGTCTCTCTCGATTTATTAAGAATCCAATATGTTTGTGCTTCCTCCAAAAAAAATTTAAAAAATTTACATTCGCTTATCATAACCTAACCTAACCTAACCCAACCAAAACGCAAGAAATTTTGTTTAGCATTTTCACCCGATAATCTGATTTTCCAAAACGCAGCCTCTGCCTGGATCGCTAACATTCACCATACATCATTGCTTTATACCAATGTGTGATGAGAAAAGATCTTGGAGCTCCAGCACTGAACATAACTTAATACTGTAAATAACATCACAACAGCAATCAAGCTGGGACCCATAGAACTCTGAGCAATCCACATCAATAACCGAAATGAATATCTGTGCCTTCAGGCAAAATCAAGCAAAACTCACAACAAACAATGTAATATTTGTGTTCTAGTTTCAACAAGCACTTAACAAGAAAATAGACTTCCGAAATGATAACAAATGTTCGCTAATCCCAAGTCCAACCAAACTCGATCAAACTGTTAACCCAAATACATAACTAGAAGGTGAAGCAACAGTCCTTGTAACTGCACCTGGAGTCAACAGATAAAACCTTGACCAAATCTCACCTGTTAAAACACATTTGCAAAGCGGAAACATGATGCATTTGAGGAAAACAAATCAGGAAAATGGATGATAACACAAATTCGGCCACAGGGAATGATATGCCCAAAAGGAAAAGAAACATGTTGCAAAACTACAAGACCTGGATAAACTCTTGCTCCTGCTGCGGCTCCGGCTAGCACTGCGCTTTTTGAGGTTTTTACTATCATGCTTCTGGCGCTGAAGGAACGACATTCAAAATGAAATGCAATACATAGCACAAATGGCAGATGCATATAACAAAACAATGTTTGCTACTGTAAGAAGTTTATTAAGTACTTCCCCAGGGAAGGACAGGTGTTCAACAGGCAAACGCTATTTCAAGCAATTTATAGATAGTAAAATGTTCAACACGATTAACCAACCCTAAAACTTCAGATCCCCATCTTTAAAACAAATAGTATAAAATTCGGGTTCATAATTGTTAGATGATGGATCTATTTGTATCTAGTGTAATTATGTGTCTTATCATGTAATTAGTTTTAGTATCTAGGACCATAGTGCAATTATTATACAGCTTGTATATATATATTTTACGTTGAATGAAATTAACCCTAATGGGTTTTCTCCCTATTATGATTACCCTAAAACTGAACAATAATTGATAGACAAGAACGGGGTAAGTTATGCCCGTAAGTCCAGTAGTCCATTCCAGGTTCAAAAATATATTGCTTAAAGGCAGTACGGGATTTCACTTACAGATGGTACAGGAGATCTGGATCTTGATGGAGATCTGCAAAAGTTCCAGAAACAACCGATTTCAATACCCAGAAGTTCCTTTTAACAAATGTGATCCAAGAGCCTTGATGCCTCTTCCGTGTCATAGTTACCAGTTACCATGATTAAAACGGACAGGAAGAAAAAACCATTAACAATTAAGAAGCGCAACTGGGAAAAATGTAAACATACCATCGAATTAAAAAAAAAAAACAAACCCTAATAAACTTACAGTGCAATCGTTAATGGAAGCCACACAATGGTTGTCTAAGACAGCAGTAAGCAGGATGCCCAAATGGCCAACAAAGAGTCCATACACCTGCCCTATTAGCATATGACTTTGTTGAATAGCAATGACAGTAAAATGGTTTCTACCGTGGATGGTGGTTTCCAAATGCCAATGCACTTGGTTCAAATTCCAGCTTTACCAGAGCAATCCATGATCTTTGTTCCCAATCTAGCACCCACGGACATTTGCGATGCTTAACGTATTAGAACATACATACCATGAAGATTTCTAAAGCTGCCCATCTAGAAAACGCCATACCTCCACAACCGAAAGAGTTGCAGGCAGCAGGCATTTGAACCATATCCAACCAAGATGCAAGATCCTAATACGCAATCCCCAGATCGTCGCAAAATCCATATCTAAAAAACAAACCAGGTAATTTCACATCTTTTAAAGGACAAAATGGAATTGGCATAGTTATCTCGCAGTTTTCTCAATACCACATCTGCTAATCAAACCATGAAATGTAGCAAGGATAGCAAACACGGGACAAAAAAGCAGAGTAAGCCACAAGCCATAGTCATTTTCAGCTTGAAGTTGGATAGAAGCAATTTACTTATATAGTGAGTATAGAAGAATCTGCTCACCACGTCTCCATTTAATTGGACCCCAAACGAAACTCAAAACTTACCAACTAGAGTTAAGGTACTATATGCCATTGCATTAACAGAGAGTACTAGAGTATGACATACAGATCCATCAAAATTTTTATTTGTTGAGCATGAAGATGTATCTCGTATGACCACACCACACGTAGGGAAATTAATTTCAAGTTGAAAGGTGAGATGATAGAGTTGCTTAAGTTACTGATTGCTCCGAAAGCTTTAAGTTGTTAGTAAATAGGCCTAACAATAATTACCAAGCTATTCCACACCCTCCTCAACAAGCAACCCCATCTTGCACCGTTGCACATAGAGATGCAAATATCTGAGCAAAAAAGAATACGAAGGAGAGAAGCGGAACGTAAGCGGGTAACAAATGCAAACGGAGAGACATGAACTCAAGACCTATTCCACCCTCAGCTCTCATGCAAGTATAAGTTGTATAACTGATTGTACCAAAAGCTTAAACTGTTAAGAAATGGGCACGACAACCTATATTCAAGCTATTTAACAAAAGTAAGCTGCTGCATAATTAGCTGGAATAAGGGCCACCATAATTTCAACTTGCGAATAAGAATCTATAACCAACAAAGGTAACAACGATATCATCTTATCGACTCCTTCATCTTGGAATCCACCTTTTGATCGTCCAAAAACAGCCAGTGTTTGTTCAATTAGCTTCATACATTGCGTTCCACCTCTCATGCCATGTAGTATTGGATGATGGGAGCTCCACTCACCCGGGAAAGCATTTGAACATATTTCAGTGTTTGAGAAGGATTCCTATAAGCCCTAGATGATTGCAGCCATAACAAAAGCTCGCCTCCTACTCCACTTAAAAGAGCAGTACATGTCCTCTCAGGGAGATTCGTATGAGCCCTAGATGATTGTAGTTACATTAACAAATGACATATACAGTAATACAGGGAGATTCGTCCAAAATTATCCACCGGTACAGATGGAGCCAATTGTGACTTCAGAAACTCAAAAGCATGAATTGAAATCAACGCGTAGCCTTTCTTGTTAACGATGTCCAAGACAAAGTTGGACTCCAAACTATTTTATGGTAAATTCAAATTCCATTCAAATTGTTTTCTCAACTCCGACATGATGTATATTGCCAAAATGATCCTCCTCTTAATAAGTATGGGTGTTCCTGTGGTGTATACCAGGGTGTGGTATTTGTACTACTAGCTTATTATAATAGCAGTGATGTTATCAAGTAACGGGTAGAGATGTGTATATTTGATTGGCTAACATAGTTTGATTGCAGAATATAGAACTGGGAGGATCAAAAATGGGTCTGGGTGTAATGAAAATATGGTTTGTAGGAGCACAAATAGTAAGCATAATTCCAGAAAGTTACAGTTAACCAACAGAGTAATTCTACCTCCACACCCAAAACACACACCCATATACACACCCACACACACAAGTGTGTGGGCCCCACACACACTAGAGTGCAGTGTGTGTGGGTGTGTATTTGGGTATGTGTTTGGGTGTGTTCCTAGAATAACTGTAACCAACAACTGACACTCTGACAGTGTCACTGTAATATTTCAGAAATCACATGGAGTTGCAGAGTTTTATCAGAAACCTTAAGAAAGGTCCATGTAAATGTATACCTAAATATACCAATAACCATTTAAAATGATAGACTAGAGTTCAGAATTCTTATGCTTTGACTTCTCAAAGTGATATGCATACCTCGACTGAGAGCGCAGCTTTGATCCAGAACGAGCGTGAGGAGAAGCAGATCGTGAACGAGATCTAGAAGGCGAGCGACGAGAAGATTTGGCTTTGGGAGACTTGCTGCATGACGATTCCACACGATAAGAAATAAAAAACACGCTGTACATGAGAACAAAAAAAACCAATAGGCATCAACCAACCTCCTGCTCCTACTCCTGCTTCGACTGTAGCTCCTGCCTTTCGAGTCAGAAGGACTCCGGCTCCTAGAATAGCTCCGGCTCCGGCTCCGGCTTCCGCTTCGACTTGATTTATATTCTCTCACCTGATGGAACACCAAACAAAATAAGGAATGGTGAGTAACACATTGACATTGAAGTATCAAAGTAAAAAACCATACTCATCAAATACACAATAAAAGGCTAAAGTCATACACGAACTATTCCATCAGAAAAAGCATTCCGAAACTCAGAGTCGTCGAGTTTCCTAATCTGCAGATAGGAAAATAAAAGGTCCCTTCAACATATCAAGCTAATGATTGGCATTTCATGGTAACTGAGACATATTAACTTGAAATGTGAACTTACTGCATATTTCATGTCATCATAGCTAGTATAGTCCACAATCCCCTTTGTGCCTGCAAGACAGCCATAACATACAATATAAGACTCTGTTCGCAGAGATAGAACACAGACAGGCCAATCTGTAATGTTCAAATATTCTAAGGAAAAAGAATCCCCGGACAACAAGAATCATGTAGAATTGGAAACAACTTTCAACAGAGAAGAAGTTTTAATTCTTTAGAGAAACGAGAAATACAATTGTCACGTTACTTCAACCGCTTGTAGAGCAAATACATACTCGTCTGAACATCATTATCAATACGGTTGCATCACAAATATCCACAATTCCACATCATAGCATTAATATCTGTTTTGGAAATTTGAATGACGCACATCAATATTCACTAGTTTCTGAATACACATGATGCACATGCAAAAGGAGAAGAAGACGATTATAAGATGAGACTGAAACAGAGAAAAAAGGAGGAGAAGAAAAAGAACCCAGAGCACTGGAAAAGAGGGGGAAAGAGAAGGGGGGAGGGGGTGTTTGGCATGTTTGCTAAGATCCAACAAGCTGAACAAGAAGAAGAGGGGAATAGAAAAGAAGAGGACACAGAAGGATAGCAAACATGGAGACAAGGCAAAGGAAAGGTGCTGAGGTCTTAGCACTTCTTTCAACAAACACGAGGGTTTTGTTTATAGTTTGATTGTTAAACTGGGTCAGTGAGCAAAACTTGACAGCAATATGGAAATTTCTTGGAGCTTTGTTACTCAAACCTAAACCTAAAATCACAACAGTATGCAACAAGGGCTAACCAAAATCTTTCACTAGCTCTACAAGCCTCAAGATACTAGCTGTTTCACTAGCAAACCAATACTGTTTCTTTAATTCCATAGTACAGAAGGCAATCCATTAGAACCCTCAACTTGGTGCTTTCTTCTATTCTTTCTGGTTTGGCTAACATATTTAAGGAACACCAAAACAACATATTTCGAGCAATTCATAATCAATACTATCTTAGAACTTCCAACGAACACAATTCCTTTTAACATATTTTATTTGACAGGCTTGTCCTACACAAATCCTCCAAAAGTAAGACTCCTAGAGCACATGACAGACTCCTAGAGCACATGACAGACTCCTAGAGCCCATGACCTCTAACCACCATTATAATGTGAGTACATAACATAAACAGAAAACAATTTGACTTGAACACGTCATACCAGTTGCATCACGAAAAACTTGGGAGAAGCAGACATCCCCTGCCCGACGCATGTGATCCTGCATGAAAACACATCACATAAGAGTTTATTAAAGCAGACCTAAGTAAAATAGACTTCAAAAAATGAGAAGCGTGCACTATTTTCTATCTGCATGCACATAAATAAGGCATTCTTAAAGATCATGCTCACCTTAAGGTCTTGCCATGAAGCAGAGCTAGGCAATCCGGTGACTAACACTGGTCAACAAAAAAAATTAATTTGGTGATAGATCAAATGAAACCAAAGTATAAATTTGCTGCAACATTGTCAAAGTCGCACATCATGTGATTATCTGTCCTACGAAAAAACATGTACAGCATAACGTTTAAATAACTCAAATCATAAGGCATTTCAGCATTGGACAGTCTGCAATTCAACCTGTATGGGATGTTCAATGAATTTCTCCCTTCGACTCCACCTTTGGCAGTATTAACAACTTTCTTCATTTTTAATCACCATGGTTGAAACTCATCGAATGGACACTAACCATGTTTTGAGAAAATAATCACATGGAAACTAAAATTCAAGACCTGTTTAATATCTTCAATACTGAACCAACCAAATATAAATAAGAGTGGCCTGTCATGCTTTTTCTAATTTCCAACATTTGCGTGGAAGCTATATAACTTCAAACATTATATTGTTCTCTTCCCAATTTCTTATTTGTTAGATACTTGGCTTTGTCACTTGCTTCAACTCTCTGGACCGGCATTTGCCTCAGATTTCTGAGGGCTGCACACGGAAGTGCTCTGGTTTGAGCTGCTCCCTTAAGAACAAGTAGCTTCTTACAGCTGGCTAAAATATCCATTTCTCAATCCACGAATATGCCTAAACAAAACAGCAAATATGAGGCGCTTCCTATTCCAATTCGCAATCCACGTGCCAACTCGCCTCCTTAGATGGATTGTGCATCCTAAGTTGCTAATGCACGTTAGATTCTTTGCCATTGGGTATATGATTTAGTACTTTGGGTATCTGATGTAGTACTCTACAGTCTACAGTTGCAAGTCATTGAATCTCTGATGTAACTTCTCACCCATAGACATTGTCACTAATATATCTGACAATAACCAACATTATACGGGATAAAAAAGGAATGATACACGATACATGTTACAATTCGAGAACTAGAAAATGAAGCCGGAAAAAAATAAATAAATAAACCACCCAAACATGCGGGTATGCAAAACAAAATGCAAACCTCGATATTCAGAGCGCCTAGACACTCCACCACGCCCACCAACACCACCACCACCTCCTCCTCCTCCTCCTTTCTTGTAACCACTGTAACGATCTACAGCTGACGAATTTCCACGCCCTCCATGTGCAAGCTCTACCTTTATGAACATCAAGAAATCTGTGTAAGTCTCTCAGCTACTAACAAGTAAGCAGAACCTACATAGAAAAAGGAAATAGAAAGATATGTAGGATGCAGGAGAAACCCGCAGCCGATGCCCCTCAAAATCATAACCATCACGACCACGAATAGCATCTGCAGCATCACGAGCCTCTTCAAACTGTAATTAAAAAAAAAATTAAAACTTAGTAGAAAATTGTATAAATTTAAAAATAGAGTGCACTGAAAGCGGCAACAATCTCACCTCGACAAAGGCATAACCAGGGGGTCTTGGCGGGATCTTCAAATCAATGTGGGCGATTGGTCCATACTGCAACACGAACACAAGTTATACAATGAACGTCATCCACATAAAGGCGTGATTCAAAATATAAAATTCAAGTTATCTGCAACCCTTAAACATAGTATTGCAAACGAAACCAACCTTGCTAAAGCGTTGACTTCACCTTTAAATATACAAGTTCTTAACTAATGAATATTCTAGCCAAAAGTTAAAGATCAGATACTAATAATTTTGTGCACCGCAGCTAAATTGCCATACCAAAATAAGCTAAGGCATTATACTCGTTTAGCATGACTAGTATCCTTGCAGTGCTAATGGTAATATGTTCTCGTCATGAGATTAAAGGAGAACCAAAAAGTAACCATGCCATAATCCCTTCAAATTGCAAAAGTATTGCAGCGGAAAGGGGACATTACCTTGTAAAAGATATCTTCTACTTCCCTTTCACGAATATCACCGGGAAGATTGCCAACATAGAGCGTTCTACTCGAGCGACTCATTGTTCCTGAAAGCCAATACCAATAATTATCAAAACATAACTGAACCAGGGGAATGTAAGAACGGAGAAAATAAAAGTGAGGTCTAGTACTACCAAGCGATGAAAACAAAACCCCTAAAAACAACCCAGTGACGGAAGTAGTCTCAAGAAAGAAATATTGAACGCCTGACAATAAATCCTTTGAAAGAGAACCCTTTTACAGGAAAGCTATCACAATTGCCGAAATACTAGGGTAAAAGATTGGAAAAACATAACAATGACTCCACCATAGGATATTCAACAGACATAGATATATACACACAAATAAAACACAGCTACAAGCGTCGAGTGAGAATATGACCAACAAAGTTCTGCTCTTGATGGATTTTAGCGTGCAGAGAGAGAGAGAGAGAGAGAGAGATGAGATGAGAAATTACCCTAGAATTATCTGAAATCGGGCAGAATGCACAGAGACGGAGATTTGTAGCAAAGATTAGGGTTTTGAGATTGGTGAGAGGGCACGGTGGTAAATAACTAAATATGACAGGGTAAGAGAGCGTGTAATACGTCGTACTTATCCTGTATCCGCTCACCCTCCCGCTTCACATTCGATACAAATTGTTCATACCGACATGAACAATCGAATATTTTTTTTTTTTTTTGATCCGCGAACAATCGAATATCGCTTGACACTTTACTTGACAACGGGTGTTTGGCAGTATTCTCGGGATCTCCGCTAATGCATTGCAAGTCCATATGCTTCTTGTCAAAAAATGAATTACTTATATTTTTCAACTAGAAGTTACTCATACTATATCAATCAATGTTCTTAATATAAAAAATTATATCTTATAGTTATTATTAAAAATATATTTTATGAGTTCTCGTTTGCAACTCGAACAAATAGAGAAAGAATCACAGAATAAGCGTTCTTTTCTCAGACTTATACAAAATCAGTCCTTATTCAAACTCCTTTGCAACTCATCAAGTTCATTCATGGAAATGAAATAAAATACTTGAAAATATTAGATAAGATTGCACTTTTCTTTTCTCTTTATATACTATTAACATGTGCAAGAGATATATAATTATAAAATTTTCGATTATTACTGTAAAAATAGAAACTGTATTAGAATATAGAAATGGGTGAGCACTTTTCGGGAAAAAATACAGTATATATTACTTCGCGTCCCATAATAAATGACAATTTTTACATTTTTACCTGCAAAAAAATCTTGTGTTTTACAATCTATAGATATTTTTATGATTTTGTAAATTTTAATTAATGAAACTAATCGAATATATTAGTAAGACATACTATATTTCATGGAGTATTATATTAGAAAATACTAATAATTAATTTTTTGAGAGAGGTTGAAGTAATAAAACTGTAGGGAGTAAAATTGGTGCATAACTGAAATTGAGGGGCTTAACTGGAAGAGAGAGTAACTGGTTGACTATAGAACGACGTCGTGAGGATGCGGTAAGCAGATGCACCGCAGTTGAAGAAAGCACTGTCCCTTCGGAGCTGCTGTGAAGACTGAAGAGTCGCAGAGAGAGAGAGAGAGAGAGAGAGAGAGAGAGATGGGGGGAAGGGGAGCAGGGGAGGCGTTGATGGCGTACAGAGCGGTGCTAAGAGCTACTCGAAAAACGTTCGCAGGGGACCATTTGATGTTGAGGGAGTCGGCGGCGGAGGTGAGGAAGAAATTCGAGGAGAACCGCCACGTCAGCTCCGAAACCGAGATCCAGAGACTCCTCGCTGAGGCTCGTGAGGCTTCTGATTTCATTTCCACCACCATTGTCCAGGCCAAACTCAACCCCTCCGGCGGTTACGGTTAGTTTACAATCTGCTTCTCTCACAGTTGTTGCTTGTTCTGCACACCTTGTGTTTGTGTAAATGTGCAAATTCTTAGGTTCTTGGATCTCGTCTTGTTTTCTAGACATAAGAATGCAATTATTTTGGTAGGTGTTTTTTGTTTAAAGGGATGGGTGTTGGTCTACAGGAATTCTTAAATTGAGAGAAACAGAAGGGGGGAAGAGAGAGAGAGAGAGAGAAATATCATCCAATGGGCATACAAGACTTCCAATGGTGATTTCACCCTCTACAAGTGACATGTCGATGATGGTGAATGTATAAGAAACTGTAATGAATGGTCACATTGCATAGTTTAGGTGTACTGTGTGGTACAGTATGTGACCTGGGATGTTTGAAAATTCTGAAAAAAGCGTGATGATCACTTTGCAGAACGCTTCTTTAATGAACTCTCTCAACTTATAGGTAGTTGCAACAGTACTTATGCTTAGTAACTATCAACTTATGCTTACTGAATTCCTGGATGCATACATCCATACATATTTGAGTGTATTGAGAGAGAAATAAAAGATCAATAACTCTTGCTTCGTTTCTTTGCTGACTCAAATTTGTTTTTATGGGTTGTATGACTCTGAATATTTGATCTTGTGACCAGCCTTTGTCGAATCTAGCTACCAGAAGTAGGGATTGATTGGTGTAAGCTGAGACGGGTTGAGGGTGGGGAGGAGGGACAGGAGGGTTCACAAACTGTGCAAGGCAACCAAGGGAGACAGAGTAGCGTGTGAAACTTTGATCAAAATTTTGGATGGTGAGGAGTGGTGGGAAGTACAAAAGTTAGTAGTTATCTGAAGGAGAATAGCAAACCCCTTCTCGGGAGAGTATGATCACCCAAAGGAGAAGAAAGAGGGCATTTTTATCCAAGTTTTCTCTGTGCTGGCTCCTCCTATATTTACACATCTTTGAAGGCTTTCAAATGAAGAATCCTTTGTCAATCACAGACACTGAGCTCTTCAAGGGATATCATGGAGAAGACGGGTTTCACTCCTTATATGGTAGAGGTAGACAAAACGAAACATTAAAAAGCTTGTAGAGAAGATTCCTCACTTAAAATCTAGAAGACACAAACGTAATTACTGTTATTTCTTTCGAGCTAAGGACGGGACAAGTTAAGCCTTGAGGGTTGAGATCTTTTCCCAAGATGTAAGAGTATAACCTCTACCCTCGAGATCGTAATTGGTTCCCTGCTTTTGTTAAGCTGCATGTATGGATAACTGCATCTTGCACTACAAAAAGTTCATGGTCTCTTTTGCTTGGTGTTTTAGAGACAAGACCAACAGCGTCAAGTTATGAACCTAAGAGTGTGTTTGGATCATGGTTTATGTAAGAGATTTACTAAAGGAAAAGAAAATGATAGGAGATCAAAGAATAAATTTAACATCTGCATGAGTTCCCAACATTGGGGACGAGGTGATGGACTTAGTGTTATGTTCTGTGCTGCCTTCATCTTAGAAGACTTAGATGGTATATTCTTGGTTAAGTACTTGCAATTCAAGTCGCGTGTTATAGGTATGCACGTATTATGTATCTTCATGTAGGAAACTGAACCAACTTTCCATGAGAAGAACTTCATTGTGTTTTCCCTAGGGCTACAAACGAGCCGAGCCAAGTTGAGCTTTGAACTGCTCAAGCTTCGCTCGCAAGAAAAAGGGTCAGCTCGAGCTCGACTCGCAGATTTTTATCATGGCTCAGGCTTGGCTCGTTAGAGCTCAAATTCACACGAAATGTACTTGTGAAACTACGATGTGTGGTGGTTGGGTCCTTTAATTACAAGGGATTCTCATTCGTGTACTAGTTGTGAATTTTTCTATCTGGGACTGATGCAAAACTTCGTTGGGGAACCTTACCTTCATTGGGAAACCTTGCCTCTGACTTATCCCACAACGACTAGGAAGAGCTCAGCACCCGTCTTTTGTTATAAAGCCTTCCACTATCTTGTCTTTTTGTCTCAAATGCGTGCGCACCCAGCGTTGACACATGGCCTATGACAATTGTGTTTGATAGTTCACAAAGTAAACATTTATTGTGAAAATATTTTGCAGTGTATGCTTAAGGTTGGCTCGCAGGCTTATCTGAGCCGAGCTGTTGGTAGCTTGGGCTCTGGTCGTTTACAAATCGAGATCACGAATATAGCTCGAGCTCAATTGTTTAGCTTCTGAGTCGAGTTCAAAAGAGCTTTTTTCGAGCCGCTCGCTAGTGGCTCGGCACATTTGCAGCCCTGATTTTCCCCATCCGTCATCTCCCATTTTGTATACCTAGTTTACTTCTTGTATAATGTTGTTCGAATCCAGTATACCCTATTGGTTTAGTACTTACTACTGCTTTTGCGCGCCTTGTGCGCAGAGGTGAAGCCAGGTAAAGAGCATGCAGGAGCGATGCTTGAGATTCCTTCCGAAGAGATTCTTAACAAGGCTGCATGAGGAGAGGAGGGAGTTAATTGGCATCCAATTGGCAAATTCTCCGTGTGCTCTATTGACGCTGTTGAACTTAACAATACTGTAATAAGCTATTATTTTGGGTTTCATTTTGTTCTATTGAATCAACAATTAGATGTGAGCGAATCTAACCCTTCTTTAACAACAATGGTTTGTTTTTCTAGGCTGCTGATAAATTTTTAAGTGTTGGGTGGTAATATCTGAAAGTTACTCAAAATTAACTATACGGTGCTACTCAGGAACATTAGAGGAAAGATTACCCAATCTGACTGATAACCTGATACATAATACAAGGTTCCATTGTTCGACAAAAGCCCACCAAAGTGTGGCAGGCCCAACATCAGCAACTCGAACCAAAAGCCTCAACTCCACAGACTCCACACACCAGAACTCACGGGCATGAAACATAAACCAAACCAAGTAGTCATTTGTCTCGGTTAATTGAGGTTGATTGCATGAATTCGTTTTTTGTTATTAAACTCAGGCGAGAGTATCGTGTTCCAAATATTCAGAAAATCAAGATCATTTTTGAACTACTGCCAACAAGCATGAATCATATTCGAGAAAATCCACCCAATTCATGTGCTTGTACATGACAAGAGAGTAAAGCCAACATAGCTTTGTTTGTTGGCAGTTTGAAAGGATTCGCTGCACAAGAGGTAAGGAAAGTAGGATGTATTTATCAATCGAATAAGAGACCCGTGGAGCATCTCATAGGGTGTCATGTCGAAGGCATCAAGAGATTTATGTAGGTTGTAACCAAATTTTAGAGCAAAGAATTGTTCTTCTCTTCACTTCGTATGTGTATCTGCGCGAATAACGTCATGTAGACACCTCTTCGTTAGTAATTCAAATACTCGAGCCGATTCGGAAAGGGTCCCTTTTGGAATCAACTAATGACTATTGTAAGGTGAAGATTTAAGATAAAGGATTTAGATGATGTTTAGTAATTTATGTATATGCATGAGACTTGAAGCACCCATTTAATCCAACACACAAAGAAGAATCCCAGGAGAACTCTCTTTTCCTGAAAACTCATGAAAACCCATACCACCTGCCCATTCACATGATCATCACCATCCCCAGCCTTCTTTCAGCTCACCAATGTACTACTCTCTCCTTTTCCTTTATTGCACTCACCACCCTCTTGCTCTTTCTGTAACAAACTCCTACGCAAGAAGCTCCAAATCCTTTTTGCCACCTCACTTGAAATCCCTTCTTTAAAGGCTCTTTCTAACGAACTCCTACTACGCAAAAAGCTCCAAATCCTTTTGCCACCTCACTTGAAATCCCTTCTTTAAAGGCTCACCCCTCGACCCATTTTCTTCACAAAAAACACTTCTCTCCAATCCTCTTGCAGTACCAAAATAAAAATGCCACGAAATAGCCTTTTTCTACGCCTCATATGGCTCCTTGTTTTGCTACCACTCTTATACCAATCGGTATCCGGTCACGACGCTTATGTTCGAGTCGCGTGTAGCGTGACCCGGTACAAAGACCTTTGCATCCACTTGCTCGCTCCGTTTTCACTCGCAGCCAAACAGAGCCCTAGCAAATGGGCCCGGGCTGGGGTGGCCGTCACAATAACAGAAGCCAAGAGTGTCTCCCAATTTTTGGTGGACTTAAACAGGACCAGGACTATGAGGGGAAGAAACAGGGGGGCCCTGTTGGATTGCGTCGAGTGCTTGTCGGACGCGATCGACAACCTTCACGGGGCGCTTGGGGTACTTAGGAATCTGAGCGGAACGACGTTTGAGGAGCAGATGGAGGATCTGACAACGTGGTTAAGCGCCGCGATGACCGACCAAGGGACTTGCTTGGACGGGTTCGAAGGGGGAAAAGGAACACAAGTTGAGTTGCTGAGGAATAAGGTTTCGGTTGTGGCTTGCGTTACGAGTAATGCTCTGGCTCTTGTTATCAAACTCGCAACCGCTGGTCCGGAAAGCCTAATGGAACCGTAACCCGAATGTGACTTTTGTCTCTCTTTCTTTTCATTTCTGCCTTTCTAATTGCAGTTCTACTAAATAAGACTTCGTATGTGAAAGCTGGGAGAAACTAGTAAAGCATAGTTGTTCCCTCCGAATGTGCTTGATTGTGTGTAATAGTTAAGCCCTTAACAACTTGGAACTATTCAGTATCCTTTTTCTGCTTGCACTAGCTGATAAAATGCTGGATGGGTTTGCCTTTGACAGGATCGGAAAAGAGATTGGTTGTAGTGAGCGTAACTTGTCCAGATAACCTTAACGGTCGAACAACAAAAAAAAAAAAACTAGCATAACATCTCAGACTATTAAAATCTGTAATAATAAGAATTGAGAACGCGAGCATAATGCGAAAGCAGAAAAGCATCCTTGAATTACATCTCAGACTACTAAAATCTGTGATAATGAGAATTGAGAACGCGAGCATAATGCGTGGATGGAGAACATAAGTACATAACATTTTGAAGTATTATACTATGATTAAGATGGAGCTACATAACCGCCGGAACAAGTGCCCTAATCCTACAAGTTTAGGATTCAGTTATGTAATGAAAGTGTAATTTTCAAAGCCAGTCAATTTCCACAATGGAGGCACTGTTTAGAGACAGTAAAGTGGAAAAAGCAAAAGTAAAGTAAAACCACCTAATCATAAAAGTTCCCATCCATGAATGGTCTAATATCTAGAAGGCCCATCATTCCTCCTTTTTGTTTCTTGTGTTTTCCTGAATTTACCCATTAATTAATTAATTTAATCAAAAGTTTGCTTGTTTGCTCCCCTTTGTCAAAACTTGTGTTCTAAAAACAGTACTCGCTTTATTTAAATCCACCTAACAAGACCAAATTCTTTTGGAATATTTTGACTTGTACTAGTATTTTGTCGCCACATTTCGGAAGGTTATAAAATTTTAACAAAATGATTCTTGAGTCTAGTTAGGTTTTTTCAGCATCACAGCACCCGGCCCATATTGTTACTTGGGTTACCATAACCGTTTCCATCAATTTATCTCAAGTTGGGTCCCATCTATCTAATAAAATACAAGAGTGTGGGGACCACACAAACACAAGTTAAAAGAAGGGTTGAGATTCATTTAATCCAAGAGCTAATGTGTGCTCTCTAACTCTCTTAAAAAAACACCCATACGCTTTCAAATATATTACAAAAATGCCATCAGTTCTTTTTAACCACTGCTCAACTTCTGGAGTTGGCATAAAATATATATATATATATATATATATATATATACACCACGGATCCAGTGAGGGATCCCTTACCAGTCTACGGTGCGGACCTCCCCTTTCCTGATCGAATTGCGACGATCCGAGCCGCTCAATGTGTTCAGAACGTGATTTTAAGGGTACCCGCGAGAAATCAGCCAAAAAAAATGATCGGGAAGGGCTTGATCCGAGCAGTTTTTTCTGAACCGTTCAATAAAAAACTGCTCGGATCAAGCCCTTCCCGATCATTTTTTTTGCTGATTTCTCGCGAGTACCCTTAAAATCACGTTCTGATCACTTTGAGCGGCTCGGATCGTCCCAATTCGATCGGGAAATGGGAGTCCCGCACGGTAAGCCCGTGCGGGATCCCTTAAGGGAACCGGACTATATATATATATATATATATATATATATATATATACATACACACACACACACAGAGTCAATCTCTAATGAGGGAGTCCTTATTTTAGTTAAAATACGGACCTCCTCATTTCTCCCATTTTCTGATTGAATTTCGATAATCTGAGCTGCTCAATGTGTTCAAAATGTGATTTTAAGGGTACCCGCGAGAAATCGGCAAAAAAAATTACCAGGAAGGGCTTCATTCGAACAGTTTTTGTTTGAACCGTTCGATAAAAAATAAACAAAAACTACTCGAATGAAGTCCTTCCCAGGTCATTTTTTTTGCTGATTTCTCGCTGATACCCTAAAATTCACATTCTAAACACATTGAGCGGCTCGGATCATCGAAATTCAATCGGATAAAAAGGAGGTCCGCATTTTATTAAAATGAGGTGGTTCTTACGAGAGACGGACTGTATATATATGTGTGTGTGTATATATATATATATATATGTATAGAGGAATTTTCAAGTGAGGGATCCCTCATTTTAACAAAATGAGGGACTTTCATTTCGCGATCAAATTTTAAAAATCTGAACCATTCAATGTGTGCAGAACGTAATTTTAAGGGTTCCCGCGAGAAATCAGCAAAAAAAATGACCGGGAAGGGCGTCATTCGAGCAGGTTTTTTTGAACCGTTCAATGAAAACTACTCAGATGAAACCCTTCCCGGTCATTTTTTTTGCTAATTTCTGTTGGTAACCCTTAAAATCACGTTCTGATCACTTTGAGCGGCTCGGATTATCGAAATTCAATCGGGAATGAGAGTCTCGCATTTTAATAAAATGAGGGATTTCTCACCGGAACCTAACTTTATATGTATGTATGTGTGTGTGTGTGTATATATATATATATATCGGAACGGTTCAATGGACACCCTAAAAAAACACCCAAAAAAACACCCATAATCTCATTCTCATAGTTCCTGATCAAATTTTTATGATCCGAACCGTTCAATGTGTGCAGAATGTGATTTTAAGGGTGCCCGCTAGAAATTAGCAAAAAAAATGACCGGGACAGGTTTGATTTAAGCAGTTTTTATTTGAACCGTTCAATAAAAAACCGTTCGAAACTGTTCGGATCAAGCCCTTCCCGGTCATTTTTTTTGCTGATTTCTTGCGGGTACCCTTAAAATCACGTTCTGATCACATTGAGCGGCTCGGATCATCAAAATTTGATCGGGAACTATGGGGTGTTTTTTTAGGTGTTTTTTTAGGTGTCCACGGAACCGCCCCGTATATATATATAGGTTGAGATTCATTTAATCCAAGGGGTAATGTGTGCTTTCTAACTCTCTTAAAAAAACACCCACACTCTTTCAAATATATTACAAAATGCCATCAGTTCTTTTTAACCACTACTCAACTTTTGGAGTTGGCATAAAATATATATATATATATATATATATATATATATATATATATATATACAGAAATCTTCAGGTAAAAACCTTAAAATGAGAACCTTATATGCGGACCTCCCATTTCTCGCCTTTTCCGATTAGATTTTGATGATCCGAGCCGCTCAATGTATTCAGAACGTGATTTTAGGGGTACTTGTGAGAAATCGGCAAAAAAATGACCGGGAATGGCTTGTTCTGAGCAGTTGTTATTTGAACCGTTAGATAAAAAACAAACAAAAACTACTCGGATGAAGCCCTTCCCGATCTTTTTTTTTGCTGATTTCTAGGGGGTACCCTTAAAATCACGTTCTGAACTCATTGAGTGGCTCGGATTATCGAAATTCGATCGGAAAAGGAAGGTCCGCATTTTATTAAAATAAGGTCGTCCTTATAAGAAGGGGAGTCTATATATATTACAAAAATGCCCGTGCTTACAGCACTACCGGAATGCGTAGTGCCGTAGGCACGGGCAAACACTAGTTTGAGATATTCTCAAAAAATCCAACAACTCTTGGGATAAACTAAAGCATATTAGAAGTTGGATTGTGTAGAAACTTGAGTCTTACATAGAAAAAGTTTTTCTTATGATATATCATCCTTCAATGTGCCAAATAAAAAGGGGAAAAGGGAGCAAATAAGTGAAGTTAGACTTGAGAAGAAAATAAAATTAGAACTGTCGCGATTGTTGTGACAAAAGAATGACAATTACTTATTTTATTACTACTATAGAGATGTAAACAAAAGTTTGTATCCAAATTGTCTTTTTATGGAGGGATGGTGGGCAAGGAAGGAGCTATGTCGAGACTACGAGACGTCTAGATCCCCAATTTTTCTACAATATTTAGTACGACATGTACACATAATAGTTGTGTTGTCTATGAAAATTTGGACTCCAGAATTGTAGAACATTTAAATTTGCTTCTCAATATAAAAAATTTATCTTTGCTATCTGAATTTTGATATTTTCAATGTACATAGAGTGTAATAAAAGTACATTGTTTTATAAAAGGAAATAATACCGTAATAGGAGTATGCTTTTGTCAATAGAAATTTAATCCTTCTTGAATGAAGATCCTTACTCTTACCGTTGTACTGGGAGTATCAAAATCGTACTAAGCACACAGAAGAAAAAGAAAAAAAATGAAAAGGGGAAAAGAAAAAAAATCCCAACTTGATAGTCGGCCGTGTTTGATTAGAAATGTTCGTCCTTGTGGGTGTTCTCCGCCGGTAGTACGAGATCCTTATTAGGTGAGATTTTGGCTGTTAATTTTAGCGTTTCATTTTTGTACTCAGACGTTTTACTTTAAACGTTAAGTTACTAGTATCTTTATGCGCAAAATGGAACGCCTACGTATAAAAGTGGAGCTCAAGATTCAATTTTCTTGTAGTAAAACTAGATATTTAGAGTTTGAAATTAAGTAAATTTCGGTGAATTACTTAATCCCACCGTAGATGGCCTGTTGTCATTGCTATTGGCACCGGACAAGAAAGAAAATAATCAATGTGCGCGTTAGCTGATGCAAACGCGTCTTGACCGTAGGGGTAAAAAAATTAAAGAAGAGAAAAAATAAAAGTAAAATCCCAAGTTGATAATCGTGTGTGTTGGATTACTAATGGTCAACTCGTTCCGGAGAGGGTGGCTGAAACAACGGTGGGAGAAACATGGGAAGTCATGAGTCGTCACGTGTATTACTCCATAGTTGAGTGGTCACCGTTGATTGACAACGAATCCACTGCGACGACGTGCTAACAAAGTCCCCCTCTTTTGTCGGTGGAGTTGGGGGCTGCTGTGCCTTGAGAGACAGCAGACTGCTTCCCAGGGGAAAAATGATATTGTCCAGAGCCCGGAAACTTGATCCGAAACGTTCACTTGAAAGATATTAGCACTTAATATGGTTCTGTTAAAAATTAAGTTAATCAAATATCGATAACTTAGTGAACGAATCACCTGTTTTAAGTGCTGTTAGCAATGTCTAAAATATCTAGCCAAAAATTCATTCAAAAAAGTGATTTGTTCACAAGTTTATCGATGTTTGATCGATTTTATTTTTTGCAACACCATAGTACGTGATGAGATCTTTTAAGAGAACGTTTCAAATCAAGTTTCTGGGCTCGGGACAATATTGTTTTGCCTCGGGACAGCAAGCTGCTGTCCCTCAAGGCACAACAGCCCCCCTAAGTCCCTCTTTTGTTCTCATGTGGGCCCACCCAGATAGATCCGCCTTCCCCAGGCGCACTTCCAATCCAACGGTCTCCGTCGCTTTCCTCCCCCAAAAAAAATTTTTGCTCGGCAAAAAAAAAAAAACTTCCAATCCGACGGTCTCCGTCTTAAACTTATGTTCACGCCACATTGTATAAATGATAATATGCACAAAAATGATGATCTGTTACTCTCTCCGTTTCAAAATGACTGACATTTTTTTAAAAGCTTGTCATTTTCAATTGTCTATATCTTTTAATATGAATGTCAAAAAATATATAATATAAATCTTATTTGATAGATTATAATTAGTTTTATTAAACAAAGTTTTCAAAATCACATAAAATTTCATAAATCGAAAAATATAAGTATTTGAAAATAGCACGGAGTCCCAAAAATATCACTCATTTTAGAACGGAGGGAGTATAAGACAACATCTCATTTGATAGTCAATGAAGAAGTGACAGCGCTTGACCACATTGTGCACATTATTGTTCATGATGTTGTGTGATTAACAAACCTTGTACTTAATTCAACATTCATTTTCTACAACATAATATTAGAAAATGATATTCACATTCACATAATAGAAATATTGGAAAATGATTGTATAATTTGATCAAAATTTAATAATAAAGGGAACTTTCCATTCACACTATGTAGTAAACAATAATATGCACAACATCATGATCTGTAATTATTTTATAAATTGTTATGAAATAGCATCTCATTCGAGAGTCAAGGAACAATGACGCGTGAGTATATTGCGGACATTGTTGTTTAAGATGTTGAGTTAGGAATCAATACCCTCCCATAACGATGGTCATTCATGTGATTTCTCTTGAGACGCAAAACGAAACTCATCACGATCTTGATTCATGATTTGAACCGTTAAATGAAACTCATCACGATCCTAATTTATTTAAAATATATTTGAAATTTAAAAAAGTAATTAGTCTTGCATTTTCTAGCAAAAAATGTGTCATTTACCGATAAAATCTCATTTTCTCGCCAAAAGGTATCATTTGGTGATGTATTTTAGATTTCGTTGTGTTTTTTTTTTTTTGTACTTTGGTCTCAAAAGTTGTGTCACCTTTTAGATTAACCAAAAACTTGCGTACGTATTTATTTGCTTTTTATGATCTGAAAAGTAAGACAATGTTTTAAGCAAATAATATGAAACTGACGAACGTATATAAATACAGTAATATGAACTGGCGGATCTTGTTTTATTCTAAGGGAATGTACGATCGATTGGTGACCCAATGTCTTAATTAATTTAAGAAACAGTCGAAAACCTCTCATCTCATCATAACGAACCACTATGCCTTGTTTGGTTCATGATTTGAAAATTTTTAGATTTGGTTTTTGGGTAATGAGTGGAGAGAAAAATTAGAGTAATAATTGGATTAGGGGTAATGAGTGGAAAGAGATAAGGAGAGAAATGAGAGTAATGATTAGAAATAAGAGTAATGAGTGGGAAGAGAAATGAAAATAATGATTGAAAATACGAGTAATGAATGTTTTTTGAGTTGAATTTTTTTTTCCAAATCGTGATCCAAACAAGGCATTAATTTTTAAACGCTAAAAGCAAGTTGGGTGTAGTAGTAATTTTTAATACTACAATGTTGTTCCGAGGATCCATCTCATTCGACAATCATTTAAGTATGCAAACCCATCATACATTCTGGCATTCATTATGCATTCATTAGTTCTGAAGCAATTGGCCGGCATGGAAAGGGATTCCCATGTGACTCAGTCCTTTTAGTCCTTGTTAGCTAAGCTAGCCTTACGTTCAAAGGGCCGGTTGACTAAATATGTCATGCCCGTCCTATTTAGGTGGGCGTTGAATGGCTATCAAGACATGTGACCAACATAATTTGTGGGACTTCTATACAGGGCCGATTCTGAGATTTTAGAGGCCTAAGACGATCTTCAAAAGTGAGGCTCTTAATAATTGTAAACGAAAATAATAATAATAAGTCGATCACACTGAATAATTTTGATTTGGATATATTATTTGTTCGTAATAAGAACTACCGGAGAAGTAGCATTTAAGGGGGAAAAAAGATGCATCCATACATCTACCACACTAAATAATTTTGAAGGACCCAGAGATTTTTGGCGATCCCGCAATCTTTTACTCCTCCTTTTTGTTTTTTTCTTTTGTTTATTCCTGCATTCCATTTTTCTGAGCTATTAGGGCTTAGGTATAAAATGTCTTCTTGGCTTTAAAATTGAGCCATAAAACAACACATATATACTAGGTCTTAAAAATAGGTGGAGGCCCTATTTTTTGACATTTTTTGAAGGCTTAAGGCTCACGCCTCTTGAGCCTTAGCCCAGAACCGGTAATGCTTCTATAAAAGGTTGGCTCGCTTCGGCCAACCCTCTTTAAAAAAAATAAAATATTGTGCATGCATCTTTGAATCCATTTGTTTGTAAGTTAAAAATAAAGAACACTTTGATAGTATTTTGTTCCAATTGCGTTTCTCTCTTAATCTCCTCCTCCTCCTTCGACGTACATATTAAAAATTCAAGTGCAGGCTGGAAGTCCAAAAAGTCTGGATCTCTTGTACATGCAGTTTGTACTGTCGTTTTTTTAATACTATATATATATACTGGTAGTATTAATAAATGACATTTCTGGGCAACTAGGACACTCTCAACTCTCAAGTAATCTGGAGATAAAAATATCGCATGTTGTGATTCTGTCGTGTTCGGAGTTTTTCAGACACGATCGATCACCTTTCTTCATGCCTATGGACTTGATTGTGCATCGTATGTAAATCCGCGGGAGTTTGGTTCAATAAAATTTCTCTTCACTTAGTAGTTAGTACATTTACATAATCTCTTTCAAAATTTTTACCAAACAAACCCGTGTCTCTTCTCATCAAATAGTTTTCTGCCTAGCCTACATCGGTTACTCGATGTCTCAGTTCGGCTCATTTCCCACATTCGCCAACTTGCGTCAGCCTAGAGTACTTGTTCCAAGGTTCGAAACAACTTTTCGGTCATGTGTGATCTTGCCCTGGTTAGTGGAGGCCTAGCCTAAAAATGTTTGATACACAGTCATGTCTACCCTAAAGTGTTTGGCTCATGTATTTTATTCCCACACAACGCATAAGGAATTTTTTTTTACCAAATCAATCAAAAATTGACTGTTGGAAGAACACTCAATTTGAAAACAGAAATGCTACACGCACAGCAAACACACACAGATTTTGTGCACAGATTTTTTGTGGGGCCCACTACGGATCCCACACAAATAATCCGAGCCGTTCATTAAATGTAAAACATTTTTTCAAGGCCCCCCGCAATAAATCAGCTCAATCCGATACTCATAGATGCTTGATTCAATCATTTAACTTTTCATTCGAATCCCCGGATAATGAAAAGTTAAATGATTGAATCAAACACTTATAGATATCGGATTGAGCTGATTTTTTGCGGAGGCCCTTGAAAAAATGTTTTACATTTAATGAACGGCTCGAATTATTTGTGTGGGACCCGTAGTGGGCCCCACAAAAAATCTGTGCACAAAATCTGTGTGTGTTTGCTGTGCGTGTAGCATTTCTGATTTGAAAAACACTTTGACACAGTACATTCAAAGACAATCCATCAAAACAAACATGACTCGATCACTTGTCGCCTAATTTATGATTAACGTATCAATTTTTTTTAAAAAGGCTCGACAATATGAACGGTTTCGTTGATCAAAATAGATATAGATGAGGCAGAAAAAGTCAAAAATTGGCTCCGGAGTGGAAAGGATCTAGTTCCCCTTCTTTTCCTAATACGAATTCCTTCTCTTTTTTCGATGGATGGATTCCTTCTCTTTGTTAGTACTGTTTTCACTCCACAAATAAGGGAAACAAAAAGTTCAGGCACGCATTTTTTCTTAAATCTCAACTCGGGACCGAAGTATACTCGGAACCTTTTTTAATCTCAACTCGGAACACAAGTATATCCAGAATCGTTTAATACCTATGGAACAATGTACGTCAAAACAGACCTGAACACGATTGTGTCCGGAGTTACCTTTTACAATTGTGTCCATAGCATTCTATTGGAAAACGTAGGAAAAATGCCATGAATGGACTGATACTTTGGGCCTTTTATTTTCACTGTAGTTTTGGATCTATATTTTCCAATCCCGTAAATAACAAATCCCCATCGTTTACTTTTCAAATCAATCTTGCGGGACAATATCGTAACTCCAAAGTACCAAATAAATAAATAAATAAACAAAACAATAAAAGGACACTATTTAAACCCACCTCACAAATCCAATTCAATTGCACCCAAGAATCAGACACACCAGTTGCCGGAGAAGACGACCACTCCAATCCCCGGCTAAGCCGCTTTCAAACACCATCGATCCAGTTATCCGCACTGGATACATACGCTATCAACTACATATATAGAGAGAGAGGAGGAGGAGGAGGAGGAGGAGAGAGAGTAACATGGGGGCGGAGTTGATCTACAGAGGCCACGAGACCCAACCCACATCAGCCTCGTACACGCCGAAGCCCCACAAGCCATGGATTCACCCGATTCGCTACATCCTCCGAGAGCAACGGCTCCTCTTCGTCCTAATCGGCATTGCTATCGCCACCGTCTTTTTCTCTCTCTTCCCCGCCTCCTCTCCTGACAATCCTCACCACGGGGGACGACTCATCCACCACAACCCGATCTCCGACTCGCACTTCCTCGCCGAGTCAACTCAGCTAACCCACCACCACCAGGTCTTCTACCAGGACCACTTCCACGCGGGCGGGAAGGTGCCGCTGGGGCTGAAGACGAAGGGGCTGAGGATCGTGGTCACGGGTGGGGCAGGGTTCGTGGGGAGCCACCTCGTGGACCGCCTGATTGCGAGGGGAGACAGCGTGATCGTAGTGGACAATTTCTTCACGGGTCAGAAGGAAAACGTGATGCACCATTTCAGGAACCCGAGGTTCGAGCTGATCCGACACGACGTCGTGGAGCCTTTGCTGCTGGAGGTGGACCAGATCTACCACCTGGCTTGCCCTGCTTCCCCTGTCCATTACAAGTTCAACCCCGTCAAGACCATCATATCCTTTTGAAAAATGTTAATTTTCTGAAATCTGTGTTTTGGGTTTTTGGTTTTGGGAATTTGTTTGTTTGTTGTTAATTTTTTGAGTTCTTTAATTCGGGTTTACAAGACAAATGTGGTGGGGACACTGAATATGCTTGGGTTGGCGAAGCGGGTCGGAGCGAGGTTCTTGCTAACGAGCACCAGTGAGGTGTACGGTGATCCTCTGCAGCATCCTCAGGTCGAGACCTACTGGGGCAACGTCAATCCCATAGGTGTCTCTCTCTCTCTCTCTCTCTCTCTCTCTCATAATAGGACACCACGTGATGGTATCCAAATTCTTCTCGATTCAATTCCACAGTTGTGTGAACTCCACACAGTTTGTGGTGGGACCACACAAAGTGACTGCACTGACCGATGAGTTGTCACTACTCACCGGTCGGCCTGTACCGGCTGAAGTTAGTAATGCAAGGAGCCTCGCGCTAACATGCATCGCATGATTTTCTGGTTTTTCGTTCTGCTTTCTTTTGCAAGTGTCGAGCCAGTGTAGAGACATGGTTTTGCGTTACGTTTTTTGTGGTCAACGAGCAGCCCGTGATGAGCGAGTCTACTAATCGTGTACTTTTTGGTGATTTAATTGGGGAATATTTCTTTTCTCCCTTTAACTTGTGGTCCAATGTTTAGAAGTGTGAAAGTGTCGTCCCAGGTCCGAAATCGCGTTGTTTTCGTTCAGTTTGTAAGTTTCTGGAACTTCACAAGAATTGCGTTGATCGGATATTGATAGTGAAACGATTATAACATTTTTACCTTTTTAAGTTTATTCTCCAAATCATACTACTAGCTCTTAATCATTTTTAAGACAAGCGCATTTTGTTCATATTGATATCGATGTTCGATCAGTGAAATGTTTTGTTGACATGACGAATGCGATGGACTGAACAAAGGAAACAGTTTGTGATAATTTTTTTGAGGCCGGAAAAAGCACCGAGGCTGCCATGCTCCCCAGTCCGAAGTGGACTTGTGAGTCCATGGATGTAATGGTAAATAGTGGAAATGTAGGCTTCCAACTTGAACTTTGAGATCTGGAATTAACCGGAGTTAGTTCGTCCGTAAAATGGTTTTTTTAGTAGTCGTAGCAGTGGTTATTTTTGGGTCTCAGAATCTGACATTGGTTTGGCGTGGTCGTGGTGGGCGACTGACAGGTGTCCGAAGTTGCTACGACGAAGGAAAACGCACTGCTGAGACACTCACCATGGACTACCACCGAGGTGCTGGTGTTGAGGTTAGTTCATTCCTTGATCCTCCTAGTTCACGCATATGTTGTATCATTATTGTACTAATCTTGTATTACAAAAATACTCGTTGAACATGTCGTGGGACAGCAGCATTTTGGGGTTATAATGTTTAAAAGACTATTGTCCTCATTTTAGGTGAGTTCTGCATACAAAAACCATGTTTCGTGTACTATTTTCCAATATAGAAAGTTATAGTATTCATCCACGAGGTTTTACATGAAAAATATTGGTCAGGAAGGATGACATGCCTTTTGGAACTTTGATACTGTGGGCCATGATGATCTTAGTTGTCTTGTTTTTGATGTATTTTTTTTTCCCGCAAAAATACGATAAGTTTTTAGTCATGACGTGAGAGGACTATAAAGGGCCATACAATTTCGTTTGAAACTTTTCTGCAAACCTAAAATCTTGGATAGCTTTATATGTATGATATGTGATATACTTCTGCGAAATGCCTGGTATGAACATGTTGTATTGTATGGTTGAAATCAGGCGAGGATTGCCAGGATTTTCAACACATATGGGCCTCGTATGTGCATCGACGATGGTCGTGTTGTTAGTAACTTTGTTGCTCAGGTACATCTCCACACAATTATTTTGCTTCTGATAAAAAGTAAAGATGTACGAACTGTTTATTAGGAATTTGAGATTAGATATGCATTGTGACAAGTAATTGTTATGATAATGCCTGCTCAGGCCCTAAGGAAGGAGCCATTGACGGTTTATGGTGATGGCCAGCAGACAAGGAGCTTCCAATATGTCTCCGATTTGGTAAGAGTTCTTCAATTTTCATTACTATATTACCTTCTCTTAATCAGAAAGTTAATCATTCTTGAGGGATATACTTTGGTTGGTGTATCTACCTTTTATCTTTTTGATCTTTGAGTTGCTTGTGAGAATGTTTAATTTAACTAATCTCTTAATCTATGCCTAAATGTCAACGAAGTAGATCTTTTTTGGTAGAAAGGTTTTGGAAAAAGGAAGAACTTCACCAGTGCATGTGCTATGCTAAGGATTCGAAGCTGTAATGAAGATTTTGGTCCTTTGTCGCTCTATTAACTCTTTTGTTTTCTCCATGTGCACGGCTCCTTTGTGAAGTCTTGGCCTTCTTAAACTGTGACTCATTTCCATGTGCATGGCTCATATAGCTATGTTAGGATATCGAATCCGTAAAGGGAAAGATAGAAAGAAAGTGAAGAAAAAACTATCTGATCCTCCTTTTGATAGGGTTTGAAAGTTGAGGAGAAAATGCGTACATATTATTCAAAATTGTGTTTTCCTTTTGGTCTGTTTTAGCTGGTTGTAGAACACTAAATAGGGAATAGTAACTCCAATTCCCTCATATTTGTCTTTTCCTTGAAAAAAATAAGATCCAACTGTACTGTTATGCTGATAAAAAAACCCGGTACTGTTATGACAACTCATCTCTTACTTACTCTGCCAATTTTGGTATATATGAAAAAGCTCTAGTTGGTAATGTAACCTTCAAGTTGCATACCAAGCCTCTTTCCTTTTTGCCAGCTTTTAACCTAGGAGCATTTACCATGGATACAGGAATTGTAAGGTAGAAATGGACCTAGCAATCTTAACCAAACTGATTCAAGGAAAAGGAGGAACAAATCCATGTGGCGCTAGTTTTGGGTGGGAACTGTGGGATAAGATTTAAGGGGTTGAATTGTATCAGATGGATGGATGAGTCTTCTGCTGAAAATAGTGTGTTTTAGTGGGTGGGTTGATTGTAGCTTTTCACGAGGATTCATATATAGTGTCATTTTCGCATAAAATTTGTATTTGGAGATTCCACATGTAATGATCTAATCAAAGAAAGGGCTGATGGGGTTGCCTCTTCTTGATATTGTTTTTGTTATTTTGCAAGGTGGAGGGTCTGATGCGGCTGATGGAAGGAGAGCATGTTGGCCCTTTCAATCTTGGAAACCCCGGTGAATTTACCATGATCGAACTTGCTCAGGTATGAAATTTTTCACTATATTCGTCTAATTATTGTAACTATGGAAAGAAGAAGGTGAATACTGATGCATAAATCGACAGCATTCTTGAAGTTAATTCGTTCGTATAAACAGCATTTATGAAAAATATTGTTGTCATGTTCTTCGTATAAGCCAAATTGGCAAAGGCAAAATGTTCTAAAAAACAAAAAAGAGTAGGAAGCAAAAGAAAGAAAAGGAAAAAACTCGCACATTCCATCCATCAAGTACTTGTCAGTGACAGGAACTTCTTGCATCTGACACATAAAAGCTAATGATAAAATGAAAGATGCTAATTTTGCAGTACATCGTTCTGCACATATTTAATTAAACCATTTATGTTGGTGTAGGTGGTCCAAGAGACAATTGACCCAAATGCGAAGATAGAATTCAGGCCAAACACAGAGGATGATCCACACAAAAGAAAGCCAGATATCACAAAGGCCAAAGATTTGCTGGGTTGGGAGCCCAAGGTGTCCCTCCGCCAGGGCCTTCCCCTAATGGTCTCAGATTTCAGGCAACGGATCTTTGGTGATCAAAAAGAAGACAGTGCCACCACCACCACCACCACCAAAACGTCCTCCGGTTAAGTACGGAGGGTGTGTTTCGTGAGACAAGCAAAAAAGAAGGTTCAGGCAACTGCTCATTCCGTTCCTTCACATGGATACGATAGGGGCCAAAGTTGCAGTAGGACCCCCATTCGTTGTTCTCTTATCAAGTAGTTTTGATCTCTCTCTCTCTCTCTCTCTCTCTCTCTCTCTCTCTTAGCATTTCCATTTCATTGTATTTTTGTATTTTGCGACCAGATAAGAAAGAAGTGTCTTCCCCCCACCCATCCAATGTGGTCATAGTCTCTTCGACAGTATCCAGGAATAATTATAGGCCGGTCTGAAGTACATAAACAGTATGTCTGGCTGGCAGTAGAAAATTCATTATGGTAATTCAAAAGTTTTAGCAGGCTTAGTTTTTGGCTTTGGTGCTTTTGTTCTGGACTTTTTTACCCTTTTCCTGTGGGAGTGATTTTCACTTCCTTTATGATATCCACTTCTTTTTTGTGTCAAAAGTTGTAAGAATTTTTTTTGCTAAAAGACAAAATGTGGATATAAAAAAAGGGGTTGTAAAAATCAATTCTCGTTTTTCTGTTTGTTGCTTTTACGGCTTTGGTTCTTCTAGACTGGGCCCTTGGTTTAGTTTTCCCGAATAAAGGAACCAAATTTTAAATACGCTTCATGAAACCTGATAAAATCAAAAGGTGGACAAATTGCCATATAAGATTCAAGGCAGTTGACCGGGCCAATAGCTCTTGCATGCATTCGTGATGATCTTAATGTTTATGCATCTCAACTAAGTTCCAGATTCTGAAATTGCCATAAAAATCGTCATAAGCTCATTAACGAAATAGCATTCGTCAAAAATGAATGTCTTCAAAGGAAAGAGAAGCAAAAGCTAAAACAGCAATAAGCTCCCATGTGATGTTTAGACTTCTGGTGAAAAAACAAAGTGATTTTGTAAGCAGCACCCATAGCCTACTAGTGCCAGAATAGTTAACATTTGGAACTAAGCAATCCTCGAACAAATTATATTGACAAATCAACGAGATATGGCATATCGGAAAAACCATGCAATAGACAACACAAACCAAGAAAATGAAAGTCAAGTTTCATTGAAACCATCCATTAGTTGTTGCATTAGAAGAACTCGTCAGAAGAGAAGCAGGAAGGAAACCGATCATCAAGTCCTACAATAACAATTGATTTTTTAAGTACAATAACCATGATTTGAAGTACGATAAGGGCACGTAATTGTCGACTACAAGGAACTGAATCTCTCCACTAAGCTGCTCAGAATCTGGTCCAACACCTCAGAGTACCTACAACAAACAAGTATTATTTTAGCCTCACCACTGTGTACAGAAATTCAAAATATAATTACTTCGTCGTAACTAGTTTATTATCCACAGCATGAAGAAAAAATTGGCACAGAAGCACTGCAAAAAGCAACTAAGCAATAACTAAACAACTTACCCTGCAATGCATGACAAACCTGCCCATGAATATCAAACAAATACAAATACAAAAAAGAATCCCAACATCACAGCTAATTCAAACAATGTAATATACACGCATCCAAATTTGAATTCAGCAAATTGCTCTGCTCATCAATCAGATTCCATAGTGAGTGAACATACCTCTCATTTGGGGTTCCTAAGAACAATAATCACTGAATCTCCCCGGAGAAACATCTTGCTGATGAACCGATCTTTGTTAACTGGTTGGGCTTTCTTCTTGCCTTTCCCAGTCTTTGGTACCTGAGCAAAGAACCCAAATTTGAGATGTGGAACTTGTATGGTTTTAGAAATGCAGCCAAAAAAGAGTTCATTTATCAATGATATAGAACTAACCTCTGTCCACATCTCTCTTACATTTTCCAACACCATATTGCAGTGCCGATCAAATGCTCTCACGCGGCCCAGAAGCTTTCTGTTGTTCCTGCAGTTGATAAGCACCTATTTGGTGCAAAGAACATCAACATGAATAAGCAAATAATCAAAGACACCATAATCCAGGAACGAAAAGTAGTCAAAGTAAGATACCCAAAAGAATTCCATCTACGTTGCACAACAAATGACAATAAAAATGAGATGTCCAAGGCAAGACCTAAAAAGTTCTGAACTCAAACCACCACATGGACAAAAACATTAAACTCAATTTGTAACTATGCGGTCTTTCCATACCTGTGTGTTATTTTTAACACTCATCATCAGAACAGAAAGAGGCCCAGTGCTGAATTCTTCTTCCTCGTTCTTGGTCTGCAAAAACAATTTCAATGAGCAATTTGAACTCTATACCATAAAAAATGGGACAAGTAGCTAGAGAGTGTGGCAAATAGAAATGTAACTGATGCGTAAGACGGTAAAAGTATATTTTGGTAGAAACTGAAAAAAGATAGCTGGAAATTACACATGAATGACCCTTTATGGCCTTCAAAAACTTCGTATGGCAGTTAAAAGAAATTGGCTGATGCAAATAAAGTTGGAAAAGATTTTAAGAAAACACTTCACAATGAAGATAACTCAACACATGAGTGAAGTCAATGACACATGTGCCCTTTTGCATTTTCTGCTAGAAACCAGTGAATAGCTATCAATTCAGTAAATGGTAATTTTGACTAACCAATAGCTTATTAGTACAAGGAAATGGTTTGGAGATGCCTAAGTTGTTCGATGCTGTGATTCGCAACATAACAGGAGAGCTAGCCAAGACAAACTATGCAATTTCATCAATATTGCCCTGCGCCCCTGCAGGCCTAACCAAATTTGACCTCCAACCTAAACTTACTCAATCTCAACTACTCAAACAAAAGGTCCCACTAAGGGATGGGGGAAATTATCTACCTCCTAACACTTGCAAAGAAATGGATACACAGCAATCAGCATATACAAGAACTTGAATCAAATATTAAGAACAACTTCAAAACATACTTTAAATGGGTCACGGAAACATAAAAAGCCCGCAAGGAGCAACACGCACAAAAAAGGGCGAGCAGAGAATGAATAACAGGGCATCATTGGGAGAGCAAGAAACATACTAGCAGTAATATGTTTATCTTTGTTGAGAGAAACTAGCATATAATAAGCAATAATGTATCACCATATCTATAATCAGGTTGATAAATTACTATTCTCAATCCCCCCGAAATATTTGATAGCTAGCATAAACAAAGATGATGAAACTACTAAGCAAAGAGCAGTAAAAACAAGGGAAGAATAATTAAAGTGGTGCAATCGCAGATAAAGTGTTAAGAAGGATAACTTACAGGGGCATCCTCCTCCATCGGGCGACTGCCAAAAAAACGTAATTAGCATCCTTCACCCAAGTTAATCAGAGAGGCATGACAATCTTAATACAAATAAGCACTAAAAAGTGATACATCATGGTAAAGGCAATTAGTGTCGAGAAACCTAAGGCTATACAATTCTCAGCTCTCACGCAAAGCGTATCAAAAAAGAAAAGCACCCCGTAGTAATATCCGTGTTATGGTCATTCATGCTACATCAATTAGGCATAACGAACATAACCATTGCCCTTCCTATCACACAAATCAAACAGAGGTAAAGCAAACCACACTAAGCTTCGTTTCGTATTCAATTGCGGTCGGCTACAGAAACATTTTTCGTCGTTCTGTTCTGTCAAGGATTACATCATATGCAATTTATCTGTCCTTGCTAATAATTGAACCTAGATAACAAAATTGCACTATTTGGTGTCTCAACTCTCATGGTTTTGAGTCTCCACTAATTAACATCCATGTGTGGTCACTTCTTCTGGTAGCCAGCATAGTTATGCTGCTTATATGCATTTAAATGCAGTAGGGGAATTCCACTGCCTTGAAAAAAACCACAGCATTGCAATAGCAAACTATATATTCAAGAGATGGTATAGGAATGCTGCGCATGATGAAAACACAAGATTTTGACGAAAAAGAATGAACATGAAACTGTGCTATATTTTGCAAGGTAAGAAGCACGTGTATAGGTACTGGTACAATATAGGTACGGTGAAACCTACAAATTTAGGATAAGGATATGGCTGGGGTACGGCTATAGCAAATGTATTTTTATAATAGAGACCATTGTATTACATGTAATAACTACATGTCAAATAAAAGAAAATTGCAAAATGATTTGGATAATGAAGAATCCAACATCAATCAATTGTTTAATGTCAACTTTAAGGTGCAAATCAAAGTTTAATGTCATAACACTAGACAATCTATGCACCAAAATCTTTATTTCAGAATCATCGTGAGAATAGAAATATGAAGTCTTATCAACTTAGCTTCTCTTCTGTATTGGAAACAACTTATGGTACTTCCAGGGTACGGCAAAAATCAGAGAGAAAAATCTCTGCAAGTGTTTCGTATACCCGGTACGTATATAGAAGTACCATGTCAAATACCGGTACCCAGTCAGTTATGGTACGACTTACTAGCATGGCGGGGTTTAAAATGTACCCATGCTTCATAGATGGCAAGAGTGCAAGTGCACAATCATTAGGGGAGAAGGGGGGCATGCAATGGCAGAGTTCATGAAATGGTTTCAAACAAGGTGAACATCAAAACAGGAAACTAACGACATAAATAAAGCAAACGCCAAAGAGATTCACTCAATGAAATTTTCGTAATCCTGAACCCAGTAGGCCACGAAATTAAGTTTTGAAGTTCCAAAAGGCAGATATAGCTCGTTGGCTACCACCGACAGCGCCGTCATGGACTCCAAGGGATGCTTGCTTACAACCTAAATCACAAATCAATAACCTAATTCCTTGCAAATCACAAGTCTATATCACATAATCAGATCAGATGTTGTGTAGGCGTTCAGTTTCGGGGCTAAACAACTTGTCAATCCAAAAAGTGCAACCTTTGTAGAGGTATTCAGTAAATTAAAGCCTCAACAATAGACAGAGAGTAGGAGAGGTTGAAGATACCTCATACTGAATCAAAAGCAAAGAATGCTACGCAAAAACCTTACGTGCACCTGAACAAGAACTCAAAACAGCAAAATTAGGGTTAGTCCTATACCGCAAACCCTAGAAAAACAGTAAAATAGGCTAAAACAAGTTCAAAAAACAGTGAAAACCTCAGCGTACTCCGTCTCCCAAAGGAATTAGGAGATAGTACGAATCAGTAAATCATAGAAAGAGATCATCACCTTACGTTACGCAGTTAGGGCTCAGTCGTGCTATCGCCTAGGCTAGAACAGGACAGACGCTGGTATTATGGCGGCCTGGAAAACTCGCTCCAATGGAAAAGCCGGGAAAGTGCATTTTATGCTTTGGGTTAATTACAACGACGACCCTTTTATAACTTGGAGATAACATTGTTATCCTCTATCTTCTTTGAAATACCAATCCGTCCCCTTTCTTTGAATAGTAGTACTTTGCAACAAATAAAATTACACACCTTTTTGTTAAGAGACCATAAAAAATTCAGCGTAATCAGATATTAATAAGACCTCGTTTTGTTAAGAAAATAGGTACTTATTTTTTTAATTAAATGTGATGTATGTGATGTATTATGAGATGAATGACATGTCTTGTAAAACGAAAAATAAATACTTAAAAAAAACCTTATTTCTTATGATGAACAAAGTGAATAAGGTCTAAGTGTTTAATCTAATGATCACTTTTTCGGGTTAAAATTAGAACACCCTCCCTACGATGAACAAAGTGAGAGTAAATGAAATTCTTATCCTCTCCTTATTTCTTTCTGTTTCTCTCTCTATGTTCCTGCGTGCATGAAGATGCAGAAGTATGGTTTCATGCGAATCTAAAAGAAAACAAAATAGGAGAGTTTCAACACCCCTCATCTTTGTTTTCGCTTTTCTTTTTGGAAATAATTTTTACACTCCCTTTCATGATTATGGCATATATTTTTTGTCTTTTAGTGAGAAAAATATACACAAAAGCTTTACTAAAAGACAAAAGATGAAATGCCATAATTAAAAAAAAGAGTGTATAAATCATTTTCCTTTTTTTTTTGAAAACAAACAATTATTTTTTTCTTTTTTTTGAACCGTAAAAAGAGTAGGAGGAAGCGACTGACGTAGTAACCCTCATTAAGTGTGACCATAGGATTGTTTGAAGACCAATGGTCAAGTAACAGGATCTTAGGTTTGGGCTAAATGAGACAACATGGTCACATGCATAAAACTTAAACTCACTGACCCAACGAGAAGTGCTATATGTACCGACTGGAGGGAAGAGAAATCGTACCGATGGTCGCCGGCGGGTCGTTTCCGGCCACCGGACGGTCGATCCCGAGTGGTCCAAAAATTCTATCGTGTATATACACAAAAAGGGGTGCTCGGATCAAGTATCTTAAACACCTCGAATGCCGTTGATTCTCGCGTAGGCCCCATCGGTTTATTTTTTTAGAATTTTTAGATGGCTCGGATCGACCGTCCGGTGGCCAGAGACTGCCCGCCGGCGGCTGTCGGTACGATTTCTCTCCCTCTTGCTCGGTACCTATATGATTTCTGCTGGACAGCGGAAATACCTACGAGTCAAATGGGCTAAACGAGCTAAAGTGATTTTTTTTTTTAAAGAAAAATAAGCCCCTTTATCCCCTAGTTTGTTTAGTCCAGTTGAGAAACTTGGCCTAAAGCCATGAGTCCCGTTCTGCTATCAGAAATAAATATTTATTTTATGAATTTATAAAAGTATTATATTATGAGAGAATAATATGTTTCGTAAAATAAAAAATAAGTATTAAAAAATAAGAAATGACACTATTTATGGCCATTTTATGGAAATGGCTCAAGCCAAAATGGCCCAAACATTAGACTTGCTCTTAGGCTCCATTTTTGTAAACTTATTTTTCTTATTCATTTTGTGTGTTTTGTTCATCTTTTTTTTTTGAATTTTTGTTAGATTTATGTCATATTTGTTAGAATTAATTATCCGTATCGACGAGGAGAGTCTCAAAATTACAAAATTATGACGGAATGCCAAAAAAAAGTTTATTAAAGACGAAAAAAGTACATCAAAGAGCTGTTCTATTTGTCTTTAAGTGTTGTTTTATTTGAATTTTTTCAACATCGATCCATATTTTTATATTTTTCAAATTCATATTGTCGAGACGAAGAATTTATCTCAAAAATGACAACGAAAAACTAAACAAAAAATTATGAAAAACAAAAAATATCAAAATAAGTTAGGGACTACATGGAAGCAAATTTTTATAGAGAGTCGGTAATGCCGCCATTTGCCAAGCTGATATCCTCACGCATCCAAGTCTCAACCTTTCCCATCCCACCCTCGAATCCTTCATCTGGAACACCCTCTTCGGGTCCATGTCCAAGGCAAGGCTCAACCAGCAATCCCCACCACCGATTCTCCAATTATCATTTTTCTCCGCAAGCGTTTCCATGGCGTTGACCCTGATTTCCACACTTTCCCTTTCCTTCTCCAGTCCTCCACTTATCATCTCACCTCCATGCAGCACAAACCATCCAAGCCCAAGTTCTTCGCTTTGGGTTCGATACTGACCCCTTTGTGCAATCGTCTCTTATCAACGCGTACTCTGCTTGTGGCAATGTGGGTTTGGCCCAGAAAGTATTTGATGAAATAAACCAACCGGATTTACCCACCTGGAATTCGATCATAAATGCCAATGTGAAAATAGGCCTGCTACATATTGCTCGGAACTTGTTTGATAGAATGCCAAAACGAAATGTTATATCTTGGAGTTGTATGATGGACGGGTACGTGAGGTGTGGCGAGTGAAAAGAAGCACTTGCGTTGTTTACTTGTTTAGGGAGATGCAGGAGTTGGGTAAAAGGGATGTGAGCCCTAATGAGTTCACTATGTCAGTTGTACTTTCGGCTTGTGGACAGTTAGGTGCACTTGAGCATGGGGAATGGGCTCATGCTTATATTGACAAATGTGGGTTGGAGGTTAGTGTTATTCTGGGGACATCTTTGATTGACATGTATGCAAAATGCAGGAGTATCGAAAAGGCAAGATGGGTGTTCAATATATTAGGGCCGAACAAGGATGTAATGGCTTGGAGTGCCATGATCTCTGGTTTGGCTATGCATGGGCACAGTGAAGAATGTCTTGAGTTATTTTCAAAGATGACATATCATGGGGTGAGACCTAATGCTGTCACATTTCTGGGTGTGCTCTGTGCTTGTGCATATGGGGGTTTAGTGCGTGAAGGGGAGTTTTATTTTAGGAGAATGAGAGTAGAATTGGGTATTACTCCTTTGATTCAACACTAAGGTTGCATGGTCGACCTTTATGGAAGGGCTGGTCTAATAGAGGCTGCGTGGAATACTGTAAATTCAATGCCAATGGAACCTGACGTGATCATTTGGGGAGCTCTTTTGAGTGGAGCAAGAATGCATGGGGACATTACAATGTGAAGTTGCACTCGAGAAACTAATTGAGTTGGAACCCACACATAGTGCAGCTTATGTGAGTGGAAGGATGCAAGGCAAATGAGAGATCTAATGGAGGCTAGGGAGATTAATTAAGTACCTGCAGGTTGTAGCATGGTTGAAGTTGGGGGTGTGATTCACGAGTTTTTCAGGATGAGTCGCATCCAGAGTCAAGGGAAATACATCTGATGCTCGAGAAGATCATGAAGAGATTGAAGGTGGAGGGTTATGTGGGCAATACAAGTGAGGTATTACTTGACTTGGATGAGAAAAGAAAGGAGATGGCACTCTCACTGCATAGTGAAAAATTGGCTGTTGCCTAGTGCAGGTACACCTATACGTAACGTGAAAAACCTTAGGATATGTGGTGACTGTCATGTCGCTATAAAGATGATTTCTAGGATTTTTGTTCGGGAGATTGTTGTTAGAGATTGCAATAGGTTCCGCCATTTTGCAAACGGCATATGCTCTTGTAAAGACTTCTGGCGAATGAAACGAATTTGCAAAATTTTCCATGGCAAATGTGTGTTCTTTTTCCGTGTGGGAGATGGCTTTTTATTTCTGCTTCATTATTACCGATTTCCTGCTGTTCGTTTTTCTTTCAATTCCTTGTGGATAGCACTTATGTGGCAGAAACTTAAAGATGAGATACAGAAGATTCTGTAGACAAAACAAGAAAGTATTTCATACTCATCTTCTCAAGTTCTAGTCTCATAAGCTTTCTGCCAATGACTCAATGGAAGCCACAGAAACAAGGTAGGTGTGTCAAACCAGACATTCTGAGAAAAACGAGGTCATAATGAAACACTAGTATTAGCAGTCCAGGAAAATGAAAATTCTGATGCCCATTGGAGCACTTATCAACTACTTGGGATTTTTTTGCTCGTTAAGGTCACAAAATTATGTAGAATCAAAGTAGGAAACGTTCATCAATGATGCAGGTTTTTTGTAATGTATCCATGATGCAGATTTAAAGCCTCGGTTATTCGGTGATGTGAGCTTAATCATCTGTTGAGAAACTGAACAAATTCCTTCCACGACAGTGCATGTATAAACCAGTTCATTCCAGCATCAGACGGGCCACTTCAACCGTACCATCTTTCTGACGTGAAAGAGTGTTGGACAATCTCGTTGTCACGCACAATTTTTCTTGACCTATGGACGAAAACACAATGAATTAAGCCACATCTAGAAACACATTTCTTCACTTCATAAAACGTTGTGCGCAAAGAGAGGCATCCCCACCAAGACACGAGGAGATTTTTCGAGAGAAGTTTGCACCATATACACCCTCACAGCATCTCTGTTTGACTGTTTAAATAATATTTATTTAACCGTATGTTATATGGCAAAAAGCGTTAAAAGTGAAACCCAATATGGTATGTTTGAGGATTATTGGGTATATCGGATTTGGCATTCTAAGGTGTTTTTATTGTGCTGGTTAAAGTAAAAAAAAGAGTTAAAATGAGACTCACTCGAGTGTGTGCGATCTCTTACCTCTTTCTTCTTTTTCTCTCTAAAACCTTTTCATTATAAGTTGAGATAAAATTCTTTACACCTGTGGTGGAATCCCTTGGTTTTCCACCATGGTCCGTTACGGGCCCACCAAGTATTTTTTGTTATAATCTGAACCGTCCATTTTGTAGAGCCTGCAAAATAATATATTTATGCAAAAATGAGCTTGATCGGACATCAAAAGATATATTAAAATTAGAATTTCTATTTAGAAAATGGACAGTCATGGATAATTTAACTTCAAAATCTATAACCGTCTATTCTGTAAACCAAAATTCAAGTTTTGATATATGTATCGATATCTAATCAAACTAATTTTTTTCATGGATATACTACCCTACATACCCTACAAGATGAACGATTCAGATTATAAAAAAAAACTCTTTTAGGGCCCACAAGCGGTGGTGTACAGTGGATGATAGAATTTACTCTCTTCTAAGTTATAACACAGTTGCATAAAAAAAATCCTCTAAAAAGTCAAATGGAGTGAAAAGAAAATAATAATTAAGGGTGCTAACCAATTTTGTGGCAATAGAAATACTAAGAATACTAAAATTAGGTCAAAGACTGAAATGCAGATGCTATCACTGTTGGAATATTTTTTGGATTATGATTTTCTCACTTCAAAAATTGATAGAGGGGTTTCAAAACTGAACTGCATTGATACACAAAACAACGTCATTTTGAAGTCCGTCCATCAATCTTTTGGGTGCTAAAATCAATTACCTTTTTTTTTTGTCAGCACTGTTGGTATATTGGTTCCCTTGTTTTTACCAAACGAGAGGTGTAAATGTAGTTTCACTCAGGTACCTCAGCCTCAAGCGAGAAAATTTTCAGTTGAACTAGATTACTTCTAGTTAACAGTATCATCTGGACTGCTTGCTACTCCAGCAGTGAAGGTCTTGATACGACAATAAATGGGTTTAGCGGCCTTAGCTCCCGCGGTGGCTTCTGCTATTGTGCGCCTTCCACTTACATCCGCCTCTAAGAAACTGAGAAATTGTGGGTTGAGAGCTAAACTCAACGACGACGAAGATGACCCTTTACTCCAAGCCGCCATTAATCGCGCTTCTCTTCGCTTACAGGAGACCCGTCGTCCAGGCAACTCTCTCTCTCTCTCTCTCTCTGATATAGTACTTATTCTCTGAGACATTTCATAAGTCTGTTGTCGACATCCATATGAGCGTTGATTTTGTGTTATGGTTCCCTTTTTCAAGTAAGAAATGGTTAGAAGAGTGATTAACTGTCCATTCAGTTCGTATCGGCTTCATGAATCTTTTCTCTTGCCCTATGTGAAATATGCTAAAATATTAAGTTAAGCTTAATTAATGCATGTCCTTTTTTGTTTCACAAGAACCTTATTCTTAGACCCGAAATGAATTTGGTACCTTATTTGTCAAGTGTTCTCAACGCAATTTCACATGAAAGAAACATATTTTTCAAGCTCCCAATATAATTTTTCCGATGAATTACTTGTTTTATTTCTAAAGCCCATGTTGTTTTGATTCTTGTGTTACCACTTAGCATATATCCATCTTAATCTCCATAGTGGAAGGATTCTAATAACTAAATGCTCCCAACTCTCTGATCTACAATTTACTCTACTTCTCGGCATATGTTGACTTCAATATTCTTGCTTTTCTTTTCATATCTTCATATGTTCTTGATCTTTCATACTTGTTATAAGGAGAATTGCTCGATGAATGAGGATGTACGCTTGCACTTGCAGATCCTCTTTTTCTTGACCAATATGCTGGTTGTTTTGTTCCTGACAATATCCCAATGGATATGGGGCGCTACCTCCACCATTATTGCCTTGCAACAAAATTTGTTGATGATAAATTGCTTACGACAATGAACGATAGGGACGGACTCAGGCAGGTATGGTGTGATGCTTTTACATGCTCCATTGATTGGTTATGCTGATTTGTGAATATATAGAATTCTAGTTATATCCTGCAGGTTGTTTTGCTAACAGATGGGATGGATACTCGGCCTTATAGGCTTGGCTGGCCAAATTCAACCTTAATCTTTGATGTATCTCCGGAAAGAGTATTCAGAAAGGCAGCTAAGAAGCTTGAAGGTGCCTATCCTTTACCAAAATGTATTGGTATATTAGAAGAAATGCACAATGTAGCCACTGTTGTATGGTTTAGTTGTTAAACGGAGACAATTCAAGTTTTATTTCTCAACTTACATGAAGTTCAAAATTTAAGCCACTTTATCAGCTGAAATGTTTACAATTTTTTGTGGGTTCTCAAAAATCTCTTAAAAGTTACGGGCCAGTTTTTATCTTTTTATATTGCAGTTCTCACATGATGGATCTTTTGAATTTTCACCTTTCCAAGTTTCTCTCATACCAGTTTCCTGTGATTTCAATAAGGATTGCAGCATGCCTGACCAAATTTTCTTGAGAAACCATTAGATGTTGGGGCTAAGATTCAAAAAGGCTGCTTGTTTCTTCGTGTTCCATTGGAGTCATCTGATATACAGCAAATTTTATGCAATAAGGGTTTTAATGGTAATCGACCAAGTATATGGGCCCTCCAGGTGATTGAGGCTTTTTGGATGTTTTATGTCATCAATCAGAATCGGCTCTTCCACTGGGGAATGAATTGGGGATTGCTTTGATGAATAAACCATTGTTGGTTTTCTTTTGCAGGGACTGCCGTTGATGACATTGGGGAGCTTTGAAGTCATTTTGTCCATTGTTAGTAATTTGGCCATGAAGGGTTGTCTTTTCTTGGGAGAATTGCCTGCCTGGGTGACAGAAGCTGAGGCTGGAATCAAGGTCAGTTTTGACTTTTGAGTCATAATCAGGATCTATCTCGAGTTCAAATTATAAAAGGCCATTGTTTTTTTCTTTTGTGGCTCTTTTTCTTAGTCAAGTACACAGGCACGGATGGAAAAGATATTCATGGGCAATGGTTTCAGGGTGGAGTTGATTAGTTACAGTGAAGTTGCAGCAAAGCTAGGCAGGGAGCTGGCGCCACGAGACTACGAGGGTCTTCTTTTTGTGGCAGAACAATTAAGATTCTCCGATGATCAGGTGAGAACGCTTCTTTCAGCTTTAATGTGCAAGTTTCATTATTTGCTTGGTTTCATGATGGCTGAGATGGATCCATCTCCCTGATATCCTCCCAAGAGCCTATTTACATAGAAGGTAGTTTTTGATGTAGTACACCTTTACAGATGGAAAATTGGAGGAGAGAATTTCAGAGGATAGAGGAAGAAGGCGATGAAGAAGGATTCGAGGAACTCTGAACATTAACAAAAACCATATGTTTCTTGATTGTGCAGTTTGATTGGTGGTGGAGGAAGAAGGCAATAAACGGTATACTAGGTGGTTGAAGTGGATGTAGTTCTTAATGTTGTTTCTTTCTTTCTTCTGGGCAACAATTAGATCATCTCAAAGCAAGGCCTCAAAATTGTAAAAATGCAGTCTAAATTGGCGTAGAAACATTTCATCAAAACGACTGTGCGTATTAATTGGGCAAGTAGATGACAATCCTTGATATGTCTTGCTGGTTGGGGTATGTTTTGCTTTAATGACATACTATTTTCTTTGCCCTGCATCTACTACTAGTCTACTACCCTTCATCCACCTTGGATACATCCAGAGATCACCAAATTCATTGTCAGATTATTTTCTGATTCCAGTGTCAACCAATATCTGGGACATTGCTGGAAAATGACAGAAAAGACAATTTTTTTTTTTTTTTTTTAGATTTTCGGAAATGTTGAGGGGGTAGACTGAACAATTAAGTCGAAAGCACCATGATTGTAAGAGAGTGTAAGGACATATATCGCAACTAGGCTGTAGATTTAGCATTTTTTAAATTTAATTCTGCACTAAAATCAAATCAATTATTCAATAGGAGTCTTGTCGACAGAAAAAAAGGGGTACACACTAATTTTCTTTCCAAATCAGTGTCAACAAATAACGCTTTTCCTTTTCTTTCTTTTTTGGGAATTGATTTTCACACTCCCCTTTTCACCATCCACTCCTTTTTCTTTTTTTTCTATCCACTTGAATTTACTATCTTCTCCTTTATTCAATACATTTTAGTACACATTCAAGGGCAATATTGTAAATTCATGTGGATAAAAAAACAAAAAATAGTGGATGATTCAAAGGGGAGTGTGAAAATCATTTTTCTCTTTTTTTGCATTCCATTTTCCCTTTGGACCAGTTAGGGGTGTGCAAAAAACCTGCTCACCCGATGGGTTTTTGAGTGGGGCCAAACATGTGGTTCAGTCGGGTACGGGTTCATTTTTTTGAAAAAAATCAGTTTTTGGTTCGGAGCTCGGGGTGCTGTTTTTCTTACCCGACCCGACCCGAACAATCGGTTAGCGGATGGTTTCTACCCCTATTCGGTTCGGTTTGCGGGTTTGAAAATATTGATACCCGACCCGTTGGGTCGGGTCAGGTTCGGGGTCAAGCCCGACCTGTGCACACCCCTACCTTTGGTAGGATAATTTTACAAACACCAAGCCTTCAGGACGCGAGTCATGATCACACAATGTGAGAAAACCAAAATACCTCAAATATATTACGAAAGAAACTCAAGTGTTAGGCAGCAGCCAGCATCTATCTACCACGGCCTCACCACTTTACCGCCATAAAATTTTCGCTGGACAACAATCTGACAAATGAGGCATCACGTAATCACGAAGATAGTCAACAAGCAACAGTGAAACCGACCACCCCAACCACGACCCAAGCCACCAAGAACACTGCCAGACTTTCACCAGCAAATCATTCAACTGAGAACTGAATTACACCCGCAGCCTCTCTTTCCACTGGAGGGACCCAAATACTTGCATAACTGCCAAAGGATAGTCAGAATACCAGATGAATCAACTACATTTCAACTGTCCCATGAGAATCCCAACTACGTTTGGTTGTGTTCAAATCATGGATGGAGGGAGGGGTTAATGGAGTGAAAGGAAACATAGAAGATCCCTCCACAAAGTCAAGATCCAAACACAATCTTACAGATTCTACGATTGATATGTAAAAGAGACCATCTGGGAAGACATAGCAGTATCTCGCAGTCAAATAACAAGGCTGCTTGCGATGCAGGGATCCTGAAGGTTAATTTATGTTATCAATTCAAAATTGGGAGTGTTGGGCGTGGTCTGACAACATTCAGCACGCCTCTAGCAGTTGCCTGTTGACACAAGTATAAGAACAATGAGAATGATGAATGTTGTGCCTTGTGTAAAAAACAGGAATACTGAATGTTGTTAATGGAAGTTAAAGCTGAAATCTCAAAAAGGCTGCAGCGTAGAGTTACCTCGAAGAAGGAATTATAGTTTAGACGTAAAAGAAAACGCCTGAGAAATGGGGCTCTTTGACTCCCAGCAAGCCTGCTGCTACGCAGTATGGTGTATAAAGAGTTCGATTTCTTGTTGAATTCCTGAGGAAGAAAGTGGAAGAAACAGCAAACGAAGTTTCCTGGTGAAATTCAATGCTAATAAACAATACTTGTATTTGCATGATGCAGCCTTAAGAACGAATGATGTTTAGAAAATTACAAATAAAGGTAAAGGTGAAATTAAGTACCATAGAGGTCCTTCTCAATTCTCTCGTTTCACCATTCACAGTTTCTTATTCTTTTCAGTTTTCTGTGGTAATTTTTAAGAAACCCAGCTCTTGGACCCATGACCCAACAGGGCTCACCTCCTGCCATTCCCCATTGGATAGACAAAATATAACTACCCTAAGTTTTGTGCTTACTGAAATAGTCCCTAATCCTGCCTGTCCTTGGTCTAGGAACACATCCACGCAGATGTGATGCCTAATGTTGCAAAATGACATGGCATTTGCAATGTTGGATATGAAAGATTTCGGGTGAGATGGAGGGGGCATAGCAGTCACAATTCACAGAATATTAGTACAAATCTTTAGGTGACTCTATTTGGGATAGAATCAGCATGAGTGTTAAGGTTCACGGTTTCCCCTGAACTACATGCTAAAAAGCAATATCTCATTGCCCCCCTAAACATTCACATATGATATTACAAGAGAAGACATGCATTGCAGTATTGTAGAGATAACATTAGCACTACCTCAGTTATATGCTCCAATTCAACAGTATTTGCACTGCTTTCTCTGTTCTCAATGTTCCAGCAGAACTGCAGGCAAAGTTTCATAATGCCGTCCAGTATCCTTGATACTGATCCAATGTCCAAAAATGATTGTGATATTAAAGCTGACAAGTACCTGCAGGTTCCAAATAATCAACTTACCTATATCGCAGAACCAGTAAAGTATTTGCAACAATGTTAACTAAGAAATTCACTTTATTGACTAATCAAAAGCAGAGTACCACTAATATGCAATCACTAATTGTTACCAAGTTAATATGGAGCATCTAATCCTGTTGAATATCAAAATTCTGCGTGACTATTTGGTTCCATCCAAAATAGTCAGATCACATGACATATAAGTTGTAAGATGCAACCAAAAACTTCTATTTTTCTTACTCTTGATGGAAGCCCACCAAATCTGTGAAATCTTGCGAATCCTGAATATGAGCTTGCAATACATTCCATTGAGATTCTATCACGTCCACCTGGGGAGAAACAGTGAGTGTTCAATGAGCTTAACTTACAAACTGAAAAAGAAAAAGGTAACCATAGCAAAGTATCTATAAGGTTGACTGGAATCACATGTTCAGTACCACTAAGGACCTCTCTTGTACACCCCACCGTCAAGAGGAAATAGAGAAAGGAATGGTTTGCAGGAAAACCTCTTCAATTACAAAAAGTTGACTTTGGAAGCTTAATTGGGAAGTTTTTCACAATTTATTTCCATCACAAAAATGTTGTTTTCCGTGGAACATTGACAAGTTTACAGCATTAAGACACGTAAAATACTCATGCAGTATGCATACATAACTGTATGCATTTAGTTAAAGTCAGAACAAGATATGAAGTTGGAGATCCTTTGTATCAGTTACCTGGATGTAAAATTGAAGATTTCTAATCAAGAAAGCCATATGCTCCCTAACCCGCCACATTGGCCTAAAGCGTTGGCGCCGCTGGTGAGAGATGGAGTAGCTTACACGGTCATTGCGGTGTTGGGCAAAATCTGTGTGTTCTTGATGCATCACAGAAGCCCATGATTTCTCTAATTCCATCTGTGTTCGCTTCAGCCGGAGCAAATATTGGAAGATTCGTCGATACCTAGAGCATTCTCAAAATTGAATAAGATTCACAACTAAGGCTAGTAAAGTGACAACCAATAATGCCACCAACTTCCTTCAAGAATAACGGCATTACAAACTTGAGTAACTTACTTAGAGAGCACATCTTGTGTGAAGAACAACTGTAACGGCCAATCGACAGAATACTCAAGAGCAATACCATCCCAGCCATCAAGTGACATCTCTGAAGCATCTGATAGCACACTAGAGTCTCCCTCACTGAAAGCTTTTGCCCTTGGCAAATCCACTTGAGAGGTTTTAACCGAAATCCCAAAGGAAGGCATCCTAGTGGCAATGGAAAGATAAGTAAGCACAGTTCTTCACAAAACAACAAATCAGATTAGCAGGAACAAAAGTAAACTGCTATTCTGAGAAAGCATCGATTGAATAGACATTAATAGTAATCAAAGTAGGCTTACCGCAAGGACACCCTTGGAAAATATTTGTCTTCGTCACTGATGGTCTTTATTGCAGCCTGCATTCCAATTATGCAAATGAAGTTGTTTTCATACTGCTAACAACCTCTGAAAACTATGAACCACATTAAAAATTATGAGAGGCAATACAAAAAACAAACTCAGTTGTCACATGTGCAGACTTACAGTAGCCTACAGGCGCAGTTGTCACATGTAAGGTTGACAAGGTATATGTGACTGAGGAATTGACAGAGTCAGGTTGTTAGCTTGTAAAATTCCTTTTTCATAGATATGGTCCCAAATATTTACAAGGGAAAACTTTGCAGAAATAAGACCAGAGATGCAAGTCCTATTAGGGAAGAACTTTAATCTTGTCAGTTGTCACATGCCCCAAAGGAGCGAACAAGTTATATGGCCATCAAATTCCGAAAGCAAGTCCATCCAAATCAGTTTGATACAAAATTATGTTATTTAGTGCAGAAAGCACAGAAACATTACACTACACATTTGACGTGAATACAATCGATTTGAATACGAAATCATACCAGCTGAAATGGGACCATAAGATCAGCTCCAGCAGTGGACTGGCGAGGTGGTAAACGCATCAACTGGCGACTTTCTTCAAGAAAACTCTATCACAAGGATTGTGACTTGTCAAGGACATGCTCAAAACGTAAAAATCAAAACTAAAAAAAACCATCTATATGTCAAAGATTTGCTGACAAGATACCAAAGCAAATGGATCCTAACTTCATTGCTGATTGATTCAGATATAAGAAGCAAAATCATCATCTCAATATCAGATCAATCATGGAGGCATGGCCTCTTTTCTTGCTCAAGATCGATCTTGGATAACCAGGTTAGTGAATTGGTGGGTCAGCTAATTACTTAATATTTAATTGAAGTATTTGCTAGTTATATTCATATATATATATATATCTGTGCGTGTGTGTATGTGCGTGCGTGCGTGCGTGTGTGAAAATCCAACAGTAGGGAGACATAAAACAAGAGAAGTTACAACCAAGGTCCCTACCCCAGCCCTACAATAGGACCAAGTAGAAGTTATGGAAAAATTAGTGTTTTGATTATTTAAACTTGGCTACCAGCATAAAGTAGTTAATTCTATCATTATGTGCATATTGAATATGTTGTTTGATGTGTGAAAAATTCATATTCTTCAGACGGAGAAAAATGAAAAACATATGCTGCAGAAGAGTCTCTAGATCGAATTTGGGTTTGCGTATAAAGCCTACTAATATGTAAAGCTACAGATGGATATAATTATCACTAGAAGTACTTACATATCTAAGTCTGTGTTTTTTAAGACTGTCCCTAAGCATTTCCCCTTACATTACCCGGAAAGAGCATTCTTTTCTTCGTACAGTGCAGGCATATGCATCTTAGCATGATCAATAAAACTGAAGTGTAACAGGAACAATCAGACTGCTGGTCATTTACCTGGAAGAAATCACCTTTGGCTAAAAGAAAGTAATCTTTAAGGGCTTTCAGATGGCCATTTAAGTCTGCACGTACAACCACAAGCTGCAGATATGGAGGGAAAACAGTAAGCAGGTATAGTTGCGAAACAAGAGGTGTAAATATTTGATATTCAGCACCTGCCAAAGATGACTGGCAGCAGTAGCTCGAATCGAGTCCACAGCACACTCAAATGATCTTTTGTGGAACTCAGACGATTCCTGCACATAGTCCACCAAGGATCTTGCTTACAACCAATCGTGTGGTAACTACAACTATACCTATCACATGTAAAGTACAAAAATAAATGCATGCAGAAAATAGAAAAGAGCATATCATATTGACATCTATCCCAGAAGGGGTTGCACAAAACAATAACTAAACCATCAGTATGGCCAACAAAGGAAACCTTCAGGTCTTGAAGCATAGCTTCAATCTTATCAGCCTCAATCTGAGGAAGTAATTCTTCTCCAATCTTTTTATCCAATGAGGGTTCCTTCTGAAAAGAAAAGCGTTCTACAAATCCTTGAAGCTTCTGTGATCCTCTTGGTTTATGTTGATGATACTCAGCATCTTGATACCGGAATGCAGGACTTGGATTTCGCAAAACCCTCACTGCTTTTCCAGCAAAAAGAATAGATTCTGCGACACGCATGGGGATATATTCTGGCAGCATATCCTGCAGACAAAGTAGAAGGAAGAGAAAACTTTGTAGCATCAACTATGGATCAAGGCTAAGTTCACAGGCAAATTAACCAAGGCATAAAAACAGGTTCACTCACAAAAACAAATAAAGCAACATGGGAGTTAATCAGACAGAAGCAACATGAAGTCATGAAAGAGAGAAAACCTAAAGTCCTGGCATGCGTTTAGATGCTCACATGCAACTTATGCAACGATTATGGTCAACAGAAACAAATACAGCCGGGATCATAACTGTTTACTAGACAATTCATAGTGAAAATGCAGATTCGCATGCGACAGATGTGACCAAACAAAGCCCACCTTTAACCTTTTTTCATAATCAACCTATTCCTTTTTTCTATAAAAAACAAAAAACAAAAAAACAAACAAAAACTGAATGTCAGCGTAGCTTGTAGCATTGACTTTACGAAAGAAAAACAATTTTCTGCAGCACCACATGGGTTAAAACAAATGCAAAAGTTAAATTACATTTTTTTGTGGCATAATATTAGAACAGGATCTAATTAGCTTCAAGAACATCAGATCATTTTCATGAAATGCAGACAAGGAAACTCATAGCCACCAAAACTCCTGTTAATGACTTGAAATAAAAGGTAATGATCAGAAAGAGCCTCTATAATCAATATGACTGATGAAGCTGCATTAGGAAGTGCCATTAGATGAGCACCAAGCTACAAAAGCCTCGAGGAAGAAGACGATAAGTGCAAACCCAATTTCAAATTCGTAAGTACCCACCCTCACCAATCCGTGGTCCAATCGAGGGGCAAAGAAAATCAATAAAATGGTAGAAATCTCTTTGAGCAAAACAAATAAGGCAAGAAATATCTTTAACATACCAAAGAAATGTGAAATCCCAGGTGCCAATCTGCCAGAGCACCATCATTAGTTGCCATGCGGGCAAACTTTTCAAGCATAACTGGTTGAGATGAGTCATGCTCTGTGTCACCATTTGCTTGCCTTGAGAGAAGCAACACCATATACCCAGATTCAATCCCATTTCACGAAAGTCATGAAGCATATAAGACTAAAGATACACCAAAAGAGCAACGTGAACATTGACCAAACATACTCACTTACTGAAATCGCCACTAAAAACGGAGGGAGAGGGGGTCAAACATGATCTATGGAGAAGCACATTACACTATAGTACTCCTCATTCATAGCTACATACATGTCTCTATATCATGCTTAGACAGCCATCACAAAAGGTGTACTAGCATGCGTAAAACACGAAGAAGGGGGGTCAACTCAAAGTGAACAGAGTAAGAACATCACCTGTTGCTCCCATTTTTGCCTAACTTTCACTTTCTTCTCATTATCGTGATCATTTTCTTCTGTCACTGTTACTAATATTTTCTCTGGCAATTCTCATTCAAATTCTAAAACAGAAATAAGAAAGTGAGGAATTGATCAATTCTAATCCCAAACCATCATGATCAAACCTTTCCCTTAGAGTCCTGTGTGTGCATAGGCATACACTTATCCAAAATAAATAAATAAATGTGTGCATAGGCATAAATGTGCATGAGAGAGAGAAAGAGGGAAGTGCCGCCCTGGTTCAAGGTGCTGTTCTGAAGCATAGGAGGAGACTATAGACTTGCTAAAGAGGACGGGAAAGGTAAAAGGTCCTAAAGAAGCATCATATCAAGTACACAACACCCTCTCCATGGAGGGACTCTGTGTAGCATTAGAAAGGAGCAAGAGATCTATTTGTTGTATTCTCCTCTTTCTCAAAGAATGGGAAAACACAGAAGTGTTAAACTTCTAGGTTCTATGACAGTAGAAACCGAATCAATTATGTGCTTATGCTTTACGATCTTCAGGATCTCCAACTTTCAATTGAAAAATCTGTAGTCTCTTGCATGCAAGACCTAATTGACTCAATCTTCATCAAATATGCAACACAGAACAATATAAGCACCTACAGAGACCAAAGTCCTCTTTCATAGCACCTTTTGCTGTTCAGTAAAAGGCATAATCAAATTACTAACTGGATCCAAGTGATCAGGAATAAAACAATGTATACCATTTGTAGTTACCTGCTAATGAAAAACTCTCCATATTGGTCATTAAGAATCCCATAAACCATCCACGAAGCAAGCTGATTATACATGACCTGATGCCCATGCCAGAGAAGCCTATGCTTCCAAGAAACAGAAAAATTAACCTGGTTAGTATATGTACAGGTGTAAACTTTGTTTCTGCTTTGTCATAAAGAATTGGCACATAATGAACACAATACTTCTCCATTAAGCTCGCAAGAACCGGTTATTTAGTTTGTCCCAGCAATACAAGCTAGCGTCAGTTATACCTATAAATTATAATCCAACTTGATAAGAAACTAACAATAACAAATGTTACTATCTAGTACAAGATGTTTTGTCCATGATTACTGTTGAAATGTTGAAAATACTGCATACAACAGAAAAGTCATCATATACCCACTCTGGCTGAGCAATGCTCCGGAAAGATTTTTATTGTTGCTTTCAGTTCAATCGCTTTGAATATCTCATCTGTCACCACAATATTAAAAACATGAAACAACTCCAGGTTAATGACATGCAACTGCCATGCAGGGACGGAGCTAGAATTTGCAAAGTGGAGGGGCCGAAACTTAGAACATGGAATCCACATATTCATGTGATAGTTGAATTTTTAAGTTCTCCTTACATATAGTTTGAAGTTCAAGCATTAAATTTAATAAATAATATTTTTTATGCAATATTTATTTTACTTTTTGAAGTTTGAAGGGGCCCATGTAGCACATAATGACTATTTAATGTTTATTTTATACCCTATATAAGGTAATTCTAGCAAGGTTGGGGGTGGCCCGGGCCTCCCCACCCATATACATACCTCTGTTACTACTGCCATGTGGTGAAGAACTTCAATCAATGCAAAGGCTAAACACAAACGAACGAAGAAGCAAGTGGATAGAAAAAAAACATCCCAATTATACTTGATCAATGCGATCATAAAACATATACCTTTGAATGCATGCTTGTAGTTCAGGCACCCCACAATGGCATCGTTTGTGCAAAAGGTTTAGAAGTCGTCCTCCGCAAATACTGTCACGCTCTATCTCCAGAATGAGCTCATAAAGAGGTGGCAAAAGAACAAAAAACTAGGACAAATATCAACGAATAAGAAACCCAAATAAGAAAAGTATACAAATCATTTAGCGAATTAAGGAAAACAAAATAAAAAGAAAAAAGAAAGGATTCAAATCATATAGCATAGAAATTACTTTACACTGAAGTTCAAAGCCACATAGATAAGAAAGTAAAAATGCCAGAATAAGAGAAAACTGTTCCCCAGCAAGTCACATACATAATTCATTCCCTCATTGCACTAAAATACCCTAAAGCAAGTCCTGTTAACAAAAACTATTTATTTCACCATGCGCAATAAGTCTTTTACGACTATGAGTATGAGCATATCTATTACTTCAAAAAGTGTGATGTACAGCACGAATGTCAAAGCAAACGGCTAAACAAAATAAGCAAAAAGAAAATTAGAGGTCGTGCAAATGGAGACATGGAGGCCAACTACCCCAGACGATATTGGAGCCCAAAAGCCGTTAAAATCTCCAGCAAATAAGTATCGGAGACTATTTGCATGTAAATAATCATCAATTGCTAGAACCAAAACTCCTCCATGTAGACATCCTCTTCAGCAAGAATGTTGAATGAATAATTCAAGCATTGCCCTAACCCTAGAAGTAACCACCCATGCAACCTCTAAGCCAAAAGGTATGAGAATCGGTAAATAGTGGCCCAAGAGAAGCACGGATAATTTCTTCCTCGCAAGATTTATATTTAACTATGTTTTACAAACAGAAAAATAATAATAATAATTATTCGGAGTGTAGGAATCAGCAGCTTCAAAACATCTAGGCAAGAAAATTCTCCTTAGATTGATATTCAACTGTGTTTTGTAAATAGAAAAAATAAATTGCGATTTGACGCAATCAGAGTCACACCGCATGGATTGCTGCATCTACCTGCTTACCACTTTATGGTAATCTTTTACCCAAGATTCATATGAACTTTTGAGGTCTGCTTACCACCACCATAATTTATCGTTTACCCAAGATTAACACACACTTTTCTTCCCCAAAAGTTATCACTAAACAAAATCAAAGATATCTTTCCTTCTACTCAATATTAGGTCTTTGCCACAAAAGGAACTAATTAACGGGAGATAATTATTTAAGGGCCAAAACAATATACGATATGTAGTTCACAACCAACCTTATTAAGGCCTTGGGTAACTGTTGCCAAGATGGGCACAGAATCTGACAACAATTTCTGCTCAATTTGTAGAACAGCAGACCTGTACACTGAGAGCACCTCAACAATGCCATTAGCTATGGCCCTCCTGTACACACTCTGGTTCTCCTTTTTCCCTGCGGTTACTTCAGAAGTTCGGGACAGAGGAGACTTGTTTACAGTCCTTATCCAACTTAAATTACGGGACTTAGTGGCGAAGCGGTCAAGCTCCCTATAGTAAAATCCTAAGGTGATTAACCTCTCAATAACATCCCTGCAAGCATTAGCAGCACAATTCAACGCCGGAACCAAATGAATCCATCACCGCAGAAACATAAGCATACATAGGAGCAAAAACAATTCAAGAAGCACATAAGCACATGAGGTTAGGAACGTATTTTTCTTCTGCAAAAGAGCGGAGCCAAGCTTTGAAGTGTTCGAGCTCAGCTCGTTCAAAACTAGTCGAGCTCGAGCCAAGCCCAAATAATTGAGCTCGAGCTTGGCTCGTTTAGTATCAAGGCGTTCGAGCTCGGTTCGTTTACCAAATGAGCCTAAATAGCCGAGCCGCTACAAACGAACCGAGCCGAGCCAAGCCGAGCAACAACTAACTCGTGCTCAGCTCAGTAACTAACCGAGGTTAAAACTCAAGCTCGACCCGTTTACCAATGAGCCGAGCCGAGCCCATTACGAGCCGAATAATAACTAAGTCAAGCTCGGCTCGTTTACTAAACAAGCTTAATAAAACTCGAGCTCAACTCGTTTACTAAACAATCTTAAAACTCGAGCTCAACTCGTTTACAAGCCGAGCCTTGAGCTGCTCACGGCAGCTTAGTTCGTTTGCAGCAATAGTGTTGCAAAGCAACATCCATCGCAGAGATACATAATCCAACATTAAAATTAAGAGAGGGAGGAAAATATGTTAAAGAATGCTCATAATTGGGAACCAGTGAAACAGAAAGATAGTAACTTTATCGGCAACCAAACATCCGTAATGGTAATTACAGAAACCGGTTGTTCCAATTGTGACTATAAAACCCTAGTATTGGCAAGAATACCGGATGCGATCTAGGTAGAAACTATGGTATGGTACGCTAACGATTGTCGAAAGTACAGAAAGAGAAAGAATAGAAGGATAAGGATAGAGAAAGAGATAGTGATTAGGTATCTTTAGAGGGGTACCGTTCACTGGGTTGAATGAAAGAGATATCAGGAGCGAGCTTGAAGGTGCATTTCTCAGAGATGGGAGCGTTGGGCGATAAGAAAACACCGATCGATTCCTGCTCCTCTCTTTGGTCGATAATCAGGTCTCCTGTGTAGCCTAACAGTGCCAGTAGGAGTTCGTGCAACATTACGGTGGTGGTGGTGGTGGTGGTGGGGATCTCTCTGCGTGAACACACAGTCGTAGGAGAGATCGCTTGCAGAAGACAAAAGCCGTGCGCCGGACGAGTTTTGAATTAAGAATTGCGGCCTTCAAGCAAAACAGGCCGGCTTTTCCCGGGGGCTTATGCTTGCTCAAATTTTAGTGGGTTTGCTCCCCAGTGATTCACCAGAGTTAATTCGGGGGTCTGAGCACGAGAACGTAAATTCTTGTCAATTTTTTTTTTGGAAAATGACGCTACGGACATATTTTGATAATTAATACTTATTAATGATATTTTCAGTATTAATAAATATTTTTAGATTGTTCTTGACGGATATTAATTATCAAAACATGTCATGGGCCATCATTTTCCCTTCTTTTTTCTTTTTAAGTTGTAAGTCACGGGTGGTCTGTCTTTAATCTTGCCGCGAAAAATATTACTTCAATTGAGATTGAGATGTGTGTAATAAGCTGGGCCGAATACTGACGTTGACAGTCAAAAAAGGAATGTTTGCAGGAAAAGTTACATTTAATGTGAAATACTATGAAAGACAAGGGCCAATTAGAATCTAAAAACATATTTGCGAAAAAAGCATCAATGGCTTTGTTGTAAAATTGGGGGAAGAAAATATGAGTAGAAATTTGAATCTCCCTCAGGAAGAAATAATCTACCAAAGTATGAGCAGAAATTTGGAATCTCCCTTAATTTGAGTAAAATTCAATTTTCCTACTGGATATGCCCAAAGCAATAATGTAAGTAAATTGGTTAACATGCAGCATGTATGTATGTATGTATGCATGTGACTTGTAGCTAATTTCGGTCATGCATGTCTCCTACTAACACATCATCAGTTACAAGTAAGACACTATCACAAATCGCGACTATAGAGTACTACATAACATTTCTCTTATTTAAAAGAAGAAGACAACGAGAACGTTGAAAACTCCTAAATTTGATCAAGTAATTACTGTTTCACTTAATTACCCAAAAAATAATAGTATTACCTTTTCACTTATTTGGAAAACTAATAGAGAAAATCTTATCTACGGAAGAGCCGTAAATAAAGTTTACAGCACTCAATCTCAACCGTCCAAAAGTATTTGGACGGCCGAGATTGATCGGAAACTAATAAGTTTTACATTCTCTCCTTCCTCCTTAATTACCACCCCAGCCACCACCTCCTCTAATCATTCTCTTCCCTCCCACAATAATCAAGTAGTAATACTATTTTATAGTGTATCTCATGTGTTTGGGTCATCTCAAACACACCTCAACTAATTCTGGAAGACCAGTCTCATTGTCTTCTAATGGGAGTTAGTTAAAGTCGAGCAAAGCCTTGTGTAGACCGACCCTGTATGAGTTGATAGCACTTAAGAGATTAGAGAGCAAACTTGTAAGTACCAAGCCTATGTACTAGCCCAACTCCTTGAAATTATGAAGTTGTGTTTAGTTAGTCAGACAAATCAACTGCACACCTATGGAGCAACGCGAAACAACCATCACACATTCACCGTCTATTATAAAGAAGCAAGACCCATATACATACAATTTTTATGGAAGAAGAAAATTGGAGGAGGGGATCAGGTACCCGACCATGTTTACAAGAAGTCTTGAAGAGTAGCTTGGATAGGTGAGGAACCCATGTTGGAGAAGGGGAGCACGCGCATTGCCATGCACAAATCGAGGCCGGCCATTTGCACGTGCCCTGCTTCTCCAACAAGGAGTTGCTCACCAGCTGATGAAACCATTCACACACACAAACACGAGGTTCTTGATCAATTAACGGGGATCGAGCACAATTCAGTCGAGGCAGACAGTGAAGGGAATTATGCAACTATTTATAGATGCAAACTTGTGTATCGACGGAGATGGAGAGAAGTTTGAAGGCCATGGGTGGGGGGGCCGCGAGAGCAATTGAGTGAGTTTCAAAATAAGTACGTACGGTTGGAGTGGAGTAAGAAGTTTCCCATTCCATGCCCCATGATGCATATTGGGTACACGCTAAAGAATTCAAAGCTGATAGAGATATGTCATCAAGCTAAAACAGGGGATTTCCCTTCAAAAGGGTCTCCAATGCTTTTGTTCCTTTCATAATTCAATTTTCAAAAGTCCCCACTCCCACGGCAGGAAACCTGCGGCCATGGCCGTGAGATTGAATAAATGTGACATCAAATCGTACAAATCTTGTCTCACATTTGGTTGCAATTTTGAGAGGAATTGATGATCAACGGGTGTTCCGTATCCGTGACACTTTCCTCTTAAGCATGTCACCGAACATGACAGAAAATGTACCCACGACAGCGAGAGTAGCTAATTGTAGATGGAGGGTTTAAACGACTTCAAATTCTATGCAGTTAGTATATCTCACATCTGTATTGATGTTCTTGTGCGTTATGGCCGTTGGATTATGTGAAAATCTGGAAAATTGAATTTTTTTTGTCACATGACCCAATTCTCGGAACAGTAAATTTAGGTACATTCCTATTGACCACTCCTCTCTCACATATGTGATCGGGGAGTGGTCGATCGGAGTGTACATAACATTGCTCTCTCTCTAAAATGCACGATAATGACGGGTCATGAAAAAATAAGTGCACAGGAGATTTGAGTATCGAGTATTTACGTGGGTCAGGGAGGAATTATGTGTTGTGTCTCTTAAAATGATCACTTGTTTTAATTTTTTGGAAGAATAACACAGACTGTGCATGAAATCATGAAATGCAGGAAAGATCCAGGGAAGGAAATAAATACTTAGCGTGTGAAGCTCGCCCTAGTTTTCGTGGATCCAGTATAAATGCTTTATTTGGTCACACACACTTATTATTTCTATTCAGACTTTTGTTTCCAATCATTTTATTTCTAATAACTCGGATATATGAGTCAGCTTACGCTCATTTCGACATATAATCTCATCGTCCACTTGTGCGTAGACCAATTAGAACCGGAACGAAGCTCCGTATGAACCAATCCAAAAAAAAGTTAATGACATATGAGAGATTTAGAACCTGAGAGTTTTGGAGAGACCAAACATCTAAGTCTCAAGTATCCTGACCCCCAATCATGGCCTTGAGAAATTTGAAATCAGAGTTCCATCACCACTTGATGCACACGTTTGACTTCTTCAGGCCGCAAGGAACTGCTAAAAAACAAACAAACACTATACGACAGGCCTTATTAGAAGAGGGTGAACATAAGTTTGTGCATGGACTGGTGTAGTAGGACGGTTGAAGGCAGGGAAACGAGTGCAATTTTGTTCACCCTCCTTAAAAAGAGGGTGAACATTACCCTCTATTTTATTAGTTGAAATGGTATGGATCCCACCACAAATGATGTCATGCTTATCCCTGCAATAACTTTTTGGTAAGTATAACATTACTTTGTGGTGGGATCTATACCATTTCAACCAATAGAAATGAAGGTAACGTTCACCATCTTTTTAAGGAGAGTGAACAAAACTCAACTTCGGGGAAACGGAGTTGCAATTGTTTTTAAGTGCTTCTCAACTGCTGCCATAAAATTTCCCTAAGCAATACATTTTTTGGTAAGTATGACATCACTTTGTGATGTGATCCACAACATTTCAACTAATAAAAAGGAAGGTAACGTTCACTCTCTTTAAAAGAGGGTGAACAAAACTCAACTTCGGGGAAACGGAGTTGCAATTGCTTTTAAGTGCTTCTCAACTGCTGCCATAATATTTTCCTCAATAAGAGTGCTACCGTATCCGAATCCCCGGGGATCCAGTAGTGAGAAAAGTCACTGCAGAGTGATGGTGAGCAATTTCAGTCATCCAAAAGTATTTTCAATAGTCCGAATTTAAAACAAAATTCTTCCATGAAAGAGAATAGCTCTTCTCTGAAATAATTTGTTTTAAATCCGGACCGTCAATTACTTAGATAGACGGCTTGAGAAGCGCACTACAACTTTGTAGTGATTTTGCTCACTACAAGATCTCTGGGTCTGGGTGCTACTATTGGGCAGATTGTGCACAATATAGTGACAAATATCAGGGGATTGCCTGAGTTCAACGAGGAGGGTGGATTTTCTACTTAAACGAATAAGGCCTTGAGTAAAAATTTGGGTGGTGTATAATTTTGGTGTCTGTGTAGTTCTTGGTGGTGGTTTTGTTTCATTGGTTGTTTTCCTTGTTTTAATCCTGGCAGTCGTTTGTATTCTAGAGGGATGGCTTTGTATAACCAAACCTAAGAGCATTTCCATTCTAATAAGCAAATGGGTGCAGATAAACAAATTTAACAATAATGCTCAAAAAACATCCCAAATATCTCACATTGTAATAAACAAAGTTACAAATCTTTTAACAAATAACCAAATTTCACACATTCCATAACCAAATTTAACAACTTTTACCTATAATCAAAACACTTTTACCAAACTCGAATAACTCAAAAACACCCCAGTAAACCTATAGGTACTGATCGAAATGTAGAGAAATTATACCGACGGCCGCCGCCGGGCTGTCTCCGGCAACCGGACGGCCGATCTGAGCCGTCCAAAAATTATATAAAAAACAACAAGGGGGCCTATGCGAGAGTCAACGGCATCCGAGGTATACACGAAAAATGGATTGTTTAGATCAAGCACCCTATACGCCTTGGATGCCGTTGATTCTCGCATAGGCCCTCTCGTTTGACGGCCCGGCGGTGGCTGTCGGTACGATTTCTCTACATTTCAATCGGTACTGATAGCAGTACTCAAAACACCCCATATTGGAATCGTCTCGTCGAGACAAATAATTTTCTTTTTTTACCTTAATGGAGTTTCTGGTCTGGAAATTGTGCTATCAACCTTTCTTATTAGTGTACTCTGGTACTTTTGTAACATAATAATAAAGAGAGAATTCGCGGGGAAGTATTTCTGGTAGTAATTCCCAAGTACTTCCACTTCCAGCTCTTTACTTGTGGACCTAGCATAGTAGTAGTATTTTCACCCTCTTTACCATTAGTGTAGATGGAATTGGTTAATTTTGCTAAAATGTTTTTTTTTTTAGAGAAAAAATTTATTGTTAGTTGACAACAATAAATTGGTTTTTTCTTGGGGGTGCTAAAATGGCGTTGAATAGCATTATTTTTGGAAGGATTGTCTTCTGCTGTTTTTGTCAACTTACACCCTTGTATTTCGTTAGAATTTGGCTTTTATGTAGTTCACTTTTGGATTGCAAAAGCCTGTTTGAGTAATCTAAGTCGTTCAAAAGTTGTTTTTAAGGGTCCATTAATAATCAATGAGCAAAGGCTTCTCTGCAGTTGAGAAGCCGGATCCATTAGGTTATTGCTATGAGGCGTTGAATCCAGTGATGATGGTATTTACTACTTACCAAGGAAGTAAAGAAAGTTAAGGAAAAAAAAGAAGAAGAAAGAAATAAAGGAGTTTGAAGCTTAATTTTCTAGATTCAATTTGGTTTAACGAGCAGTCTAAACCACCAATGTAATGGCATTGGTTGTGGTGTTCATTGAATTCCTCATCTTTGATCTTAACATTCTTGTGTCTTGGTAGGTTTGCTCGTCGTCCCAGTATATGCTTCTCTTTCCTAACCCAGCTTTGCTAATGGAAACAAATCTATAAGGTTCCTTCTCTCCAAATCTCTCTATTTTTGGAGGGATTTGAGAAGTGGGTTATTCAAGCATTTCTGTAGTATTGTTAATGGTGATGTTCCCACAGGGTGCTTCCGGGAGAAGCTTGTGATGATCTCAGAGGAGGATTCAGCGAGCCTGACTAACAGAGAAGAGTTTACTAGAGGATACGTAATCAAAGTGTAATGGTTGTGTATGCTAATCATCCAATACTTGCTTTCTCCCTCCTTTATCTGCTATAGTTTTGAAGGACAAATCCCGGAATCCCCTCAATTACATATTAGATGGGCATAACAATTCCCTATACAGTAGGTTTGATCAGATTTAAAGGCATCGAAAGACGATGAATTTTCATTCTTAATGTTCAAGAAACAGAAATAAGGCAGACAATGAAAATCAAGAAGTCGCGCGAAGCAACAATGTGGATTGACATATAAGCGAAACAAAGTCACTCTAAAAAGGAGTTTGGATGGCTTGAGATAAAAACATTCCCAGTACTACCATTTAAGACTTTTATCACGTTGTAACCTCCTCATTGTATCATTAGAAACTGTGATGGCTATGCACAATCATTAGTACATCAACGTGTCGGAAAACTATAATAGATTGCGGTTGTAGGAAAGAATATCCAATTAAGTAAAACACTAGTAGAGTGATCAGATTTAAGGGAATCAGAAGTTCCACCAACAGTACTAGGATTCTCCAGCTTCGGCGATGCCTTCCAAAACCAGACACTGAAGAGCTGCAGCGTTACGCAGACTATTCGATGAGTCTACATCCTCCAGGCTTCTAAGAGCCCTATCCATCGAACATCTTTGTTGTCGAGTCTGTGGACTTACTGGTTGATTTTCTCCCTTGCAATAACTGCTTTTCCCTCCCGTGACTTCTCCTTTGGAACCAATCTCAAGCTGCTGCAATATATTTGTAGCCATCTCTGTAGACTTAGAAGGAATAGGGGTATAACTCGTACCGGGCATGCTGTCATCCTCGTTTTCTCCTACTGCTTTGGATGATCCAGCTCCACCAGGTTGAGGATTTCGTGGTGGTGCATATTGACCAAATGTAGAAGGCTGAACAATTAAAGGGTGGGCGCTGTCAAGCCGGAGGCTGTGGTCTGGAGAGGAGAGACCAAGATATGGTGAGATTTCATGGGCTTTTGGAGGAAGAACCCATCCAGGAGGTAGAGTCGGAGGAATCTGAGGTGTGCCCAATGGCAACCATGAACGCGGGCACTGGTGAAAGTCGGAGGAATCTGATCGAGGTGTGCCCAATGGCAACCATGAACGCGGGCACCGGTGAAACTAAGCTTCTGGAGCTTGATCAGATTCCATGCGATGCAGCGGAATTCACAAGAGATTAGTTGCGCACTAATTCAAATGAAATAAACACTCGAATTCATGAGCACACCTTGAAATCAATTAGGGGATGGTGCTGTGCAGTAGTGTACGCAACACCGTATTGCGCACCTCCGAACCATCGGATCGTGCATCCGATGGCTCAGATCTCATCTCGGCAATAAACGATTCTCGATCGTTGGTTGCCGAGATGAGATCTGAGCCGTCGAATGCACAATCTGAAAGCTCGGAGATGCGCAGCACAGTTGCAAAGCACCAACCCAAAGTCCCCTTGAAATCCACGGGGAATAGAAGAGAGAAACTCTAAAATTTTGTTGATAATTGAATGAATTACATGGAAGGTTGCACCCTTATTTATACTGTAGTAGGCCTAGTTAATAACTTCATGCATGGCTACCAAGAATATAACATGGAGTAGGGACAAACCAAAACTAAATAATTGGCTACCAAGACTAACAAGGAAAGAAATAAGATCTCCAGAGGAAATAAGAAATCTTATCAAAACTAGACCGCACCAAACACCAATAAGATTTTCTAAGAATATTATTCATGTATAAAAGTTTTCAAAATATAATACTCCTAACGATCTTGTCCTACATCACCATGATTGTAATTTTTAGGAAAAAATTGGACTCCGCTGTAAATTGGATTTGCGATTGAAATTCTATGCTGGTTGTCACCGACCAATCAAACAGTTTGGATTGACAAGCAAAAACCTCGTTTCCGTAGAGCAAACCGAACTGTGATAATTATATATACTAGCTCTTGGAACAAAGGAATTGTCCATTTTTTAATTTCCATTTGGTCGAATTCAAAACCCTAATTGGATGCAGTACCATGATTGAGCATTACAGTAAGGGAGGCGATAAAGCCACGGCTCCAAATGTTAGTGACACGGTGTTTTCTTGTTCTCTTACAATTACACCGTTTACTCTCTCTCCTCTCTTCTGTACTTCTTCTCTCACCGCCCACAACTCCCTGATGTTTTTTTTAGAACAGCTTTCAATCTAGTCAATCCACTTCCATATTCTTCCATTGCTTTCAATCCTCGTCAACGTACAACGGCTTGCCCTCAGACTCATTTATATCTCGCCCTTCTCTTCCCCTCCTCCACTGCCACCACATCCTCAAGACCCAATTTTCCCCACCGCCCCATGGAATCATCTTCATCATAGCCCACCATCTGATTTTGTCATGTTGTAGACTCCTACTTGATGCGTTAAGTAACACATAGTTCAAGGATTGACACAAACCATAGAATCAAAATCTCTACACTAGCCTCCTCACCAGGCAGAAAGTAGAAACGATTGGGATGAGAGAGAGAAAGAGGCAACTGAGAGATAAGTGAACAGGAGAGGGAGTGCTGTTCCAAAAAAAAAATACCAGGAGGAGAGGGAGTTGTGGGGTGGGCTCAGCAGTGAGAGAAGAGAAGTACATAACCATAGAATCAAAATCTGTCGCCCTCTATACTGGCCTCCTCACCAGGCAAAAAGTAGAAACGATTGAGATGAGAGAGAGAAAGAGGCAACTGAGAGATAAGTGAACAGGAGAGGGAGTGCTGTTCAAAAAAAAAAAAAAAGAACAGGAGGAGAGGGAGTTATGGGCCTCAGTCAGCAGTGAAAGAAGAGAAGTACAGAAGAGCAGAGAGAGAGAGGAGAGTAAAGGGTATAATTGCAAGAGAACAAGAAACATCATGCCACTAGCATTTGGAGAAAGTGGCTTTCTCGCCTCCCTTAGAGCATGTACATCAATTAGTAGCAAAAATAGCTATGAACAGTATATTTTTTTTACTTTTCCTATTCAAATTTCTCTCAATCCCACACCAATCATCTCTATTTATCATCTCTATTATTATAAAATATTATTTTAATCAACACTCAAGAAAAAAAAAAATCAACACACACTTCATCACTGCCGACTCATCATCCACTACAATCCACCTTTTATTTCCAACCGTCCAGATCCTTTTGGACCCCAAACCACCCCTTCAATCCACCTTTGATTTCCAATAATCCTCAACCTGGTTTCCTCCTCTCTCTTTTTCGAACAGCTTTTTTAAACCCAAAGAGAAGGAGCTTGGAAAGCTCTTCCAATGGTGGATGGTAGAGAGAGAAGAGAAGAGAAGTCGGTGGTGAAGTCCATAGCTTCAACGATTCAACGCCATGAGAGAGAGAGAGAGAGAGAGAGAGAGAGAGAGAGTTAAATAATCATAATATTGGGATTCCTAATGAACAGTACCTCGGTATTAATACCGAGGTTTGAGAGCAGAGGTATTTTCCCTTTGTGTTTGCCGAGTCTGCTGCAACTGTCATTTTTGGTTTTGGTTAGCTACAATAGCTACAAGGTGGGTTTTACCGAATCTGATGTACATGCCCTTACAGTAAAACAAGACAAGAATGAATCAAGTGGAGAATCAATTAGGCAACTGCGACATACAACTCTCTCTTGAAAAATTAAAGAACGAAATCTTAAGATTATTAATTTTTTATACCAGATATCAATGTCACGTTATACCTTAATGCAAGTAGTTAACTAGTAGTAGGGCATGTTTCACTAATTAGAATAATTACATTTTTTTTAATTAAGTACTCTCTTTTTTTTTGAAATTAAAGGTTATATATTGTGAGAGAATAATTTGTCTCATAAAGCAAAAATGTACGTAAAAAATAAAAACTTTAGCAAAAATGTACGTAAAAAATAAAAACTTTAGCAAAATAGGGCCGTAGTAAATTTGGTCCACGCACTTTTGAGTAATAAGTGGAGTTCCACAAAGCTAAAAAGACTTTTTGAAGGTTTTGTGTCCTTATTCATATTTTTCTTCGCGTTCGTTAGTTTGTCGTAGCAAAACTTCATAGATTATTGATTCGTCTCGACAAAAGGAATCGGAATAGCAATTTTTTTTTACTTTTACCTAAATATTTTGGAAAATATATCCACTTTCCAGAAAATTTGGGCAAAAGTATATTTTTTTATTTTTCTGATTTCTCTCATCAAAATGAATAAATAATCATCAAAAAATTGACACAAAATTAACGAACGCCAATTTTTTTTTATTAGAGCAAAACCTCCACACACACACACAAAAATGCGGCTAAAAGTTAAGCGAAACGGCATCTAATATTGTTGGTGGGATTGGGCCCCTTGCCGGCCATTTGATATCGAAAGGCCCAAAATCGTATTGCGCACAGAACTAGTCTCTTCCTCAGCAAGCCATTTGATTTTCCCCTCCCTTTCATTCACTCTCAGTCAGCCACGACCTATTTAAATCTCCCCCTTATTTTAAAAAACTTTAAACCCTTCCCACGTCCTCTCTCTCTCTCTCTCTCTCTCCCCGTCCCTTGCATTCACTCTCAGTCAGCCACGACCTATTTCAATCTCCCCCTTATTTTAAAAAACTTTAAACCCTTCCCACGTCCTCTCTCTCTCTCTCTCTCTCTCTCTCTCTCTCTCTCAGTTGCCGGTCTTCAGCCGGAAAATGGCCAGCAAATTCACCGTCGAAGAGCTTCGAACCGAGCTCGCCAAACGCGGACTGAGTACAGCCGGCATCAAGCCCACTTTGGTATCCACTCCCCCCTCTTCTCTTCACCTGTCTTTTTCCATTGTGTGTCCGAGCCAACCTACGTGCCGATTACTGGGACAAAGTCTTCACGTGTCTTTTACTTCCATCCATTAATTGCTACTTTCATAATTGCAGGTTCGGAGACTCGAATCAGCCGTTCGCGAAGAATCCAAGCAGTCGATTGATTCCACCGCTGACGGTTCAAATAGCACGTTGAAGAGGCGGAGGGAAGAAACTCAGGATGGGGATTCAAACGGGGCTGATAAAATCCAGGCGGTCGAAAAGCTTCGGGGTATGGATATTCGAAAGCTGCGCAAAGAAGCCGAGCTTCGAGGAGTTTCTACCACTGGGTCCAAGAAAGAACTCCTTCAAAGGCTTTGTGCCGATTCTCACGACTCCAACGCCGTTATTGAAGGTAACTGGATTTAACTCGTTCGTATGGCTGGCGATTCGACTTGTTTTTGTATATGTTATGTACTCAGGAGGTGTTTTCACCAAACTAAATGGACTAAAACCATGTTTTTACGGAGTACTATTTAGCATAAACAACTTGACTCTTGAAGACTAAAATATTTAGTGGAAACGCACCCTCAAGTTGTACTTATGGGGCCTCGTAATCACACCGTTGGAAAATTCCTCCATTTTCACACACAACTTGAATCTCGGTCGATCCATAATGTAAGGGAACTGCCCCACACGCACGCAAGCAGCGTGACAGTGTGTGTATTTGTGTGTGGTCCTGGCATTTTTGTTGGGTAGACTGCTAATCTCACATAAGTATGTTATGCGATACTTTGGGTATGTGATAGTAGTAGTTCTTTCACTGTTAGTCTGATTAGATTTTTCACCATCTGTCTTAGACAGACCTTTCAAACATGGTCATTAATTAGATGTGGTATTTTGGTGGCAGCCAAAGAAGAAGATGCTATTGAAATCAAGGAGGAGAAAATAGTCACTGCAACAAAGAAGGGTGCGGCGGTATTGGATCAATGGCTCCCGGATGAGATTAAGGCAATTTACCATGTATTGCAGCAGGTAAGTCATACCAAAGCTTATGGTGGATGGGTGAGTTTCGATTGACGTCACATTAGCTTGACCGTATTCATTTATCTCTCTCTTTGACTTGTTTGTAGGGTGATGAAATTTATGATGCTATGTTGAACCAGACAAATGTCGGGGAGAACAATAACAAGTTCTATGTCATTCAAGTTCTAGGTTACTCAATTTTTTCAACCTTGATTTCTTGTACTCCTTTTAACTGGGTAACATAAACACTAGCTTTTTCTTTTAACTGGAAAAGACTGCCAATGTTCAATGTTTTTAATCACTATCATATTATCTTGATACTCGGTATAAATTGCTTTTGTGTAATTTTATTTGTATCCTTGTTCGAGTCATGAACATCAAACTTTGTACCTCATGGCTTCCCCTTCAGTAATGTTGATCTCTTCATGTACTCTGTTACATAAATGCAGAGTCTGACAACGGGGGTAGATTCATGGTTTACTGTAGATGGGGCAGAGTTGGTGTAAAAGGTCAAGATAAACTACATGGCCCGTACTCGTCACAAGATTCTGCTATCCAGGAATTTGAGCAAAAGTTCTTGGCCAAAACCCGGAACTATTGGTCTAACCGTAAAGAGTTTATATGTCACCCGAGGAGCTACGCTTGGTTGGAAATGGACTACACTGACAGAGAAAAAGAATCAGATGTAAGTTGTCATAATGGTAAATGGCATTATTCTTGTCTAGTTGCTGAATATATTAACATGCTGCATGACTTGGCAATTGGCATAAGTCATAAGGTCGTATCTCGTTGATGTTACAATGAGTTTGTCTGACACTTGCTGTTGTTAATTGTTATAAATCCTGGTGAATCATTTTTAACTTATCACACCATCTTCTTGACTCTTTTGAGGGTCGGATATGTGTTACCAGGTTAAAGGGAAATCCGACACTACAGTGGGAGTGCAGCTCCGGGAAACAAGACTGGAGTCGCGCATTGCAAAGTTTATCTCTCTTATTTGCAATGTCAGCATGATGAAACAACAAATGATGGAAATAGGTTTGTTTTCCCTTTTTTTAATTAGCAATACTATAACTTTGATAGCAATACTAAAACTTTAATATCTTGAACCTTTACGGCTTTACCTCCCAAATGATGGATGCTGGCTCCAAAAGCACGCAGTTGAATTTCTGTTTATCGTATGATCCCTTCTGTTTATTAGATAAATATAGTGTTCTAATAATTTATTTTCCACCTGTAATTATAGGATACAATGCTGAAAAGTTGCCACTTGGGAAGCTTAGCAAGTCGACAATTTTAAAGGCAAGTGTTTGAAGTTTGACCTATGCATTTGAGGTTTATTTGGACGGTATTGTGTCACATCTGATTCCCTAATATGCAAATGATAACAAGAATGTGCTAGCTGTTGTGTCATTATTTTTAGTTTTTGCTTCAGTGGTTGCTTCTGAACCAAATGATATTCGAAGTTATGAGGATATTGTGAAGACTGAAGAGTCTATTTCCAAGTTTTTGAACTTATGTTATTAAGCAGAGGAAGGAACTCCGCTTGTTTTAGGGCGTGGTTCATTAGTTTTTTCGCTGTAGAATTGAAAGTTGGAACTACTTCAATGTGCCTTATCAAACCACTTTCTAGTTTGTTGTTACAGAACTTCTCTATGCAAACTGAACGTATATTGAGATCAAGTGTAGCTCTGTATAGCTTGAGTGTTGAGTGGTACACCTGTATCCAGTTGGTTTCATAATGTAGATGCCAGCAGCTGAAATGTGCCCTTATCTTTTAGTTAGGGAAAGGGTCCATTCTTATGGATAGTTTTTGTTGACAAAATAGGCCTTGTTGTCCTCCTTTTGCTCAGTTTCTACTTTTTTGCTGCTGCGTTTGACTGGAGTTCTTCTTAAATGATTGGTCTTCTTGTCGTAGCCAACTTATGTATTCTGGCTTATCTAAAATACATCACTACATCAAACTTCCATAATTTTGTAGGCTTGTTTGGTGGTCTCTTTCTCTTTTGTTTTTGGTTTCATCCATACCCTCTGCTTACAAGAACGAAGAAAGAGGTGAATTACAGAGTCTATATCATTAGTCTTCTATGCTTTTCCATCATTGCAACTTGCTTCTCAGAGATTAGCATTCAACCTGAAAAAACTAAAGAAGAAGCACGTTTTTCTATTGCAGTTTTCCGAACTTCACTGAAGAAATGTTTTTTTCCCCCTTCTTTCTCCACTTTCTTTTAACAGAAAACATATCATCTTGATATGGTATGACAGGGCTATGATGTCTTGAAGAAGATTGCTGATGTGATTGGGAAGTCAAACAGGACAAAGCTTGAACAATTAAGCGGGTAAGGTTATGTACATTGCACTCCAGTTTTTTTTCCCCACAATGCTTGACTTGACTTGTTTCACAATTCTTATTGCATTTCCACATGATATTTATCATGTGATGTCTCTGTCTGCCTCTTTATAATTCTTGCAATTATGTTGATGTTCTGAACATCCTTAATTGATGCCACTGAGAAAATTGGTCCTGAATAACATAACACTAATTTCGATTCATGTTTTGATTGCAGTGAATTCTACACTGTTATTCCTCATGATTTTGGGTTTAAGAAGATGCGTGAGTCCTCCTTCTCTGTTATGCCTCTCTGCCTCTCTCTCTCTCCCACAACGCATGCTTGCATGTTCTTTAGTTATATTCTTTTAGTTGGCTATTTTTCATAATAGAGGAGATTTTTTTGCAAATATATGCTTTAGCCTGTTTTATGCTTTTCTCCATGTTCTGATTAATTCTCTCATCAACATTGGCTTCTGATAAAACACGGAACGAATGTAATGGCAGGTGAGTTTGTCATTGACAGCCCTCAAAAGTTAAAAAGCAAGTTGGAAATGGTAATGTTCTTTCCAGTTTCCTCAGTTGAGAACTTCAGATTCTTGTCCACTCATTACTCTTTTGTTTCGGGGAATTTTTTTTCTATATTTATACCTTGTTTCTGAGTGATGATGATATCTAGTATTCTTTCAAGAACTCCGTTCCAATGACCATTAACTTTTTTTTCTTTCCAGATTCCCTGTTTTATGGTTATTCAGTTTCTTTCTTTGTATTTGAGATAACTACTGACTATTGGGTAATGGAAGGTTGAAGCCCTAGGTGAAATAGAGTTGGCAACAAAGTTGTTGGCGGATGATGTTCTGATGCAGGTATTATTTGTCTGGTCTCTTCATTTCTACTATCTAACCTTGTCTTACCCAATGATAACAATGTTTGCTAGGATAGTGATACTACTATAACTCCTCTAATGGTTCCTTTTAGTGACTTGTGTAACTCAGGTTTTGTAATTTTTTTGCTATTGTCATAGGAAGATCCCTTGTGCTCTCATTATCAACGCCTTTGTTGTGAGCTTTCGCCACTTGAAGTTGATTCCAAGGAGTTCTCGACGGTATTCATCAGTTACTTTGCTCATTTTATCCATAACATACTCTTTAACTTGGGAAAGCTATAACCTAAAGGAGCAAAGGTTAAAGTTATCTTGCGTTTTATTGTTCAGCTTGTAATAGTCTACTGTAGGTTTTGCATCTTGTTTGGCTTATCCACCAGATGATATTATGTTTGATGCTTATAATCGATGTCTTCTTCTTTGGGTCCACGTCTAGATTGCAACGTACGTCAAGAATACTCATGCAAAGACACATTCAGGCTATGGAGTCGACATAGTTCAGATATTTAGGGTGTCAAGAGAAGGTGAAGAGGAACGGTTTCGAAAGGTGTGCAATCCTTTATTCCTATTCTCTTCTTGACATCTATCTGTCTGGGTACTCTTATCTGTCATAGGGACGAACTTTCCCTTGTGGGGCAGTGATGAGTCTCCACCTTCTGGTTCAAATAACAGGAGTTAGTTGCGCCCAAGCCAGATCCACGGGGCTATGCGTCCTATTGCCCTATTCTCTCTCAATTGCCTACTTCGTGCTTGCAAATTTTCTACTGTTGCAAACTTGCAATATATTTATGTAATCTGCGGTGTTTTAACTTAGCTTGACCGCCCCTTCGCTTTTTTAAGCAGTTCTCAAACACAAAAAATAGAATGCTTTTGTGGCACGGTTCTCGCCTCACAAACTGGACTGGAATACTATCCCAAGGTCACTATTTCTGTCTCTTCTGGAGTATATATGTTCTTGTTACTAATTGGTGAAATAGATCTAACTGCTAGATGCCATGCCTGCCTCCAGGTTTGCGCATTGCTCCACCAGAAGCACCTGCAACAGGTTATATGTTTGGAAAGGGGGTTTATTTTGCTGATATGTTCTCCAAGAGTGCAAACTATTGCTACTCAAGTTCTGCATGTACCGCTGGTGTCCTGCTTTTGTGTGAGGTTTGTCTTTGCTTGAGATAAAACGTTATATTCATATTATAGCAGAAAATGGTCTTTCAGTGGAGTAACACAGATTACCAATCAAGTTTCACACTGGAATTGGTTATGTTGTACTATCAAAAATCTGTGACGACTTACAAATATATGCTTTTAGTTCAGTGAGTTTTTGCATTAAGAAATATTGAAAAACTTTCTGGTGGTTAAATTTTCGTATTCTAAATATTTGAACTGGGGTTTTCTTAGGTTGCATTGGGAGACATGGCTGAGTTGTTAACAGCAAATTATAATGCCGAAAAACTGCCAGAGGGAAAGCTCAGGTTCTATTTCCTTGATTTAATTTGCTGTTGGAATCTTCTTTCATTCTATTGACTAAATTGAACATCTGTATATGGCTTATCTGCTTTTTGAAAAATGTTAAACATGTGCCGTAAGCTCCAGGACTCAACCATGCTTAAAAAATGTGTCCTGCGGTTTCCAAGATTATATAACCATCTATTTGCTGCTCTCTTTTTTTGTTTAATCTTTCCTCTGTATAAATCCTGGCAACTCTTGTCGCAAACGTGGTTTTAGCTCGGAAGCTAATTGTTGAAACCTAATGTCGCAGCACAAAAGGAGTTGGTGCAACTGCTCCAGATTTCTCAGAGGCTCAAATGCTTGAAGATGGTGTTGTTGTTCCCCTTGGAAAGCCAAAAGAGCAAGTCGGCCCTGAGGTAAAATCCCTTTAACTGGTGAAAGACTGTTACTGTTTCGTATATTATTTTGCAGGACTTCAATATTTCAACTTCCAGCAGCCTACCCTTCTTCTACTTGTTTGACGTAACTTATAAAAAATAATGCATACAACTCTTTCAGGGTGCTTTGCTGTACAACGAGTACATAGTCTACAATGTGGATCAGATAAGGATGCGCTACCTTGTTCAAGTAGATTTCAATTTCCGGAGGTGATCATCCAGTCTCGGGATATAATTCTCACTTTCTGCTGATTGGCTAGAAAAGCTGTTTTTATTCAGCTTTTGCTAGAAAATTTTTGTGTCGATGAGTATTACCTCCTTAACCGAAGGAATTATGTACCTTATGCATCTCTGCGTCAAGCATATTTTCCCCCTTAACCGAAGGAACTATGTACCTTATGCATCTCTGCATCAAGCAGATTTTTGAAGAGGGGAGGTTACTGTGTTCAGGAGGAGATTCACCAGCTTGGGCGCAAGACTGTCAATCCTTCTTATGTAATTTGTGGTTTTGCTTCGTGAAACAGAAACGTATTCATGTAATATATTACAGTTATCAATGATGGAATGGTTCACAGCATTTTCTCGACCTTTATTTTCAATGCGGAATTATATTAGTGGTGTGACTGGTTGCAGATATAACTGTTCCACTTTTGTCAAGCTATTGGCAAACTATGGGTGATTCACATTTCCTCTAATTTTTAATTACAACCCTACTATTTCCTCTAATTTTTAATTACTTCTGCTCAATCACTCAATGTGTCTACATATAGCTCTATTGCCATTCGATATTTTATAGCTCTATTCCATTAACATCATAACGACTCCAAATAATTCTAGATGGCTCCAAATACCGTCATGGGTCACTGAAATGTACATGGAGAGAGAGAGAGAGAGAGATGACAGTCTCCAGAATCAGAGAAGTGGGCACCAAAAAATGATTGATTTATAGTACAAATGAGAAAAGAAGGAAGAAAATTATAGTACAACACGGTCTTTTCATCTCTGTACATAAAGACTCACTAAAACCCAAATTGCTGTTTCATCTTCAATTCTAATTCTTCTCAGAGTCTACAAGATTCACTCAGGCCTCGGCCCTCTCACTGCAGCAGCAAGTATCTGTAGATTTGTTAACAAAGTCAGTAAAGGAAGTAATCGGCAAAACACTCCCTCTATGTCTTCGAGTACAACAAGTGTTCTTCCAGGCCCCAACGGATTAATAAACCATAATCCTGTAGCAACAAGCAATCCCAAAACATGTTGAAGGGCACTCTTGAAGTACATCTGATATTATAGTACACAATTAACTGAATTAAGGCCTCTTTTTTGTGCTCTAAAGATGGGAAAAGTCAATTTTCAGGGAAAGGTCTGTAAATAAAATGTTTGAAGAAAAGGAGGACTCTACTCTTATTTCATGCACAATTTTGCATGCAGAACTTTTTCAACTAATTTCTGGAATTCGGATAGTTTCCAAAGCTGTAGCTTCTTAGAAGTATGGTTTTTCAGAATTATCAAACGACACATCTTCTGAACGACAAGCTCACAAATAGGACGACTTAGTGCAAAATATTTTAGTGCAAATTCACCATTCTTATGAGCCAGATAACGATATCAAACCACAAGATATACACCCAGATTCATTCCAGATGTCATCGTCTTTCGGATTGCCACTCAATGTACAACTGCTTCATTCCCGCATTAATGTCCTATTCGTGGCATTCTCATGAGTAACGCATATCCGACTGAAGCACTGAAAATACCTATCATAAGTCCTAAGAAATTAACTGCTTGTAAAACAATCGCATACCTTAGAATGAGGTCCGAGACGGTGGCTTGATTCAGCATGCAAAAATTGTTTAGGGTAACTACCACTGTTGCCCTCATTATGATGACGAGCCAGAGTGCCCACTTCATTGGAAACCATCTTATGCTCAGCAGAAGACTTGCTCTTCAATTGCCACTGTCTTGTAAAATTCCTTGTATTCCTACTGTTAAAGGCATTATTTTCTAAATTCTGACCCTTCTTTGAATACTGTGTCGCTGCTGCACTTGCAGCAGCTACTGCACTGAGACTTGATGATTTCTCGATTTCAGATGCTTTAGATTTGGGGAAGCATGCAGAAATGGATCCTGGCTTCAGGGAAAAAGGATCTTGTGGGTTTGGAAGTCGGAACTTCACGAGCAGTGAACTGTCAACTGGGATAAGATCTCCCATAGCAGCCTCGTATATCTGCACAAAATATCAAGGAGCATAGGAGAATGTCCACTTGCATCTGCCTAATTCAAGGAGCATAAATAACGTTTATTTGGTGTTGCATATAGACCAACACAGAACATTAGCTTTTAGCTCCAATAATTACCTTTCTTTCCAAGTCATAAACACCGTGAAAACCTCGCATCTCAATTGGAACACGCAATTTCTGGATTGACAAATTATTCAATCAACACGTTTTGTGCAGAACAGCATGCATTAGAATACCGTAATTAGGTAAAAGAAGTTAAAAAGTCGTACGACAAAGCAGTAGAAAGGAAACACTACTTACTTGTGGCTGTTCACAAAGCCAGCAAAAATCGGTTAGTGCTTCTAGCCTCACCTATAATGAAGAAATAGAGTAGATCAATCCAAAGCAGTCTCAAGTAAAAAGAAAATTAATGTTTTTACAATCACTAATGCAAAAATATTAGAAACAAAAGGGAAAGGTCGTTCAGTAGCCCACCCCTTCAGGCACCTCATTCCAGCATGCTAGTTCTTCACGCCTAAGGCAACCAACCACTTCAATGCAACCTGTGGTATGGACAAAAGCATTCAAGTTTGTACGTTTCTGCTGCATCTATAGACGTGCACTAGTGTTTTACTTCGAAAGCAGTTAATTCTTGTTTTTGACAATCTACAAATGAAACGAGCAGAATTACAAGAAAAATAGTGGCCATAAGCTCAAGGTGATTTAAAAGGAGATTCTAAGTTTAGGAAGTTAAAAAATTAAAATTTCTTGAATACCAATAAGTCTTGAAACTGGATACTGGTGTGGAAACTTGAGATCTGTAATCCCATTAACAGCATAGATTTCCCGATAAAAGTCCTCCATAGCTTTAATGGTAGCAGCATCTGGAACTTTACCAGCAGCATGGATCCAAATACGACCTTCAAGAACAAGATTTCCCACACTTCAATGATAAACTAAGTCAATAAGCTTCAAGTTTTTGAATTCTACCCACTAGCAAGGCAGAAATTTGATTTTCGTATTATCGGAAGGGGAGAAAAGTGAGCCATCTTTTGAGAAAACCCAATACTCCCAATTTTGCTAAAATAGTTTAAATATCTTAATAACTCGTCCAAACCATATACTACCTAAGTACCAGCCACAAGGAAACCAAGTTCACGAAGTATACTCAGACTTCCTACTACTACCAGCTACTCTTGCAGCCAAAAAGAGATGAATATCCCTGCTTACCCTTTGATACAGTAGATGAATCTTCTATTTGATAAAGTAGGAAGGAATAAAAGACCCAACAAGCCACAAGATCATATAGCTGCCGCCACAGAATGCGATGGTAAAATTCGGCCTAGAGGAACAAATTTCCACAAAGGCATCCCAACCCAAAAACCAATCTACTAGGATGTGGCTACTGAATTGGTCGATAACCCAACGTTGCAGTTACAATTGGTGATCATAAACATATCCTTAGCAAAAAAAATTAACAAACAAACAAATAACTTCAATGAAACGACTTATAAATTTCGAACATGTGTTGCACAAGTCATGCGCGAATATTCCTTCCATACTATCAGGCTGCGGTAGTCCTGCGGGTGCTACTCCGTGAGCACCTCTCTACGACAGTCCCTGGTTCTTTATCCGCCAAGCCGCAAGATTTTCAGCAATCCTGGATGAATGGTGTGGTCGAGATCGGCCTCAGTTTTGCCTTTGCTGTTAGGCAGGCAAGGTCAAAACTCGGTTCTACCTTGCCGCTAAAGTGGCCTGGTCATGATCCTCTTTCAGTCGTGCCAATACTGCGACCAAGCCTCTAATGGCTTCTTCTAGGGCCCTGCCAAGCTGGCCGTCTACAGAACGCTGTCCGGGTCAAGTTGCTTGAAGGGTCGACGTCTTTCTGTGTTGTGCCCAAGTCTTCGGGGAAATCAGTTCCCCATCGACATCTCCTAACCTCATTGGTTCACGGCCAAGGTAATGGCTCGCAGCCTTAGACTCGCGGCCAATTAGTTCGGTGTGCCTGCACGCTCGCTCGACCTGCCTACTTGTTCACCTGCACAACCTGGCTGCCTTGGCTTTGGGTGGCTAGATCGCACGGCCAGCCTAAGTTAGCTCAGACGGCCAGCTTGCCCGGCCTGCCCCCCTTTGCTCGGGCGGCCAGCCCACCTTGGCCATCCAGCCTCCATGCTATTCAGTCTCAGCCCGTTCAGCCATGGCTAGGCCATCCGGTCCAGCACATCTGGCTAGGCCCAGGTCATTCGGCCACTGGGTTCCATTTGGCCATCCAGCCACTGGTCACCGTGCCCATCCGGTAGTACGGCATCCGGCCTGGCACCCGGGCTTGGCCACCCAGTCCCTTTGGGCACCCATGCTTCGGTGACCCAAGGACGTGCCATGTGGCGTCTCGTTTATTGCGCCTCGTGTCTGCGTAACTTTTACCCTCTAGACACATCAAATTTCAGTAGGTTTTTCACTCAGTAGGAACCAGCAACTACAGATGTCAGCGTTTACAGAAGAATCCCAATTAAATATAGTTCTTGGACGATTTCACAGCAACAAAACAGGGTTAAACCTCGATTGTCAGTCTGAAAAAACCTAAAGTTCGAAGTTCATAATAAGGGTATTCTCTTAAAGAATTGGGACAAAGGAGGTAGTTTTGGTTTTGTTAATGTTAGTGTTACCTCTGACGGGGGCAGGCCAAGAGCGGCCTTCGATGCGCTTAACGCCATGAACAAGGAGTGAAGCCCATGGTTGGTGCATCGTCAGACATGGGTTCCTATTGTTCCCATTCTTTCTGCTTCCTTCCATCTCTCTCTCTCTCTCTCCCTCTCTCTCTCTCTCTCTCACTGCTGCGTCAACAGGGAATATTTTATGCAGCGTAATTGTTGATTGTAACTAGATTTGTTGTTGCGTAAATGGAGACTCCTGAATCCTAGTGGTACATCTCTGGACTTACCTCGAAACAAAAAAGGAAAAAACAACTGACCGGGCTTGGCCCATGATTTTCTTTTGGGGAGTGAAGAGGCCCCATGGCTCGTGGCCCATGTTCGTTTTTTTTCCCAATAATACAAGGGAAGGGAATTGGTCAATTAGGGTTCGAATCGTGGGAGCTCCTCCATTCTGACAAATATAAATAAATCAAATCAAACTACTATCGACCCCATGAGAGAATGGAGAGTGGCAGTGGTGAATCCACACATCATCGGCCCCATAAGAGTGGCTATTAAGTAAGTTTTTGTCTCTCTGAACACAGGTCAAAGTAAACTCGAGAGGCAAAATATATCGTCATTGTTAAGTTGACAAGACAGAATAAATTTAGTAGTTCGGGCCACTAGTCTCGGAGTACTATCCATAATAGTCATTTTTTTATCAATAGCTCTAGAGTCGTAATTTTGGATAACCAGATAATTTTTTACAATTAGTAATTTTTAGATAAAGCGTCGCCATGTCCAATACAGATTTTGAGAGCCGTGAGTATTCATTTTTCACGAGCTCTACGCTGAATCAATGCAGTTTATTATGAATCACATACCAATATGGCAATATGTAGTGGAAAAAGTTTATGAAGCATTGCAACGCCGAGCACTTGAGAAATTGTTCAGAGGTTCCCTCTGCGACTGCATCCGGGACCATACCAAGCACCCTGCCGAGCGGGTGCACGGCGTATTCTAATTTTAACCGTTCAAAAGTGTTTTCAGCAGTCCGGATTAAACAACGAATTCTTCTAGAAAAGAGTCACTCTTTCTTATTTTTAATCCGAACTATTGATTGTCGAAATAGACAATCTAAATGTGCTTGGCAGGCACCGCTTGGCAGCATCCTGGGCCCTGCGATTGCGTACCAAGTTCACTCAAACTGACATGATCAGAAGCCTAGCTAGCTTGTGAGTGAGTCTCTGTCCTCCCACAGTAAAGACAGAAACCTAAAATAATCAATGAGGGGACCGAAACCAAACACTCCAATACCTACTGGTTTCGTTGAGAATCGAACAGATAACCCCACCTACTGTAAATTTTACTCCAATTGTTTATGCTTAATCAACTTTTGGCATCGCTCATGGCCCATAAGAAATACTACTAAAATTAGGTATACACAGTAATACCCGACACATGTTACAATCAACAGTTAGGACTGGAAACTGGAAAGTGCTGTTTGCCCATTGCGGTTTAATTTATATATTCATGACGCTTTTATGGCTCAAGTCGTTTACATTGTAGCTGTTTAATGACCGTCCTCCTTCTTTAATTTGACCTTTTTACGGGAGAAGAAATGACGAACAAAGAAAAAGTAACAGGAATAGGAATACTAGTAATTGATTTCGATCACTCTTTTGAATAATTTTACTCTTTTTCTATAGTAGTGAACTATATAAGCAAAAAGTACATTCAAGTTTAACGCACTTTCACGTTTTAAGCACCTTAACATTTTATCTTATTATCTTATTTTTTATTTTATTTTTTTCCGCGTAAGAGTTGAAATGAATGGAATAGGAGTTACTATATAAAGATTTGTAAAAGTATAACAATTTAGAAAAACTCTTCGAAATATAAAAACTTTTTACAGTGTATCATATGCCAAATGCGTATGTTTTTTTTTTTTTTTTTGTCAATCGATGGAAAAGATCATTTTACATCACATATGAAGTACAGAGTACAAGCTCGAGACACTTCATCAATTGTAAGAGTCCACGAGATAACCAAACCCAACAACTCAACCAATATAAGAAATAAGCCTATTATATGGTAGAAACAAAGGAAAATGTCGGTCCATGACGTGTTTTGATAATTATTACCTAACAAGGACCTGAGAACATTTGTTAATGCTGAAAATGTCTTTAGCGGGTATTAATTATCAAAACGTGTCACTAGCCGTCATTTTCCCTAGAAACAAAGAAAGAAAGGAAAAGCTCTCTAGGAGAAAAATACCCACATGCAAGTGGGGAGACTCGAACTCCTGACTTCCTAATGAGACACCAAATTTTTATGTTAGTGGTACTCAAGTTATGCATCCATATATTGATCATGAAAGTGAATTCAAATTATGAATTACTACATATTGGATTGGGGGTTGAAATTTAATAAACTATGCACCCGGTTGGCCGGTTTAGTTACGAAATTTCGTAACAATGCATGTTACAAATTCATGTAGCTCGACTTGTACATTACGGATGTCAGGTTGTGTTCCACATTTTCTTCGTAAAAAATACTCTCATTTATTCTCGCTTCCCAAGATAGGCCACTCTCTCACAATACATCACATTTAATTCAAAAAATAAATTATTTTTCAAAAAAAAAAAACTTATTTCTTAAACTGGAACTTGGCCTACATGTGGTGTACGGATGGGTAGCCTACTGAAACCATGTCCGTAAATTTAAACTTGATTTTTATGTTAAAAATTGCAAACGTTTAATTAACCACTACTCCAACATGCACACTTTATTGGGTTGGTAACTTAGGAAGCAATGAAGAACCAACAGCTAGCACTAATGGTAGGTTATTGTTCCTCTTCCGTAGAGGCTAATGTTCGAGCCCCACGAGGAGCGAGGTTTGGGGTTTGGGGTTTGAGAACTATTTCTGAGTTCATATTGGCTAACATGCCACTAATTTCCGCCAACTATACAATATTGAAAAAAAAAAAAAGAATTAATTCAGGCACGTTCAAATGGTTGTGTGATGCATTAAAGTTGGAACCTGGGCATATTAAAGAAAGCTGTTTGGCAAAATGAAACACGACAGTCTGTGCACAGTACACGTTAGCCAAGGCGGTTCCTTTTTTTTTTTCCATGACATTAAGGGTTTTGGATCAACTTCCGTACACTTCAACTGATTCCCTTTCTGGACCGATTAAAGGTAGATCGTTTATGCTGAAACTAAAAAATTCACAAAAAATTACGTTCTTGTTGATCGACCACAACAATAAAAAACTAACCCCATCAAAAATAAAAAACTAACCGAACTAACCCTCGGGGCTTGTCCCTCTCACATTACATCCGGTGTTTCTCGTCTAGCTTCAATGTATGGAACAATCGAGAAGGATATGAATAAATGCCAGTAGTTTTGTCTTTCTTAGTAGTACTAGTAATTTTGAAGTTAAAAACTTAAACAATAATGGAGGGTAGGCCATGGGAATGAAAGCAACGAGCTGTTTGGAAATTTGACTGAGCTGGACCTTGCCAGGACCCTCAACTAGCACGACCCCACTTCCCAAATTGCTTCTAGATTCTGAGAATCTAGAAAGAGACGGCTTCATCAAGAAAATAAAAAATAGTGATGAAACAAATTAAATAAAAATTAAAGAAGATTCTTTTTTTTTTTCTTTGGTCGGTTGGAAATTTAAGAAATAAAGAAGAGATTCGTAACCCCCCAGATCCTTCCACTAGTACTCGACACGTTGACGGTGTCAGTGACTCAGTATAACGGCGCCGAATGCAACCCAATGGCTGAGATACTTCCTCACGCTTTCCAAACTCACGCATCCTTTTCCTCGTCTGAAAACTTTTTTTTTTTTTTTTTTGCCCTTTCTGCTATTTATTTATCGTCCTTTCTGTTATTTTTGAGAATTCCTCAACCAAGTTTGTTCGTTTGGGGGTTTTGAAGGAAATTTTTGAAAATAATAAGTGAAGAGATAAATTGATAAAATTTATTGAAAGTCGTGCATTTGGATTTTGAGATCCCAAACGAACAAGGTCTTTATGCTTTGTTTGTTCACTACAGGACTCTCGCATGCTCCTCTCACGTAAGTATGTGGATTTATCTTCAAAATATGTAAAATTTACACACTTTTTATGAGTGGGATGAGCATTGCTCTTGAAACACAAAATACATTCATTCTCTTAATGATAGAGAAATTTTTCGGTGTCGGATGGGTATATTCCACGTGGTATTCGTTCGGCACATTCGGGTCGTCCAATGCACTTTTGAACGGTTTTGATTGAAATATTCTTTCTCCTCTCATCCCAACACATACTCTCTCTCTCTTTTTCTCTCCAAATCTGAGCCGTGCGTCGAGCGGGCACCAGGTGGTACTCACCCAAAATTTTTCCCTTAATGATTGGCTGAAGAAAAAGTATGGGACAAAATGAATCCATCACTCAATCAGATGGAGTATTTAAAAGCTCTTTTAATTAAGAGAGAGAGATTCACAGCCCTTAATTTGATTAGATTCGAGAATACGGGAAGAGTGCATTGAAAATTTTACGATTTTGAAGGTGCGTGTAACTAACGATGGAGTAATAGACATACGTTGAAATTACGAATCTCAGAAACACATTTTAAGCAACTCTACATTTTTTCAATGCACTTATTTCCATATTATTATCTTTTAAATTTTGATGAAGGTTTGCTAAAAACATACCTTTTGCATTCACGCTAACTAGTCATAGAGTAAGAATTTTAAATAGGAAAAAGACCAAAAAAAAATGGAGTGTTAATTATCTAAAAGTTGAGCACAAAATTATTTGTTCTATTTATAGTATGGGTTACAATTAGAATTGAATAGTTTGATAAAACCGATATTTTTTTTTTTGTATGATACACAATATCAGGTCCTATTCCGCTAAGGTTCTTTTTTTTAAATAGTTATTTTTCATTTTACAAAACAGGTTATTCTAAAAAAAGTACTCCATTCGTTTCATTTTCATTGTCTATTATTTTGTTTGTCTCTTTTATGTCTTTTGTATATATCTTTTAGTATGAATCTTGAAAAATATGCAATGTAGATATTATTTGATGTTTTCAAAATTATAAAAAATATTATAGATTGAAAGATATAAATAATTAAAAAATGACATACAATTAAAAAATGAATAATAAAAATGGGACAGAGGGAGTACTTATTTAAAATATAAGTACTTGTTTAAATTAATAGAACATTAAATTGATCAAACCATACAAAAAGTTTGAACAGTTTAAACGCAAGCCGTGCCTAGCACACAGTATTATTATTAGGGAAATGATAATTCCAAAACTATTTTTGTTGGTGCCAAAACGCAAGTGCACAAAAGGCTTGTATCATGTGTAGTGTATAAGGCTTTTATGCACTAGAATTTTGGCATCAATAAAAATAGTTTTGACATTATCACCGCCTTATTATTATTCTAAAAAGGGGGCTAATTTGCTGGCATATCTAGGGGTAACAAGGACATTTCAAATCCGGTTTAGGAAACAACACAGCAGGTGGAACCGTGGAAGGCCACCTGTAGGTAGATGAGAGGATATTTGCGTATGATTACCTAATTTGAGTGAGTTTTCTTTAAAAAAAAAAATGAAAAATTACATTGATTTGAATGGAAGTATTGAAAACTTATGTAAGAAATTACTTTATTTTATAATCTAAAAATTACAAGTTTTTGCATAGTGGTCTTTTAAGAACGGAAGTACATTATTACACAAATACAAAAAATAAATATCATACGAGGTTTGAAGTTATTAATTCGATGATTATTAAAAAAAACAAAAACAAAATACTAGTACTACACAAGAAATGTTAGAAACACAAATTTTCAATATTGTTGGATGCATGTGAGTTTACATTACATGTGGTTGTATTACTTCCACGCACGCCGGTACAGCTGGTGGTAGTGAGGACGGCACTTCATAGCCGGTTGAGGAAAGGAAACAACATGGGAACACGGCTCTTTGCAGAGGTGTTAAACGGGTCGGATTGATACGTCGCATTTAAATATTGCACAACACGATAAAAAAATAGCACGTCACGATAGGATTGAATAAACGGGCCAATATAGCACGACACGAAATACGATTGGTATTAAGCTAAACAAGCTGGGTTAGCACGATGCTGCTCTTTTGACACCTCTAGTTCTTTGCCTCCACCGCCAGGCGCCAGTTGTAGAAAAACAAGAGGGGACTTGTGTACATGATTGGACCTAGGAGGCCTACTTGTGGCCCCATCCAAAACCCTATTGACCGAGGAGAAGGCCGCTTCTCTCTCTCTCTCTCTCTCTCTCTCTAATATTTCACGCGTACGAAACCCATCTCTCTTCCTATATAAACCCTCATACCCCTTCTCACAAACCCTACAACGAAGCCCAGAGAGAGAGAGAGAGGGAGGGAAGTTTTCGTGAGCTGCTGCTGTGAAAGGTTTTCTTGGTAATAAGCTGAAGGAAAACTTCTTCGCAGTAGCACTTGTTAATCTTCTTCTCCCATTTCTCAATTCAAGAACCCGATGGCTCGCTCTCTCTCTAACGCCAAACTTCTCTCTTCCTTCGTCGTCGATAGGATCTCCGCCTCCTTTGTCAGGTAACGCATATTTGTCTCTCATTCCACACGTCTCTGGTTTTTGTGTTCTTTTTAACCTATAATGTGAACTTCTTGTTGCCATGAAACGGATTACAGTGGAAAACAGAGGAAAATCGAATTTTTAGGACCAAGATTGGCAGTTTTTTTTTTATAAAAATTATCTGGAACCACGATTTATTACAAGTCAAATTGCTTAATCGGTTCCAAAAGTTTCGTTTGAGCGAAAAAAAAAATCCGATCAAAATCAAGAGAAGAATTCAAAAATCCGATCTGTTTATGTTCATTTTGAATAGTTTGCCTGAAAGAAATTGAACGAACGGTGGAGGATAAGAGTCGTAGGAACTGAGAAATTTCCTGTTGAACAAGTCGCTTTCTCTTTTTCTGAGAACAAGTCACTTTCGGCGCACGTTAACCCCACCTTTTGCGTTTAGATCTTTTTCGTAGTATTATAATGGGTTATTTAATGGAAAATTCTGTCTGTATGTTTAGGCGCGGATACGCGGCGGCATCACAAGGAGTTGTGTCGGGATCTGTATCCGGAGCCGGCAGAGGCGTGATGGGGAAGAAAGTAGTAGGTGAAGAGTCGACAAAGACATCGTCGTGGGTCCCGGATCCGGTGACCGGATACTACAGGCCCGAGAATCACGCCGTCGAGATCGACGTCGCCGAGTTGCGTGAGATGCTCCTCAATAACAAAGTCAGACGACACTAAAATTCCCATTAATGGAAACCGTGGGCCACGTTGAAATAAAGATTGGCTGAGATAGAATGAAGATGATGGATGGAGGGATGGTCGTTTGGTTTCAACAAAGGAGAGGGCTTTTCGCTGTCGCCGGATCCCTTCGAGTTAGTCTCTCTCTGTAATTCGGTTAATGTCATCGTAGGCTCCTCTGTTTGGGCTGTATTAAGGGACTATTTTAATTTAACTTCTCGATGTCGTTTGCTTTTTCTTTTTTTTCTTTTCTTCTGTTACGTTGTTTTACCAATAAAATTGTCCTTAATTATCATTTCAATACGCAAATTTTCTTTTAGCTCCATTTCATTTGTTGTTATCTGCAATCAATGGGTTCGGAGATGACAGATAAAAAGCCTACAATTGGTGTGTTGGTTTCACGTGCATCGTATGACACTCCAGATATTTGTTTAGGTAGCTTGCATATCGGGCAAAGTGAAAAAAAGTTTTTCAAAAACACTATCATAAATGACTTTAATTTCGTGGGAGGGATTAACACGCTGAGTGAAAAAAAGTCTTTTCAAAAACACTATCATAAACGACTTTAATTTTGTGAGAGGGATTAACGGGCTGAGTGAAAAAAAGTCTCTCAAAAACACTATCATAAACAACTTTAATTTCGTTGGAGGGATAAGTGATAGTAATTAAAGAGTGGGTGAAGAAACCTACCGCAAAGAGAGTCAAGAGGCCCACCCGTGAACTATGAAACCTAAAAAAATGACCTTTGTTTGAGATAATTTTATTTATAGAGTCTTCGTAAATAAAATAATAAGATTTACGAAGTTTAATCTCGACCGCCTAAAAGTATTTTAGGTGATCCAGATAAAAACAATCTATTTGCGGTAGTAAATATCTATTACCAATCAAAGTTTAATAACAAATTTCAATCATTGATTGTTGAAACGAGCCGGTTTGATTGGCCCGTGAATAAGTCAATATCCTTTTGTTTTATTCATTCTAGGTGTTTGGCACTTCCGAGAATCAAAGGTTAGCACATCAGAAGAACCTATTACATAAGTATTAGCAACCAGAATATTTGGTATTATTCTGAGGCTTTATTAGAAAGGAGGAAAACTATCCTCTGTTTCACAATGCATTTTATTTGGTTGGCAAACACATTATTAAACTTGTGCTCTCATGACAGGGTCAGGGCTAGAAACCTAACTTCTCACGTGTTACTTATTACTACCCGTGACCAGCTTCTTGTCTTTTTACAATTCAATTAATAGATCAACTTATTAGCATCACTTTATGATGTTTGAAGCTCAAGTCTGAAACAACTTTTGGGTTGCTAATTTTTCTTAAATCTACCTACTAGTCTTCTTGAGTTTGGCTACTAGAGATTCTTTTGTGCGTCATCCGATCTTAGGAAGTTTCTTAATTATTATTATTTTGAGAAGCACCCTCCAGATCTGGACTTCCCCCAGATCCGGAGGGTGCGGTGGTGGGTAAATAATTTTGTATAGGGTTAGTTTTATGTCCTGGTTTGGTTTGGTAGCAGCCTCTGATTGGTTATCTACCCGCCGTGGCTGCGGATCTGCGTTGATTTTCAACGGTTGCCCTTCCGTGGCTAGAACTCCGCATGACAGCGGGAGTTTGCTCTTTGGAGTGGCGTCCTCGACTGCGAAGAAAAATCACTGTGTTTTTTACTTCGCGGTTTTGCCGGCGTTGTGGCTTTTGAATTACTGCATTGGGGAAAACAGATTTCTTTGTGTTGTATTGATCACTACGATTAGGGTTTTGATTCTTGAAGGTAATTGTTGTCTGAATTCATACTCCACGTGTCCCGACCCTGCCTTTGAGCAAGTGGCGGTGTGAAGAGGTCCCTGGTCTTATGCTGCAATTTGTCCTTCCTGTTCCTCTTGTTGTTCCTTTTCGTGGTTTTGATTGAAATCTGTAGATGTCGTATGACGTGTTTGATTATGAATGAAATTTGTGCGGATCAAAAAAAAAATAATAATAATAATATCGAAGGTTACATCATTCTTAAATTTTAAAGAATGCACAACTATGGCTGCGGTAGAGAGATTAATAAGATGAAAAGGAAGGTCCCATGGACTATAAATTATAATCGAAGAGCCACCCACCAACTGTCACCTTGTAGAAGTAACTTGAAGCATCAATCCTTTATCTTTTTTATAACCAGATAATCGAGTCAGCTTTCGCGCATTAAATTAAAGACATTTAAAAAGGAACAAAGAAAGTATAACGAAAGGTGAATGAATGAATAACAATTACGAGGATAACATTCCTCCAGATGCACCAAATGTCATTTTGAAGGTAATGAAGTTATCCATGTTTAAAAAAAGAAAAATCGACATCACAACTTGTCTTACATACAATTGATTATGGTTCACCAACACAAGTACGTGTGATGTCATAGCCAAGTCTTCTCAATGCTGATATGCGTATCTTCAAATTAACATAATCAATTACGAGGATAACGTCCCTCCCGATGCACCAAATGTCATCCTATAACGTAATGAAGTTATCCATGTTTAGCACAAAAAAATTGACATCAGAATTTGTCTTCTTATATAATTAGGAACTACTAAAATTAATAGTGGTTCACCGACACAAGTATGTGTGAGTCATAGCCAAATCTTCTCAATGTTGATGTGAAGATATGAACATATAAAACTCTCAGAAATTGCCACATCCCTTTCCCGCGATGAGCTTGGACAGCATTGCTTAGCTTTTGTGATACTTCAAAAATCAAAATTTGTGTATTCAAATTAACATGTAAAATTCATAGAACCGAACCAATACAAATTAGTAGATTGTGATTTAGTTCCGGTTTTGAATTGTGATTGACCTCAAATTAAGATTACGTCTTTACATATCTTTTAAAGTACCCTAAAAATACATTATACAACTTTACTTTCGAACCAATTTCATTTAAAGCACACAAAGTAACGTTACATGTCAATTATTACATGGTTGACTATGTTTGAGTCTTTTTTTAGACGTTGCTTCCCAGTTGAATCATATATATCATTACATTTTTAAATTCGTTACGCGTAATCATGCATCGATCGGTTCAAAATGAGAACCATTATCATATATTAGAAAACCGATTAATTTATTTGATTTTTTTTTTCATTTTTCAAATCAGGACCAAACGACTTAAAAATTGAATCAAATCGGCCAAAGTTAAACTGATTCATTCTAGTACTAAATTCGCAGGTTTGGATGTTCTTTCTCATTCCCTTAGATCCTTCTACTTTTCTTGTTTGTTTCGTCAGGCGCATCTTTTACTATGTTCGTGTACTCCATTTCTTTTGGTAATAAAATATCAGAAAGGATTTTGATATTCGCGCTCAACTTTTTATTAATGACGTTCCATTTTGTTCATGAAATTACTAGCAACTTCACGTTAAAAGTGGAGCGCCATCAGTAAAAAGTGGAGCGCGACAATCAGTTTCCTATCAGAAAAATGCTTTTCATATTCCCCTTTTAGCCATTCACACTTTCTTTTTTGTTTTTTATCCACATGAATTTATAATAAATTTTTTTTTGGCATTCATTAATCTTAATCTACTCCATCTTAGGAAACTTGGGGAGGGGAATGTGTACTTACGGAAAACGAACACTGCCCATGTGCATGAGAGTATAAGACAATAAATGAGGCGCCAATGCACTCCACTCCACTTGCACATGCAATATTATATTTAAATGCGTGAAAAAATGTATTGAATAAAGGGCTAGTAAATTCAATCGGATAAAGACAAAAAAAGGTGTTTGAATTGTGAAAGGGGATGTGAATATTAATTCCCAAAATATCGTTTACCAAAAGGAAAAATCATGCAGAGTGCAAATTCATTCACCTCTATTGAAAGCAACTTGCAATTGACGTGCCTTCATTAACTTGAGATAAAAATCATGCTCGAGATACATGTAGCCACAATTTTCAAAGCACGAGTGCTTATTGGATCTAAAAACAACAGCTTCAAATTTTTCAATTACTGTCGCTACAAATTAGATTTCAACATGATCAATGAATTGTTTCGATGATTTTATTAATCAAGCTTGATCGAAGTATCAATTTTTGCCATGGGTGTTGCTCAATACGAAAAGTAAAACAAGAAAGACAAAGCATGCGACGAAAACTTCAAAGTCCTACTCATATGCCATGACGGAAGAAATAGTCCATGGATCTATTTGGCCGAAAGGGAGGCATTATAATCTAGTAACTAACTCTGTTTTCCTAGCAAAAAAACGAGTTTGGAGACAACTAACGACGGCCAAAACTACAACGTTCACTGCTTAAGGCCGCTTAGATCAGCAGGCAGGGGTTACAAACATTTGAGGGCCAGCACTGGGGTAAACCATTGGAGGGGCATCGATAGCATGCCTCAAACTCACGTCCTCCTAATTCCACAACCTGTGAGAGTGACCACTACGCCATCACCTCGGGTGGCGTTTTTCTCACGTCTCGTTTCCTTCACAGCAAAAAGGCAGTTCGCGATGCCAACGGTAGCACACCTCAAACTCAGAATCTCCTGATCCTAAAACCACCTTTCAAGATTGACCACCACGCCACCACCTCGGTTGGCGTTTTTTTCAAAGAAGACTCAAACTCTGTCCAGTTTGATAAAAAGCTAGACATGCTCCGTCTATATTGACAGTGTACGTAGTTGATCCATTGAAGTAGTGTAGTAGTACATTGATCAAATTCTAATGGGAATAACTAGTAGTGTTGCTTTCTCTAACTATTTTTTTGGATCTTTTATACCCACATTGCTTATGCCAAAACTAATTTTCTCATCAATCACAACAAGATATATAGGAGTACGTACTTGGTTTTGGAAAATACAACAAAAGTCTAACAATATAGTTACAAAACGTCCAACTAAATAACGGGCCCGACGGCAGGTTCCCTTAGTCACATATTACGTGTGCGTGAGCACGAGACAATGGTGTGCGAGCATGAAAGCTTTTAAGATATTCTAAAGTCTAAACTACTCAAATTCACGAGAGCAAGAAGCCAAGAATTGAGAGTGAGCGAAAGTTCGTACCGAAAGGATTATGTGACTTTAGTTGCAACTGCCCATTCCTTTTCCCCCCAAAGGCCATCAAATTTCCCAATTTTCACTCCAAAAGAGAACGCACAAAACGGTTGAATTTCAACCTGAGCTTCACCCCCTCTCCCTCCCCTCCATTCACACACTCAAATCCACAACCACACCGAGGGCTCTCCTCAAAATTCTCAACACCAAAATTAGCGGACGCAATCCCGACGGACAACTGGAGATCGTCGCCGTCGCGAGTGACCTCCCCGATGTTGAACCAGAGGAAGAGCACTTTGACGCTAATACCCTTCAAGTTGCTGATCTTGTCCTTGGATATCACCCCCGTGATGGTAGACTTGTACTTGAGCTCGTAACCGACCACTTTGAAACTGCAGGTGCTCCCGCCGGTGACGCCCAAGTAGGCCTTGAATTTGCCGCTGGATTTGTCCAATTCGTAGCCCGTCACGCCCTCTGGGAGAAGCCCCGCTGGAAAACCGTATTCCTGTAGGATTTGGTAGGCCGTGGGAGTGTCGTCTGCGACTGCGGCGGCAGCAGAAGAGGTTTGGAGAGTGAGTAGAAGTATGAGAAAGAGGCAAGGAAAGGCCGGTGAAGACATCGGTGGATGCTGAGTGATCTCTCTCCCTCTCCTGTGTTCAAAGGCTGTGAGGAAGGAGAAATTTTTGATTCCCCTTTGCTCAATTTTCAACACCGTTCTACTCCATTCGCGTTCCACGTGGTTCACTCACTTGCTTTTCGTTATTTTTATTAAAAAATTCCCCGTGCTCTCTCTCTCTCTCTCTCTCTCTCTCCTGTGTTCAAAGGCTGTGAGGAAGAGGAAGTATTTGATTCCCGTTTGCTCAATTTTCAACACCATTCTACTACATTCGTGTTCTACGTGGTTCACTCACTTGCTTTTCATTATCTTTATTTATTACTTTGTTACTTATACAACAATTTAAACACAATACTATTTATAATTTATCACATACATTGTGGGCCTAGAGCTTGTGGATAATGTTGTGTACCTAAACCTTTTGTTTTTCTTAATAACGAATGTCCACATCAGTTTTCGCGCATCTCGACTTTTTAGGATCTTATTTAACGATTCGATAAACCATTCAGTAGCCCTAAGATTTAGAATGTTTTTAAGATTCAAATATACAAGATAAACCATTCGGTCTAATTATGAACACCAACTTCGATTACGAGATTTCTCCCTTTCTGAAATCAAACAATGAAGCATCTAGGGCTCTCGCGGTCCGGTTCAATTTGGATTTCTAAGAATTTAAGGACCGAACCGCTAGTCACAATTTTTATAAAATGAAATTCGTGTCCGGTCCAAAAGTTCTACGGTCCGATTCCAATCCAATCCGTAACTCGCGGATCAATTATGGTTTTGTCCACGGATTTTAATAAAAATAAAGCTCAAGTATATATCCCAAACTAAAAGTGAAAAAGGTTACACTCAGAAGTAAGTTTAACACTATCAGAAAGTAATTGTTACATGAACTACCAAAAGCCTATTTCAGAAATCAGATTCAAAAGAGTCTAAACACTAGTAGATTGTATTATTACAATCAAGGGTTACCTATAACTTATACCAAAAAAAAAAAAAACTATTATTTACCCCCTATATTTTATGTACATCTACACTATATCTCATTATTAAGATAAAATACTAAAATTAGTAGAAAAAAGTTTTAACATTACTAACAATTAATTATATAAATACGCATATATTTTTATTTATTATTTATATAAAATAAATATTTCACGGTCCGATTCAGTTAATTCACAGTTTCGTAATGAAAATTCTTGGACCAAACAGCGAGTCACGGTTTTCTAATTTTCAATCCGTGTCCGATTTATGGGATTTTTTGAGCAGTCCTAGAAGCATCTCACCAAATAGAACAAGTGTTTGCTCCAGCTGTCACGTAGTCCTCTAAACTCTCTACCACACAATTATATGATCTCCACTAGAAAGTGTTGAAAACCATATAAATGTGTAGCCCACACAAATATGTAGTAGAAAAAAATTTGGGACACCACCAGGTGATGTTTCCGGGGCAGAGAATAATTACTCGTGTGCTCCACATCAGAAAGCAATTCAGTAACGCATGCTCCATCGTAAGCAGATATTGACAAAGATGCTCCACGAAGTCAAACCCAAGACTCCAGCTCGAGTGGGCAACAATGATCGCAATTGACCGAAAGTGATCCTTTTGTCCAGTTCCCATTAATGGCTACCAATTTTCAACAAATTACACGATTCTTTATGGGAATTGATATTCACATCCTATTTTTTATTATTCACACTTTTCTTTTTATTTTTAAGTATTAAAAGTGTATATTTTTTTATTAAAAGACAAAAAAAGTGTGTGAATAATAAAAAATAGAATGTGAATATTAATTCTCTTGATTGTTTTTTCGTTGAGATTACAAGGCAAGGGGTGAAAGCTTAAAAAAAAAAAAATCATACCATAGTAAATACAAAAATACACATTCAAAAGACCATCTATGATAGGCCCTACCACATTTGTGAATGTGTTTGTGGTCCTATAAGAGTTGTTAACGCAATGTTGCTTATATAGAATATTAGACACATTGAAAGGACCATATATTTTGGGCAGAAAATTATTTACCATCTCTAGTGCCGGAAGACATATGGTGTATAAAGTCTAGTACCACCTCCAAGCTCCAACAAAAGCACGTCAAACACCAGCAATGGCTTTTCCATCCTGTTCAACAGCTGATAGTGTCACAGAAACAGTTTCATTTTAAAGCAGCCATAAGTATGATGGTTGTTCCCTGCTTAAGAAGCCAGACCAGCGTGAAGCCATTAGCACTGACAAGTGGTGACAGGAAATGTAGTTTAGCACAATTATACCAGTTCACCTTCATTGATATTCTTGACTGCACAGTTGTAGAATATTTGACCTGATGAATCTTATAACCGAGAGTTAGCTTGTTCGACAGGGGCTCCCTGCAGTAGTTACACACGTCTTCATATCACTACAGTTGTAATCCGAATCATCCAAAAGGACCAATACAAGATAGTTAGCTACAAGCCCAAAGGAAACTTTAGGAATTTGATTTGAATGGCAGGAAATAATTGGACTCGGGCAACAACCAATACAAAGATTCAACAACCATTAGTCCCCATGTTCAACAGCCGGGGGGGAGGGGGGGGTGGTGGGAACACGCAGTCCCAAGACTCCCAACCACTTTTCATAAGCTACAATAATCCACTTTCTCTAGTTACTCTTCTTAGAAGTCATGTCTGCTTTGAATCAAAGGCAACCGCCTCTTTTCTTGCCGCTACAATTCATATCCACGCCCCCAGAACACCCCTCATTACGGGTAGGCCCGGCCTCAACAAAACTGCCCCTTCTTAGAAATCAGCCTCAGCCTTACTCAGACAGAGCGGCTTCATGGAATTTTCAGGAAAACCAATTTACTTCGGAAACACATAGTTGATTATAAATTAGGTACTACTACCACCCATTGTTAGTAATCCTGCAAATCTTTGAGAATCTGAATTGAATCCCTTACAAATAAACCTCTACAACGCAAACTTTTAATGATTTAGAATTCCTGATAATTGTCCTTAAATATCTGTGATAGTGCTGAAATTAACATGAGGAGTCACATTGAAGGCGTCCACATTCTTGCTTCCATGTATTTTCCATGCTTTTTTATCACCTGTTCTACATGGACATACCTAGCTCTACAATTCTCATACTAAAAGATGCATCAATTCATTGCTAAATAAATGCTTGCTTATATGTTTCCTTCATAACTTTAACCTCTGTTATTCCCCCCAGCAAGAACATTTAATCATTTGTCATACGAAAGAAATACTCGAATATACGTATAAAGCCTATAACTTATGTTATGGAATCAACAAACATTACTGTTCTACATGTAAAACAGAGCAGAAGCAGTTTAGATGTCTCACCAGAGAAGCTCCCTTGGCAGCTCGTTCCACTAAATAAGCACACGGCTTGAAGAAATCTCCATGTGTCATTGACCAATCCTTCAATTTTGAGCAAATGTATGTGGACCCAATAGAATTGGCCCAGAAAATGATTCCTCCCCTGAACCCAGTTGCAAAAGGTAAGTGTTCAATCCTCGTCCGTAATAGAATTTGACACTATCAGAAATAGCAACCTGTATGCTGGAAATTCCATCCCCAGTACAGAAGCAATATCAAGGTCGGATGCCTTGACCGCAACTCCTTCAGCAAGGATGCGGCAGGCCTCATTCACGATAGGAAAGAATATCATCTCAACTATGTCTCCGTCAGACAACTTCATCAACTGTGAAAAAGAAGAATACAAGAGAGAGAAAGAGAGGAATCTGACTTAGACGATCGGTGGTTGACAATATTCAGTTGAAAATCCATAAACAGAGGAGTCAGAAATATGGAGGTTGCAAATAACAGGTTTGCATTGTATATGTTCTTCAAGCCATCAAGAAGAGCCTAAGAGACGAAGCATTCATATTGGCAGATGAACTAAATTTCAGAATAGATCAACAACGAGCGAATCTTTGCACATCTGCATGAATCAGATAAATAAAGCTTATATCCCCATGGGCCATCCATAGGGCATAATATGTTATTATGAGCAGTTGAGCTTGTTAAGAACAGCCATAGTGGCTTGGGAGTATTTATAAGTAAAACCAATATGCACTTACCACATAAGTATCAACTTTTAAGAGAATCAGCCGGGCCAGTAAGTAAAGGAACACAGAGAGAGAGAGAGAGAGAGAGAGAGAGAGAGAGAGAGCAACCGTAACGTCAGATGTGCTCTGAGCCTTTTTGACATATTTCTGTATGTCAGGATCTGGGCTAGCCTTGCCATTGTCATCATACAAATAGAAACCCTTTCGAGTAGATTCCCCTGGAAAAAACACAACATAAGAGAGAGAACTCATTTAAAGCCCACGATAACCCTAGTCCCTAGTCAAGAGAGCAAGAAAACGACAACGAACTCAAACATTCAAGTGTGAGCCCTTTTGTCCCATAAAGATTCATGGAATTAAATTAATAGTGATCACACAAAATAGAAGTCACCCTACTTATTACCATTTAGGGCTGAGCCAGATTACCTGCTCGGTTCTCCTCTTGCAGGACAGAAATCAGCATTGGTTTAAATGCTCTCTCTGGATAGGCCTTTACATAGTGGTTAGAAGTTGCAATAGCAACCTCAAAACCAACCCGATCAACCACTCTGAAATTAACCCAGAAAAGAACAACATATAAATTGAAAGATACGTGTTTGAGCATATTTCAATATGAAGACGACTCTCTATTCTTGCAAAAATGAATCCGATATGAACTTTGTGCCTTCTTCTTGGAGCTTATCATATACCACAAGACTTGTAATAAGAGAAAAGCTACGCCTGTTTGGCATCGTTCATTCATCGTGTTATGTTTTAGATTCTGGACACAAAGCATATTTGTTTGGTTTTTGAAAAGTTTTCCGGAAACCTATCCACTTTTCAGGAAGCATGAATAAGATGATGTCATATTTTGAAAAATGGAATCATTTCATTTCAATAGGATAAAACCAGCCACATATACCTAAATGGGCCCAATGGCATCCCAAATTTCGTAATTGCGTGATCAACCCTGTATACGTCAGCACCACGTTCAACAAGCAACATGGCTGATTGTGAGTAAGGGAAGAACATCCGCCCAATTGCAAAGCCAGTGCAATTCCCAACAACTACTGGAGTTTTCTTTATCCTCTTCCCAACATCTAGCAAGTCTACAATTACTTGGGGGGAGGTTCTTTCTGTGCGAACTATTTCCAGGAGAGGCGTTACGTAGGCAGGGCTGCATCAGGATAATACATCAATGCTAAAATTGAGAAAATCCTATTAAGGAGACAAATCTATCAAGTATTACCAGAAAAAATGGGCCCCAATGATCCGATTTTGAGATTTTGTCCTTTCTCCAATCGCGTTCAAGTCAAATGCAGAGGTATTACAAGCAAAGATGGAATGTTGAGGGCAATATTTTTCAATATCGACAAAAATTTGTTGCTTTAAACAGAGATTTTCAGCTACAGCCTGCCCAAAACAACAAAAAACAGGAGAAATCAGAAAGTCTGACAAGATCTGGATCCCCATAACTACCACATTACAAAACCATAATATTTAAAAGAACATCGAGAATACGATTGTAAATTATATTTGTAGGTACATGTGTTCCCTTCTTATTTACCTTTTGCCTTGGTTTTTGACCCACAAACAGCCAAAAAAGCATGTCAAGTCATAAAAGCACCAATAATATTAGCCAAGTAGCATTGCCTCGGTTATCTTTCTGATATTTGCAGGATATCTCTTCCCGATGGAAAATCTTTATTCGTTTCATACAAATTCCTTTGTGTACCAACCAAGTAGATGAACTGCTTAAATCAATCATACAAGTATCAACATCCTTAATAAATCTTTTACTCGCTTGTAGCACTTAATCTCAAAGCCTAACGTTTGAAGAGGCCCCGCCAAATTGCATGGCCAGCAGTCTCAAGAGGCAGCCTTAAAAGCAAACAATGAAGATAAATTTTCAAATCAAATTAAGTCAGCCATAGTGATTGAATTTACCTCTATGACTAGATCCACATCTTTAAAGCTATCATAGCTGAGAACACCATTCAGACGAGAAAGTGTTCTCTCAATCTTCTCTTGTGTCATTTTTCCTCTCTTGACTTGACTCTCCAAATTGACTGAAGAGAAAGATAATGGTTAACAATAACTTAAATTCCAAGTAAGATATGATTTTAAGTGGTTACCGAGGGAAAAAATTCTGATCACCTTTGACCCTTCCTATCCCATCCAGAAGAGAACTCTCATTTACTTCTTTTAGAACAACATGGTAGTCACTTACAATCAATGCCGTTGCTATTCCAGAGGCCATTAGTCCCCCTCCAACAACAGCAATCCTATTAACTTTCCTTGGTGTCAAGCCCAAATCAGTGATTCCAGGAATCTGTCAACAGTTACATTTCAAAGTAAGACACAATTTTGGCAGACCACTCCTGGCCCCTAAGTATTCTCTATCCTTGTCAAGTATGCTTAGTAGGCTTCTCTGTTATAGGGTCTCTGTTTCTTGTTGATTCTTTGTACTAATAGGAAGGTGCAACTTCCTTGACCTCACTGTATTGTTGTGTTCTTGCAATAAAATCTTGGATTATCAAAAGGAAATGCTAAGGATAGAGAGGAAGGGCATCGTCATTAGGACAAATATAGGGAGACTTCTGTGCCAAGGCACAATGTAGAGCTGAGAATGCAGCAGAACTTCTTGTCTTCTTTAGCACAACTTGAGTTAAGCTCCTTCTCAGTCAGTAGCCTGGCTAAATTAAAGTTGACAAGAAAAAGAAAGTTGAACTTGCTTCATACTTAAAAGTAAATAAACTACCAATAGGTACCAGATAGGTTTAAAAATAGTTTGAGCCTCTTCTCCTAATTAATGAGTTCATTGTCCTCGTTGGCTGAAAGATCATGACCAAAAAAGATTAGACAATGATCCCATCTCCCTTTTATTTTTCTCAAAACCAGATGTATAAACTTTTTAATTCAACACCATATAACGAGCTTGGGTAAGCTCAAACTTGAGTGGCAAAACTTAAGCCTCAAGTCAAAAGATGGAAAGTTCTATTTTACAAGCTGAGGTAGTTGCCTTTCTGTTCAACAATGCTTAGTAGTCCCACCATCCTAAAAGGATTTACTCCATATGGGATCAAAGTTACCAGAACACCCTATCACCATTCACCACAGTGAATAATGTTTGGAATGCACATTCTGATTCCTTTCATACCATAGTGTGAGAAATTTAGGAAATAAGAAGATGAGAAATATAAAGTTGCTACTTAGCTCATTGGCACAAAATGCAGATTTTTGCTTCTTTTTTCATGCCCATAGTCTTAACGAATTTAGATTACTGGTGTATATTCAAACCTTTGAAGTTCCACGTCGAGCAAAGAAGATGTGGACCAAACTCCTGGTGATTTCAGATTGCCGAAGGTCCTCTAGAGCCTCTGCTTCCTACTAACAGCAAGCACGTTATATCAAATCTGACTTTAACTTGAATGAGAAACAAGAAAAAAAATACAAACCTTCAGAAGACCAATACGAGGACCGGAAATTATGCCCTCTTCAATGACATTAATGCATATAAGTTGGTGTCTGAGATTTGGAGCTTGTTCCTGGGCTTGACGTCTAGTAACCTTTAGTATTGCCCTAGCTTCTGCTAGGGGCTCTAATTTGTCAGTTCTATGCAAACTAGTAACCCATGGTCTTCTACGAGCCAAAATTTGCAAGGCCCAGGAACGAGCTGTGTTGACCAACTCATCTGTTGGAGCTACGGAATCCACAAGGCCCAGAATATGAGCATCCTGCCCAGTCACAGGCGTCGACATCTAGAGAGAGAGAGAGAGAGAGAGAGAGATCAAATGGTTTTGTAGCTAAATATTAGGTACTTCTGAGATAACCAGGACAAAGAGACAGTTGCAAGACAAATGACAGCACACCAGCATCATCTCAAGAGCTTTAGTAAGGCCTACAAGACGGGGCAGCCGCTGTGTTCCTGAGGCCAGTCACAGATTTAAGATTCAGAAAGTACTCGAAAAAAATGCAACTCCCACATCACACTTGAGTTGATTACATTAGATCAGAAAAGGGTATTTCCAAATCACAGAATCAGTTTGATAACCTCCTTAAATAACTCTGATGTGACGCATGTGAGTTGTTGCATGAGTCATGACTTCAATATTAAGCCATCAAATTCATGAAGGCATTACTTCTCTTGCTAAGGGGCATTGATGCAACTGATTTGGTGCTCGTTATATATTTATTGAACCATCATAATTGTTCTACATTTGAGCGGCAATGTTTTCTAGATGTGACAGTTCGCCAAGTATTACGGTTTTCACCAGCCCCTATGCTGCATTGCACGAAAGAACATTATATTTTGGAGTTCCAGCATGCCACTAATTCATATCTAAAACTGTTTCTTCACAGCTATAGCACAACTTACCATTCATTATTGACTATACAATTTTAGGACAAATCGATTGCGAATCTAAAACTTCCAACCAATATTATTCCATGAGGCGAGGAACATAAAACTACCTCCAAGTCCAGGAATTAACCCAAACTGAAGCTCAGGCAAGCCTAGCTGTGCAGTAGAAGTTGATATCCGGGCATGGCAGGCCTGAAGAGGTAAGTGATACAACATTATTTCCACTGAAAAACCAAGGACAAAGACTACATGAAATCAATTGCAACACATACCAGTGCAACTTCAAATCCACCACCCAAGGCAGGGCCACCAATAGCGGCTACTATAGGTTTGCTTGCAGCTTAGAAATAAAGCAACCATGAGACCAGTTGTCAATAATTCTTGCAAATATTAAGATGAACACCTGATAATACATAGAGTGAGTTTATGTACCTTCCAAAACGTTGGTGAGAAATTCTATCGATATAAATCCAACCTTTTGGTTCTCTGTTGTTAGAGAAACGGATAAACATAGCACAGATAATGCATAAAACTGGGGGAAACAAACCCAAATGAATCAAGTGCCCTACCCTTTCTGCCATCACTCCCACCAAATACAGACACATCAAAGCCTCCAGAGAATTTACCACCAGAACCTGCTCAAATAAGAATGTTACCGACACAACTTTATCGAGAATGGTGATAGAGCTTCTCAGGTTTACCAGTTACCACAATTGCTTTCACATTCTCTCTTGGCAATGCTTCTTCAACGCTTTCTTTTAAGCTGAGCATAACTGGAATTAAAGCAAATGATTACATCATGTAACTCAAAAATATAAGACGTTCTTCAGGAATGAACCTGAATTCCCAACCAAAGGAAAGGATTTATTTATTTAGCTAATTTTCCGCTACCATTAGCAAAACAACTCATTCAATAGGAACTCAAAGGCCCTAAGGGGACTTGCACAAGGAGGGGAGCTTGGTCACTTGGGTGGGTAGCACTACATACTTCATCTCCCTGTAGGAGGGTTCAGGTCCATAGCCTTTAATTGAAGATTCATATGAAAGATTGTAAAATCGTTGTGAAAAATGCTTATGAGGCCTGCACTGGGCGACAGAAATGTTTTTGCCAGTTGAAGTCCCTTGTAATGGGCCTTATTGTACCCAAAAGACTTCTGAATGGAAAAGAGTAACAGCTCCAATTGATTTCACGGGTACTACTTCTACAGTAAACTTCATGACAAAATGTCCCTTATAGTACTGAATGCCCTTAATACACTCTCTTTTTTATATACCCACAAATTATTCACCCAAGGATTCTTCAAAAAGAAAAGAATTATTGATAAAATTGTGGTCAAACCTATGGGTTAAAATTTGTGCAAACCAAAACCATGATGAATAGAAAGCTTCAAGATAAAATAAACAAGTTGAACAGAACCAAACCAAGCCTTGTGTCCAAATCAATTGGGGTCGGCTACATGAATCCTATTTTTCATTGAGCTATGTCCAGGCTACCTATTCACTTAGATTTAGTAAGCCCAAATCCTTCCGTATCACGGCATCCAAAGTCAGTTTATATATTTCTCTTCCCCTAGCCCTACTATTCACTAATATCATGTCACTCTTCTTGACTACTACGTCTGTAGGTCTATGGTAAAGCACCTTAATCTATTCTCTCAAAGTATCATGCATATGTACAACTCCTACCATCTCACAAATAGTTTCATTTCTAATTCTATCTCTCCTAGTCTTACCACACATCTATCACAACATCCTTATTTCGACTACATGCATCTTACTCACTTGTTGCTTCTTGATAGGCCAACACTCCATCCCGTAGCATTGCTGGTCGTATAGCAGTTCTATAAAATTTTCCTTCTAATTTTATAGGTATTCTTCGATCACACGATACACCAGAAGCCACCCAACTTGGATCCTATAGGTTACATCGTCCATAATCTCTCCATCCTTGCTAGTAATTCAACCTAAGCACCTAAAATGCTCACTTTTTGGTATCTCTTAATCTTGCATCCTCACTTGTCTGCCTGGGTACTTCTATTGTGACTAAACTTACACAACATATCCTCAGTTTTACTTCTTATCCTAAATCCTTTGGACTGTAGTGTTTCTCTCCAAATTTCTAATTTAGCATTAAGCCTCCTTGCAATTTCATCCGCTAAGACAAAGTCGGCAAACAACATACACGACAGAATATCATCCTGAATATGTCTAGTAACCTCATCCATAACTATTAATTAAGGCAAAGGTAAGGGCTCAAAGCTGACAATTGGTGTATCCAATCAAGGAAAAACATCTATCAGTCGTGATGTTTTTCAAATTCTGTTTATATGAGAAATTTATCAGTTTACTGATGTAATTGATAAAATCTCGGTGATGAATTGAAATGGCTCCTTTTCCAGCTGGAAAACCGCACACAAAAAGGGGGAAATTATTAAGTATTCAAACCGTGTAATATTTTTTTTTCTCAGGTTACAGCTATTATGAGTCACCCAAGAACACCGAAACGCCATATAACTGAAACCGATAATCCACATGGCATCGATGGACCGCGTTTCTATTCCCTAGAATTGGAAAGCAGAGAGCAATAAATATGCACTGGAAGTAGTTCATGCCTTCATGGTGACCAAACAAACCAGAAAAGAAAGAAGAAATCTCTCCATCAAAACGAAACCGGAATATAAAAAGGGTGAATCAATTACGGCAGAGCCGTGGAGGGAATCAAAAGTCGGTGGAGAGATAATTTACCGTCGACGGAGAGCAAATTGAGTGGCGGATTAGTAATGGTGATGATAGCGACCCCATCGGCTCCCACCTCCAACACTGTTCTCCCCTTCATGTTGCTCTCTCTCTCTCTCTGTGAACTACTAACAGACTACTGGAGGGGAGTAAGTGAGGTTGGTTGACAGCTGGACCAAATGCCGCGCAATGTTTACCGAACAACCAAAACTGATGGGGGGGCCGGAATATGGGATCTGGGCTTTGTCAAGGCGGCCCAGCCCGGTCTCCCTGACCTAATTAGTGCGGATTTCGAACGTCATTAATAACTTTCACACGCATTTTCTTGTCTTGCAAATAAATGCAATCCAAAATTTTACTCTAAGCGTGATTTTAGTTATAAAAATTTGTGTGTTTTTCAAAAAATAAACTTTAAATTTTTATTTTCCGGTATTTGATTGGCACATGAAAATTATTTTCCTCTAAAACAAATGCCAATTCTCACAGTGCTATGAATCTGGACCATTTATTTTCTTTCATGTATTCATAGATTGGGTTTTTATGTGTTGTACCAATCCTCTTCCTTTTAATCTTTCAATTGGATCTTAAAACTAATGTGTCATGAACTAAGTCACATAAATTAAGCGCGGCGGGCGTGGGAGCGCAAGCGTGAAAACGTCTCTCCAAAATCTCCCAAACAACTAAAATTTGTGAGTGCGATGATTGATAGCACAAGCGTAGAGCAAAAATTGAGATCACATGTGTGTCGTTGAAGAATTATATATGATTAAGGTAACGACAAAGAGATGAATAATAAAAACAAGATAAAATAGTGGGATTTATGTTATAGAACTTGGGTTCGTGCGTGTGTTTGAGAGAGAGAGAGTAGTTGGATTGTGGGCCTGTGGCAAGGGCGTGGGGCGAGAATCCCAGGACATCAAACCGCAGTGAGGGAAAACAGCTTACCAAAGTTTTACAAAAAGTCATTTTACGTCTCTTGACTGAAAATGTTTTTGTGTGTAAAATGTTTTCCCCATGTTTTCTACCATCAAACAACTGAAAATAGGTAAAATAATTTACAAATTTTATTTTTACTTCCAAACAAACGGAGCCTAAATGACATTAGGGTGCATTTATTAATAAGTAGAGTGTAAAAAGGAATCAATAGTTTGGCTATCTTATCTTTGCAATAAACATTCAATGACACGTAATCATAGTCACATAATCCTTCAAAATATCTTGCACTTGAGCTCTTAATTTTTGCATTGCGTTCGCGCTCTCAATCCCTATTTTTGTTGATTTTAATAGTTTAGGATGTAGTATTTCAAAGATTTTGTTTACACATTCGCACTCTTGCTCGTGCATGTGCACGTGAATGATGTGATTTATCTCATAACACCTATCAATTTAGGGAAAGTTAACATTTGAACTGGGGAAACTCACCTTTTCTTTTGTCTGAATGTTACTCCACCGGTTTTTTTGGTACTGTTTTATGAGGGGAAAAATTTAAGTACAAGAGCTTGGCTCCTGATCTAACACTTTTAGGCCCGTTATGTCTTGTGAGAGAATGATATGTCTCATAAAACGGAAATAAACACTTAAACAATAGGGAAAATGACGGTTCATGACGTGTTTTAATAATTAATACTCCTAAAGAACATGCTAAGAACATTTGTTAATGCTGAAAATATCATTGATGGGTATTAATTATTAAAACACGTTATTAACCGTCATTTTCCCTAAACAGTAAGAATCTTAGCATAACGGAGCCTAAGTTGAGGCGGATTGATGGGCCTGAAAAGCGCGTGCTGGATTGTAGTATTTCAACGCGTAATTCTTTGGGCTTGACCGTAGGGCCTGACTCAATAGAAGCCCATCTAATTTTTCAACCCTACATTTGCCCTTCCCCACCAAAATAAACCGAAGAAATAAAACCCTAGTCCCTCTCTCTCCTTCACACAGAGGACCGTTTCGGCTTCAGCAGGCGCGGCGTGGAGCAGCAGCAGCAGCCATGGTATCTTCGCATCCCAAGCCCTAATTACAACTCAGCTCACTTCTTTCGTCTCTCTCTCTCTCTCTCTCTCTCTCTTCTCTTCTAGTTCACTTGTTGATTTCTTAATCGAATACTGTGATAGGGTATCGATCTGAAAGCCGGTGGAAAGAGCAAGAGGACCAAAAGGACTGCCCCAAAATCGCAGGATATTTATCTCAAGCTCCTCGTCAAGGCATCTCACTTCTCTCTCTATCTCTAGAAATATACTTAGGTTTTGTATATCGTTGCAATTGTTTTCTCGTGAATATCCAGCTGATTAATGTGTGGTCGCAGCTGTACCGTTTTCTGGTAAGGAGGACTGGAAGCAAGTTCAATGCGGTGATACTGAAGCGGCTGTTTATGAGCAAGGTCAACAAGCCGCCCCTATCTCTCTCCCGCTTGAGTCGATTCATGGAGGGAAAGGTGCCTCTCTCTCTCTCTCATCGTCCATATATTGCTTATATTCTCTCCTCATGGTAGTATGTTTCTTTGCTTCGTTAGGAGGTAGGAATCGAAAGGATTAAGGAAGATTGACTTGTTTCTCTCATACTTTAATTGCACTTGTTGCATTTTGTCATTGTTTCTCATGCTGGTCCCTCTAGGAGCACTGATTTTCCAGGGTTTAGGCCGTGTGAATAAATAACATCCCTAGTACTTATCTTTCGGAGGACCTAACAAATGTTGTGAAATGGATCTTGTGACAAGTGATAGATGCACAAGGTGACTAATTATGTGTTGAAATGGCTACTTTGTGTCATGGAAACATTGCTCCAATTCTTATCTGTTTTTATATGCTATTATTTCATTGTTCTTCAAAAAAATACAAATTCCGCCACTTAATTTCAGTTTATGTTTGCCTATCATAACCAAATTCAGCACAAACTTTGGTTCTCTGTCAGTTCGGAAAATTCTTTTGAGTGACAATGTTATCTATTTCTAACAGGAGGGTAAGATTGCTGTGGTGGTTGGGACAATCACTGACGACATTCGAGTGAGTGAAGTTCCTCCTTTGAAAGTGACTGCATTGAAGTTCACAGAAACCGCAAGAGCAAGGATCGAGAAGGCAGGTGGAGAGTGCCTGACATTTGACCAGCTTGCTCTCAAAGCCCCCCTTGGGCAGAACACGGTTTGTATCCTACTGAATTTTCATGTTTGTGCTTCGCTGTGTACTAAATTCATTTGTTTCTATTGAATCAAGTTGCCCCTAGTTATTTATGAAAATGAAATTGGTAGAAAATCAATATTTGATATCTTGGTAAACCGTGAGGCTGCAGTGCTGGCTTTGTTTGTGCTATTCCATTTGCCATCACAAGTTGGTGTTCAGCATTGATAACTTCCTGGAATTTTAGAGGATTGTTTTTCATTTGTGGTTCAAATGTATTCTCTTGTCATCTGGTAGCTTGTTAACAAGATCCATAGCTATACGTACTACATAGGCCACTTTACGATTACACATTTTTTATTCTTTGGTATAACATGATGATTTCTGACTGCTTTATGGAACTTTTTGATGTGGTATAATTGGTAATATACTTTGGATTTTTATTTGTGTTTCAAAATTATTGACATTATAGTATGTATGTCAGGATATTTCATTTTAGATATATGATTTTCTTTGATGTGTGCATTTTTGGTGTGTATATGCACATTTGCAAAGTCACGAGGTGTAAAAAGGCATCTTGGGGTACTCGTACCATTGTCCAATGTGGTGCCTAAGTAAAAAAATAAACAACTATGATGATTACCTAGACTAAATATGCTTCAGGATAGCACTTGCGGAAATATTTGGCCTTTTTAGCCCATGTTTTTTTAAACTTTTTATTTCTCAAGAAGTAATGGATTTCATTTTTTTTTTTTTTCCTGTGCTACTGAGTAGTTTCTTTAGCGGAGAACTGATTTTATCTTACCTATCTCCGTGGGTGTGGGCTACAGATACTCCTTAGAGGCCCAAAGAATTCTCGTGAAGCAGTGAAGCACTTTGGCAAGGCTCCTGGTGTGCCACATAGCCACACCAAGCCATATGTCCGGGCAAAGGGGAGGAAATTTGAGAAGGCTAGAGGAAGAAGGAATAGCAGAGGCTTCAGGAACTAAGTTCGCAGCGATGATTGCAACCAGCTCGATCTTGATCTGGATCAGTTAAATTCCAAGCAGTAGGTTTATCCGCCTAATTGGTATTGGGGTTGTCTTTTTGGTTCTGTTTCTTTTTGGGTGTGTTATGCAGACATTTGCAACATCTGTATCGGCTTATCGACAAATTTTCTCTCCGGTAGTTTATATTTTGGCTTGAAATTACTTGTTGATCTTGAATTCATGCATGATTTTTTCCTTCAATGGTGGAGCTGGAAACACCAAACTAGTCAATGTTACATTGTAATATTGATATCTCAGTTTCTTTTTTGTTTTGTTTTGGCATCCAGCATACACTAAGTGGTTACTGGTAGCTGCCTGTTCAACCTGGAAATTGCAATATATGAGGTTGTAGACTTGTGGTCGCTTTTTCGTTTTTCTCCCTGGACTGTTACGTCTATCAAGTAACACATGATTTCATTCAGTGGGTGCAGCAAGTTATTTTACACTCCATGGACTACACTTTTGGTAACCGTGTTCCGTTTTTTTTTCTAGACATACTGGGGTATCGGTATCAGGCAAGGATACCACCCATCACTCTCCTTTCTTGTTCATTCTTGTTGAGGAAGTTCTGCCGAAGATGGGCTGGAATTGGATGCGTTGTATTTTGACTGCTATTACTGTTGTCCCCTTTGTGGTCCAATGTTTTGCTCATCGTCTTGGAACTTTTTGTCAAGGAATGGCTAAGAAGGAACTGAAAGTTCTACATTGCTGCTTAAACCATAAATAAGCAGTTGTCCAAGACCAAACCTTCAGTTTAACTTTAGCAAGATGGGGTCAGAAATGTTGCCAAAATGAAAGCCTGGTCTTAATCAAGAAGCTGGAAGTGCTGGTTATCTGGGTTTTGCCTTCGTTTATTAACAGATGCAAAAGCTCGTACTTTGATGTTTGAACTTGAAAGTTGGATTAGTGATTGAATGCTTATTTGAAGTTAGAAGAGTTTGGTGAACCCTGGCCTCCCCTAAGGGAGCCTTTCGGTAATACTACCATTGAGCTATAATAGAAGCTCGTTGGTTATCTGAGTGATCTAACCATCATCAAAGATGATGCATGATTCTGCCAGTCTGCTTTGTCTTTCTTAAGTTCCAAAAATCAGATAAGTGAATCCATGGATGCTTAGAATACCAGATCCTCGGGGAGTTAAAATGGAATAACAGAAAAGGACGGTGTTGAATCAAAAGAATCCCGGCAAGTGGAGTGGAATGTGGTTCTATCCTTGTAGCACATGGACAAGGTTCGATTACCTTAAGCCTATCTATGACTCGATTTTACTTAACCATCCTAATGTTTAAACTCAACACCAACCCCTCTAACTACGTAAATCACAATTCCAAATGACTCCATTAACGGCAGATATTAATACACATTTTTGCCCCTAAACCAATAACCATCATCTTCAGACTACCTCTTTAACCCAACCAGTAGTCACCCATATCTTCAACCTAAGCTAGCACTAGCGTTGTCACACCACCCAAACCAACTGCGACCACTATTTGCATAAGTAACCTAAAACTTTTGCCACCGCAAAAGTTGGAGGTTACACCACAACAAGAGTCCATCCTTCGCCACTTGCCCTAAATTGTACCCCACCGTCCCAACCAAAACCAGCCTCCACCCCTCTCCTGCAAACCTCCACCACCAAAAACCTCACTTTCCACCTTTTGAGCCCATAACTTGAGCCCCATGACCACATATTTGTTTTCCGGCTTATCGACAATCTGCCACCAAGAGATCCATTTTCCCCTCAAACAGTCTACATCTCTTCCATTTGTCATCATCCCTCACCTCCTATCCTTCTTCAGCTCCTATCTACTCAGTGTCTCCATCTTGTTCAGTCGACACCACCCAATCCATCATTCTCTCTCGTCACAAAATCTACCATAACCCATTAACAATCCAATGCATCATTGTGCTTTAGGTGAGATGGGAATCTAGTTTTGTTCATTGCTAGGGCTGGTTGACACACAAGTATACCAGAGGAATGAGATTAGAGTGATAGTGAGGAGAAATCGTGAAGCGACGGGTTGCACATGAATACTTGAGATATGGGTATTTAACCTCTCTCTTCCCCCCCCCCCCCCCCCCCCCCGTCTATGGTGTCATGTGCTACTCATATGAGATATGACCATCCAAGCGGGTACGCTATCATGAAATGATTCCTAAGAGCATTGACCTGTCGAGTTTTGAAAATTAGGGTGGTTAAGTGAAAATGGATCATATCTGTTGGGGGGTTTTGTGTTTAGTCTCTCCTAAATTATACTATTCCACAATTATCCTTTTATAAAATTTCCTTACAGTTCAGCTCAGCGTTTGGGCTCATCAATTATTTTAGTTTTTTTTGGTAATTAACAATTATTTTAGTTAAATATACGTGACAAGGGAGGATACATCTCTACTCGAAAATTACAAAGATTGGACTAGGACGTGGCAACCGAAGGACATAGTAGTGCTCTTGGCATTCTTGAAATTTTCTCAAGGAAGCAAAATTAAAAATAAGAGTAGAAAACTAGAAATATATAAGGGATTTTGTGTTCCTCCATTATACTCTACAGAGTAGAAACAAGAAGCAAGTAGAAGCAGCAGCAGCAGAAGAAGAAGAAGAAGAAGAAGAAGAGAAAGAGATGGATCAGATAAAGCACACGACCTTATTCTTGAACGGCATAAACATGCACGTAGCAGAGATAGGCCAAGGCCCACCAGTCCTATTCCTCCACGGATTCCCCGAACTCTGGTACTCTTGGCGCCACCAGATGCTCTCTCTCTCCTCCCTCGGCTACCGCTCCATCGCCCCAGACCTCCGCGGCTACGGCGACACAGACGCGCCACCTTCCGCCTTCAGCTACACCGCCCTCCACATCGTCGGAGACCTCGTGGCCCTCCTCGACGCCCTGGCCCTGGACCGGGTCTTCTTAGTGGGCCACGATTGGGGGGCCGTCGTCGCCTGGTACTTCTGCTTGCTCCGGCCCGACCGGATTCGGGCTCTGGTTAATATGAGCGTTGTTTTTAGTCCCAGAAACCCTAAGAGAAAACCCATCGAGTCGTTGCGAGCTGCTTTTGGTGATGATTACTATATCTGCCGGTTTCAGGTGATTACTGATTTGGGTATTATTTTTTTGTCTAATTTTTTTTTACCGTATTTGACTAATAGAGACCTTAGTTTTTTTTTTGATCATTTAACAAGGCCCGCAGGCAATAGAGAAGTCTTTAGTTTGATCTGCAATTTTGCGTCGTTTGGTTTGTAGTTTGAATCTTTGAGATTGAGGATAGTGTGAGATGGGTTTGTTCTACAGTTACTGCCTCTGTAGATGGATAACATCCTCCCTTTCAAAAGAGAAAAAAAAAAGGATGGATAACGTTCCTGTTTATGATTGTGTTCTTTTTTCTCATTATAGTAAATGTGTTTTGTTTGTCTCTGTTTATCACTTGTTCTGGTTTTATCTGTTTATCACTGGTTTGACTAGAGTACTTCTGAAAGGACCCCCTTTTATCGCACCAGGTTATCTGTGCCCATTTGTTTGTGTACCTCTTTAGCATACTTCTCAAATGGAGTTGAGTTTTGTTCACCCAAGTGGAGGGTGAATATTACCATCCTTCCTATTGGTTGAAATGATATAAACCCTATCATTTTGTGATGTCATGCTTACCAAAAAATGTATTACATGTTAAGCATGACATCACTTTGTGGTGGGGTCCACACTATTTCAACCAATGAGAGAGATGGTAATGTTCACCCTCTTTTAAGGAGGGTGAACAAAATTGCATTCTCTGAGATGTAGATGTCACACGGTTGATGTTGAGAGATATGAAAGATTTTTTCAGTACAGGTGATTTGAGCGAGCATCTCCAACCATACTTCAGTTCATGATTTAGGGTGGAGATGCCCTTATGGATTCATTTGGATGAGTGTGGAATAGTCTGCATAATAATGGACAACCTTCCAATATAGCTGAAAGCGTGAAGTGGTGAACATTTGGCATCTTTTCTTTTACATAACTGTTTGGCTTTAATTGGAGAGCTGAGTTTAGGAAATAAGTTTCTATGTCGTTATGCTTTCCCAGATTTATTTAGATATCCATATCTTCTATCAAGCGTTTGTTTGGAACATATGGAAAAGAAAAGGAAGGGAAATTTTTTGCTTGTTTGGTTTGAGAGAAAACAAGAAGGAAAATAATAAACCAAACCGAGCCTTATGTCCCAATCAATTAGGGTCGCCTAAGGAAAATAACAAAGAAAAAATAATTTCCTCCAAACTTTTCTCTACACTTTTCTTTCCTTTCTTTTCTTTTCCTCAAGTTCCAAACAGGCCCTTAGTTTATTTTCTTTTCTAGAGTTCTCTTACTTGAATCAGAGTTTCTGTTTACGGTGACATCTGTATTGGTATTCGATGGCTTTTGGTGAGTTGATGTTGGGCAATGTAATATTTCTACCTTTTAGTGTGGAATCTGTGGGCGGCCAGATGGGAACACTGATAAGAGTATTCATGGTCCTACTTTTTATTGTTACCTTTCCAGAAAATGAATCACTTTGCATCCTTACACAAGGCAAGGGATCGTTAGACTTTAGGACAAAATGGGTTAATTCAATTTGATAGTGATTTGAAACCAAAAAAACTTAATCCTCCAAAGGTTACCGAAACTTGGTTTCGGTGTCTGAAGTCTAAACTATCTTCTAGTCGTTGGGCTAGTTCTGTCTTTTTGCTTCGTTTTCAAACTGTTATTTATACTCCAGCTGCATTGTCTCTTTCTCATACTTGAGATCTGAGGTATAGTCTTTCAATATTTCTGGATTATATGCAGACATACAGTTGGCTCATGGGAATTGAAACAATTTGGTGACTTATTGAGCCCTTTTAGGAGCTCGCTAGGTCGTGAATGTTTCATATTCTTGGCATTCTGTTTAAAGATGTGCAATACTTTGCTGTAGGAACCTGGAGAGGCAGAAGAGGAGTTTGGGCGTGTTGACACTGCAAGGATAATAAAGAAATTTCTGATATCTCGAAAACCAGGTCCACTTTGTGTACCTAAATCAGTGGGGTTTGGGGGTTCACCCCATAATCCAATTACATTGCCATCTTGGCTTTCAGAGGAGGATGTGAATTATTATGCCACAAAATTTAATCAGACAGGTTTCACCGGCGGTTTGAATTACTACCGAGCTATGGATTTGTGAGCTTGCATTGTCTTTTTTCTCAATCTGTCCCCATATTTGTTGATTAAGTAGGTATTCTTGTGATGTCACATTGATTCTGCAATCTGCAATCTGTATTCTTGATTCACATGCTCTGCAGATGGCATACATCATAGATGAATATGAAATTTGGACCCTTGCATATTCACACCTTCCAGTCGGGGGATATAAATGGGGACACCGTTCTTGTTTGAACTGTTCATTTGCAATAGCTGGAAATTATCTGATGTATTGATTTCAACAGAACAGTTGGATAGTTTTCAGTTCCTTAAAATCCATAAGATTATTTACACCTGTGTTCAGATCTTGGAGTTCTGGACGTAAAAGGGGTAAATATAGGCAAATATTTGGAATTTTTTGAAAACCTTTCCTTAATTGTCTTTCTTTTCTCCAGTAATCCCTTATCATATCCAAGATTCAAGCACTGCATACGTAAAAGAAATACTGAAACATGCTAGGTTTTAAGTTTGAGATTAATTCGCTTGTGGGATGGATTGTATATATACAAGATAAGGTAATTTATTTTCCAACTTTTGCAGAACCTGGGAGCTAACAGCTCAATGGACTGGTTTACAAATAAAGGTACCAGTTAAATTTATTGTGGGCGACGAGGATCTGACCTATACCACCCCAGGTGTCAAAGAATATATACATAATGGCGGTTTCAAAAGGAATGTTCCCTTTTTACAGGAACTAGTCGTAATGGAAGGAGTAGCTCACTTCCTCAACCAAGAAAAGCCAGAGGATATCAGCGCGCACATCTACGAATTCATCCAGAGGTTTTGATGCAAGTACGTTATCCCCTCATCCACATTCCTGTAAATCCTTGTATGTGTCCAGAATAAGTTTTTTGTTGTATTCGTATAACAATAATGGGTTTTGAACAATTTTTAATCCCCTTTTCTCAACGATTGAAAACTAATTTCAGGCTTACTGTCTGAACTACTGATGCAGCTTAACTGCCAGGATGCCATTTTTACATTTCATAGAAACCTGCTAATTTCAAGGAATGAAGAGTGATCATGCGTTTTTTGAAAGCTCAGGATCATAATTGACATGTTACTCTGGATACTTGTTTGTTGCCCATAATTTGGCATCCTCATAAGTCATAAGGAATGGATAGTTTTTTATAAAAAAAAGAAAAGAATGGATAGTTCATGTGTTTTGAAAAAACTGTGACCCACTTCAAATAAAAGGCCGCTACCCATGTCTAGAGGTTTCCTCTTGAAGAAAGAGGACCAAGCTTACTGACTTATTGTATACATTTTAGGCAGCCGAAATCACCGCCACTGGGACTTGTTAGTTTCTTCTTCCGTAATAGGACCGAACTTCTTCCTAAAATTTGGCCTCCTGACTTCTTTGTGTTTGGTCTAAAAATGAGTATTCCAAATTATTTGGCATTAGGCTGCCTCACATACCACCAAACTTCTTTTGGGAATTGTTTTTCGCGCTCCAAAAATTACTGTCACTATCTATTTCTTTTTCGTCTTAAAACGCATGCTGCAAAATTAATTCGAGTTTAGTTGCCTTTTTGGAATTTCAAACTGAAAAGATAGGGGCAACTGGAGGCAAATTTTTGTGTTGGGTTTGTGAGAAGTGGACGCTGTATTCCCTTTGTAGAATGCATTTTTGGGTAGATTAGGCCGAACATGAGCCAACTTGGGTGTACACGGTCCGGATTGGTCTGGTTCACTAGAAAATCAGTAATCGGATCATTTCTAACGGTTTTAGAAAATTGGGAACCAAAACATAGCCAATATATGCGTGGAACTTAACCAGAACCAAATCGCGAAACCGGTCCGGTTTTGGTTCGGTTCCGATTCTATCCAATTAGCATCCAAACACTTATTCACAAAATATAAACTCATAAAATTAAAAATTTAAAGCATCAAATAATTTATAAAATAATAATAGACATTTTATTAAGAATCAAAACCCAATATGGTTCACAAAATACTTGACACTAGACCAAAAAACATTGACAAAAACCACCAATAAAGTATTTAAAACCACATATGAAATAATTAAATTCAGCAACAGAAAAACATTAATGACTCATTATATTTAGGACTAAAATTAAACCTACATCATAAACTATAAAAAGGACTAAAATTAAACCTATATCATAAATTATAAAATATAGCAGCAAGTCTTGAAGTAAAGAATAACAGTTTCAATGCCCAAAACATCACTTAAAACAACAGCACTAACTTCTTCCATGTTCAAAAAGTAGACTAATCTCCACACATATTTATTTTTATATAATTATATATATTACTTCCGATCCGGTTCTAACCACGGTTCTTTAATTGAGAACCAGTAATCGAACCAAAATTAACGGTTCTTATTTTTTTGGAACCATAATCTGACCGCAGAACCGCAAAACCGGACCAAATAGGACGATTCGGTCTGAATCGGACCGGTTTTACGGTTTGTGCGGTTTTCATGAATACCCCTGGATACAACCACCTACTTGCACTTGTCTACTTCTATACTTTTGCTCATACTTGAAGTTATAACCGACCAAACCAAACCAACTTGGATTATTTTTGTTTTTAGTAACTGTTTATTAGTTCGTTATATACTCCCTCCACCCTCTATTCTATGTTGTTAGTTCGTTATTTCATTTTGGAACGTCCCGAAAAGGAGTCTATTTTGAAAATTTGAAGGAAAAAGTGTTTAGATTTCCAAAACTGACCCTCATAAATGTTTGAAGGTAATTTTAAAAGTGACGATTTAAAGGACAATAATGAGAATTAGAACAACTTTCTAAGGACATGTCTCCTCCAAAAATTAGAAATTCTCTTAAAAAGTTGAAAATTTCAAAAGAGACTAATAAAATGGGACGGGGAGTATATATGTAAAGTGATTTGGTCAAAAATTGGCAAAAATGTAAAATATGTAAACGTAATCCAAATTAATAAGTAAGCCAAGCCTAACTCGCAACTCTCTCAACTTAACAAAAAGTGCATTACAAAATCCGATCATATCTTTTCCCCCAAGGAACCTTCCTCCTCCCTTCTACTCTCTCTCTCTCTCTCTCTCTCATGGATTCTAACAATTCACTAACGCACTCTGTATCGACAAACCACCACTACGCTAACAACGGAAAACTACTGCTGATAATTTCACTATTCGCTCTTGTTGCAATCTGCATCCTCACAGCCTTATTCCACTCCTACGCTGGTTGGGCTCGCCACCGCCGCGACTCTCGGTCCCACCGCGGCCCACGGCCCGACTCCCTCGCCTTCAACTCTGGGCTCACCGTAAGTACACCTGCCAAGGAAGGGCTGGAACGGACCTTTCTCGACTCCATCCCCACGTTCTCATACGACGCCGCATCGCATGACACTCCTGTAGAATGCGCCGTGTGCCTATCCGAGTTCGTGGACAAGGAGTTGGGTCGGGTCCTACCCAATTGCAACCACGGCTTTCACATAGGTTGCATTGACATGTGGTTATATTCTCGCTCTAACTGCCCACTCTGCAGAGCCCCGGTTACGCCTGTCAAAAACCCGGTTGGCGATGTCACTTTGGTGGGCGAAACGTCCGGTTCGGTAGACGGGTCAGATTATGGTTTGTCATCTTCTTCTTCTTCTTTGCTAAGGAAGCCACCGGAGTTGGCTGGGATAATCGTCGAGGTTCCGACGATAAACCTGGCCGGATTGAGAAGATTCGAGTAGAAGGACATGACATGAAAACAAGAAACAAGAAGTAGTCAGTTACAAACTGGTTTAATCGATGACGTTATTTTCGCCGTGTGTCTTTTGCACTGTGAAATGAAAATAATTGATGATGATCGGTTGAATCACCGGAAGTTGATGCACCGCTAAGAATTCGGTGATTGATGAAGGTGGGATATGGGTTTGTCGGTTGGAGTAGGGGTAGTGAGACAAGTGGCCTTTGTATCACACGGAACTTTGAAACAGTATTTGGTATGCATCCTTTTGGCTTTTACGAATTTTTAAGGTTCATTTTACAATTATTTGGGGTTTATTTTTGATTTTCTGTGGCTCGTTTTTATTTTTGTGGGTACGATACACCATTTATGAATTCGGTGGCATTTTATGAACGCTGTGGTAAAAAAAGACGGCTCAAAGGTTATAAATTTTTGTAATTCGATATATATAATTTCTTTGTTGATCGATTACGAGATTTTGTGAATCAAAATATAAAAGTGCATATTGTACCAATATTTAGGGGTTTTTACCCTAGTCTTCCCCAAGAATTTTGTTTTGGAAATTGAGTACTTTCACTCCTAGAATTTTGGTTTGGAAATTGAGAAATTTCAATCTTCTTTTTTGTGATAGCAATGTAAAGTTAACAAAGACGTAATTTTGCACTCTCCTTTTGTTTTCTTACATTCATCTTCTTGTTTCTTTCCACTAGACATTACTAAACTATCCATATTAACTCAACTTTTCACATACAAAATGTATGTTTGTCATTTCACATGAATAAAGACAAGAAAATAAGTACAAGAAAATACTCTCTGTTCCAAATTGAGAGTCCATTTTGGGAATTTCAACTATTTTAGGGGACATGTATTGATTACACGTATATTTCCTTTCATTTCCACCATTACTCCTATATTCTACCTACTTTATAACACTTATATTCATTTCTGATGGACACTCTTGGAAAATTACCAAATTTTTCTTTCCATTTTTTGAAAAGAGCCATCATTTTGGAATAACCCAAACTGGAATTATGGACTCTCAATTTCAATTTGGAACGGGGGCGAGTATAAGATTTCAAAAATCGTTTTCCATCTCCTTCTCAATTAGTCATTAGGATAAAGAAACAAAGTTGGAACTTCACACTAATCAATGAGTACGTGCACACATGTTAAATGTTTGTGCATTTGGGTATGGTTAATTATTCTTTACAACTTATATACGTCCGGATGGATCTCAAATTTTCATTTTAACATCCAGATAATTTTCTGAAAAGATTTTCTTGGATGAAAGACTTTTCCCGTTCTCATGTTCCTTTACCTTTTCAAAATTGGTGAGCTTATCTGCTCATCACTTCGGTTTAAACTGGCCCATTGGACAAGAACTGAAGTCCAATTTGCCTTCTAGCTCGAGCCGTAGTGGACTAAAGCAGGGTTACGTGACACTGAAATAACTTCCAAACCCCTGTTTAGCAATAAAACAAGGAATTCAGGCCCAATCCTCTATTCTAATGTTAAGATGAGGAGCAAATATTTCGCATTTTTCGAGCACCATCTTTTTAGTTCAAATCCACTAAAATCACTCTAATAAGAGGAGCTAGTTTGACTCACTTGAGTTAGACGGGCTAGAGATATCCGGATTTATTTACTTGTGAACCGCCACTTGATATAATGGTGACCCGAGCGTATTGAAATCTAAAATTGATCCTTGTTTTGCAAAACTCCAAAAAGTTGTGAGCAATATCCATTGGAATAGAACTTTCTATACCCGCATTACGGTTGAAGCTCGTGTGCAATTTTATAGGGAAAGGATGTCTTTTGATGGTTCTCTCTCTCCACAAGCTAAAATAGTCGCATTGTTATTTGGCCAAGCGTATCTCACTAACAACGGATGGTCGTTCTTAACCCTATTCTCAAACATTTTTCTCCCACACAAATTGGAACCAAACCAAAGCCTCTTCCTCCTGCATTTATACCACACCACCCTCATTCCTCATTAAAGGTAAGAGAAAAAGAAGAGAAACAAACACCAGAAAAAAAGAAAGAAAGATAAAAATGAGTCCCACATCAGGTTTCTTTTTTCTCTTACCTCTCACCCTCTGCCTCTCTCTCCAACCCCACCTCAACTCGGCGGCCACAAACAATGCCGCCCCCGCCGCCGCCCCCGCCACTCTAAACAATTCCACAAAAAATGCCACCAGCAGCCTCATCGAAAAGGCCTGCAGCGGGTCACGCAACAAGGCCTTTTGCCTTTCGGTTCTAAAATCCGACCCGGGCAGCAAGACTGCCGACTTAAAAGGCTTGGCATTCATAGCCCTCCAGGCCGCGTCCAAAAATGCCACCAAGACTTCAGTGAAGATCCAATTGTGGCTCAACGACACGGAAGCAGAGCCCGCATTGGACGACGCACTCAGGGCTTGTGACCAGGCGTATATTGACGTGGTGGACCAGATCGGGGATTCCGTCAACGCTTTGGTCTCGGGCGCAAATGGCGACGTGCAGACTTGGATGAAGGCGGCGGTGGCCGATATCGACACATGCGACGTCGGTGTCAAGGGGCTGACGGTGACCCATGCTGTGGAGCTCACCAAAAAGAACCGTGCTCTCCGCCAGTTATGTAATACTGCTCTGGGGATCGTTCGCGTTTTGGCCCATAGTTGATTTCAAATTATGATGCCCCATTGATTCCTTAGGTGTTGCTTAAAATGGTGCATTTTTTGTAAGCGAAGACTGGAAGGCAATGTGGATAATTCCAGGTTGTATTGTCGTGTATGAGAGGATTGTTGCCTGCATTTGAAAGAAGTCACAACTAAATGCAGTATTTGACCCCTTTTATTCCAGATTTCAGTCCCATTCCCATTCACAATGAGTTGGAGGGACATTTTTTGCCATCAATTACAAGATGATAAATTTACGGCACAAACAACCTAGATGATACTTTTGTTGAAGATTCTCTGTACTTTCTTTTTTTTATTTGGTTGACATTTTTCTACGCTACAGACATTGATTTGAATTTGAAATACAGGATCGATCACACATAATTTTCTACAAGAACCCTGTATGAACATGAACCAATTTCATGATTGCATTGCAGTGTTCTAGCTAAAATCATGAACAATGTGAAGTTATTAATCATGAGTAATTAGTTTTGGTGTTTGTCTCAATGGTCATTCTGTATGCAATCGCTTGTAGGCTCCAGGTAGACGAGCTTTCTTTTGGCTTTAATTGAAACTATCGCAAGTAAACTGTGTAATTAGTCCTGCAGAATTAATCGATGTGCGATTAAGCTAGCTAACATAACACCTGAATTATCAAAAAAAGTAAACAAAATTATTTCGAGTAATTAATGCCATTGTGGTTATATTCACGTATTAGACACGGGACAATCAAATTGACAACATGCAAAATACACTTGACATTATTTGAATTTTAATTCATAAATAATCACTGCGACACAAGGCAAGCACTTAATTTGTGCATGCTTAGGCTTTACACGAATCGAACTAATTAGTTTCAGTTGAATTGTGCGAACCGAAGAACAGAGAGACCTATTTAAGGATTCTGTTCATTCTAACCCATCAATGTAAGGCACTCCTGTTTCGGGTAACCAGCCGTCCCCAACTAAGAAATTAGCCACGGTGAAATTAGCGGCTTGTGCCGCGGTAATAATGTGGTAACAAGGCCATGTTACTCTCTCAGCCGTGTTCGATCCAGGCCCCGTGTTGCCAAACTCGGCATAGTACGATGTATTCAGGGCGAAATCTCCGCTCCATTCTAACCAACCCGCCGGGTTGATTAATCCGCCCATATAAGATTGCATAAAAACGGCCGTGGAATACAACTTCCAGGGCCTACCCAGATATGTCTGGACAGTAAAATTGGACGAAGCCAAGTCAGCGGCTGGCGTGATGGTAGCATTCTGGATTGAAGTGCCTGTGTTCTGGTTCGGGTCCGTTCGGCCTTGGGCAGTAATGGTGTTGGACTGCCCCTTCAATGGCTGCCGCGGGTAGATGTTGCAGTCTTGGAACACGACAGCTGCGTTGCCGAATATGAAATCTACCGTGCCGTAGATATCGCATTCTTGGTAGAATTGCCTGAGGGAATGGGCATACAGAGTGTCCTGGTATGCTTCGAAGCTGCAGCTATAGAAGGAAGACAAATCGGCGCTGGTTCGGACGGCCACGGCTTGTGCCTTGATTGCTCCGGCAGTGTTGCGGAATGATATGCCCACTGCAACAAATCCTTCTCCCTCCACGACTAAAATATCGAAGTGAGAGCGGATAAGACTATGTGCAAAATGCACGGGAGGACACGGGGGACAAGGGAAGACATGTCTAAAAAAAAACACTATCTTTTTGGCTTATTTGTATGGATGGTCCCCAAAATATTTTTAAAATGTCAATTTAGTCCCTAATATACAAATCATGTCTATTGCATCCCCAATGTTATGTCTATTGCATCCCCAATGTTAACGATGCGCGTTTAAATGGTCCCCGGAGCTAACTCCGTCCAAATTGACCGTTAAGGGCAGGGATATTTTAGGAACTTAGCTACAATTATCCCATCTGCAACCTCCATCGATACGCCCTAACCAAATCAACTCCCAAATCACCCTGCTCCTCCTCCTCCTCCTTCACCACCATCACCACCACCGTTTCATCCTCTTAAAATTCTAGTATATTACTCTGGCCAATACATTTCTCAGACCCCACAAAAATGTCTCTTAGATCAAATACAAACCCCCTGGAAGTAGACAACTTTTTTTTTTGGGTCAAAACTGAAAGCAAACATTGACCCCGACAATCCACCAGAATCCCCCAAACCCCACCAGCCTCGCTATGATACAACAGCATTCGCATCACAACGCACTACTAAAGTGAATAATCCTAGTCTGCCACAGTGAAAGCCAAGGCAACTGAGATCAGCTTACGCTAGAACCCCAGACTACAAAATCCCCCTCACCCCCCATGGCACCGCCCAAGCCAAGCTCGTCGGGGCCCAAATTTGCCACATTAACTCCGACGATGGCCGTTCGCTCAACTGGAAGGTGTACTTCTACGTTTCCCCCTACGAGCGCACCCGGTCAACGCTCTGCAAGATCGGACCCACCTCGGACCTTCAAGCGTCTCTGGAGTAGGTTGCGTTGGATTTGTATATATAGGTCGACGTTGGTGGAGAAGGACACGCCACAACCCATTTCGCAGTGGTAATGGGCCGTTTTGATCTTAGCAGGTTGCTCTTTGAAGGACTTGATGGCGGCGAGGGTGCATCGGATGGCGTGGAATGGGGCGCCGTGGTTGGTGACCATGAAGAACCGACGGTGGAGGTGGCGCGTCTGATTTGGTCGGTGACGGTGGATTTTGGGGCGGAGAGCCGGAGAGGTGATGATGGGGATGATGTGGGGAAATTTAGGGGAAAGTGGAATATTGGGGAGGGGAGTTTGACTATGTTGCCCGCAGTTTAGACGGAAAAAGGGAGCAGAGTGTTGTCCGGGGACCATTTAAACACGTATTGTTGACGTTAGGGATGCAATAGACGTGATTTGTATATTGGGGATCAAATTGACATTTTGAAAACACTTTGGGAACCATCCGTACAAATAAGCCCTATATTTTTTGGACAAATAATTCCAAATAAGACCACAAGTACCCCAAAATTATCAATAAGAATTAGTTTTTTTTTTGGTCTTTAGGTATTTTTTTTCTTTATAAACTGGTCCCCTCATGTTTTAAATTTCAATAATGCTACATACACATTACATTTACATATGTGGAAGCCACATATATGAAAGAGGGATATGGTTGAATATATGCAAATGCAGTTTGTATCAATCATTGGCGTTTAAATTTTTGAACTCTTGGAAGGGCTAAAAAAGTCAACTAGATGAAATTTGTAAAACAGAAACTAGTGATGACAGAATCCCTAGTTTCTGTTTTACAAAATTTACGTGCATCAATCGACCATTGGAAGTTCTATGTTCGAATTTGCATGCCTCTGCATTTGTTTATAGCATTGAAAAATATTTGTACTCACTAAGGGTTGCAGAATTGAAAGTGGTCCACCCATCAGCAACACTGTGGTTTCCCGTGATCACCGTCTGATTGATTCCATCACCAATCATCATCACATACTTGGTGTTCTTCGGAATCGTCACGTACTCATAATAAACTCCGGCCGTAACGTATATCAAGAAATACCCAGTGCTGCCGTTAGTTTTATTCGGAGCCGCCGCCACCGCCTCGCTAACGGTTGGGAAATTCTGAGTACCGTCTTGGCTCACAGTCACCATATTATTCACCAGAACCTGCCCATCGTCGCTCGACGTTTGCAGCAGTTTCCTCCCACTTGTGGATTCGAAAATCGCCTTGTGATGGCTCGACATTTTGAAATGATACGTACCATTACGCAGCGGTAGATGCCTTTTGTGCACATGCTTCGCCGTTCGGTTTTTGTGTTCCGCAACCCACCCTTTCGTGAAAAGCGCCAGAGACATACTAAACAGTTTCGTGTTATTTGCGAGAGGGGCGTAGATGCCCTCTCCCACGGTAGTCCAGGCCGAAGCCGTGGCCTGGAGCCCGTCCAGACAGGTCTGGGTGTTTGTTAAGATGCCGCTCAGGAGTGTCTGGACGTAATCGGCTGTCAAAACATCGAGGGGACCGCAAGAAGTGTTGGAGACTGTTTGGAAAGAAGTCGAGAGAAAATCCAGGTTGCGGGAAGCGAGGTATTTGCAGTCGGTTAGGGCGGCGATAGCGGAGGGTGTTAGGGAGGAAGGGTGTTTGAGGTATCTTAGGATTAGTTTGAGGAACTTACTAGCGGAGGATAAGGATTTACGGAAGGAGAGGCGGCCGTAGTCGTAGAGATTGGCCGAGTTGTTTTTGGGGAGCTGAGATCTGCAGAAGGGAGGGTCAAGAGTGTAGCTGCAAATGGTACCGGTTGAGACAGGGGTGGATGGAGATGGAGACGGAGACGGAGACGGAGACGGAGACGGAGACGGAGATGGAGGGAGTATGACATCGGCGGAGGAGAGAGAGGATGAGAAGCAGAAGATCAGTAGGAGGAGAGAGAGGGTGAAGGGAGAAAACTCAGAAAAGAATAGGTTGGAAGCCATTGCAATCACAATGACAATGAGAGGGTTAGCTTCATTTATACATGTATATCCAGGGAGCTAAGTAGATTACAGGGAGAAGTAGTGAAGATTAGGCTACTTTGAAAAGAAATCTTGCACGATTTACGTATAATTGAAAGTCAACTTGCACAAATTTCCGTTTGAAAAAAAAAAGTCAACTTGCATGGCAATAAGAAACGGAGTAATTATTTACTCGTAGTAGTCCACTAGTTCTGAAGCTCGATAACGTGGAGCTTTGGATCATCCCAATAACACATATTTATTCCCGAATTCATATATTTGATTGCGGGCCCCACAAGTCTTGGAGCATCACGTAACCGTGCTCTTGGAGCATTGAAAAATTAGACTAAGGGAACAACGTGAATCTCGAATTTCGTTCGTGGGATTATAATTCTTAGCCATGAAGAGGCCTAGGAGGAGGTGGTGCACGGGTGGTATTTTGTGTAACGTGCTACTGGGACGGTGTCTCCAAAATTTGTGGTAACATATTTCGGCTACACAATAACGTCTCCATGTTCTCACGTACATCGTCGGTGTATTTGATCGGGGACTCTGCTACTAAACCAGACGGGAGCTACCGATGGACACGCGGGCCCACTCCGGGCCTCGCATAAATAATCCGAGTGGTTCAAAAAATTTTAAAAAAATCCGAGTGGGCCTGCTAGAGCTCAGCCTTATCCGATGTGTGTAGAGCTCAGCTGTATCTGATGTGTGTAGGTACTCGATCCAATCATCCCATTTTTCAAAATTAGAATGAGCACCAAAAAATAGAATAATTAGATTGAGCACATACACACATCGGATGGAACTGAGCTCTTGTGGGTCCACTAGGAATTTTTAATTTTTTTTGAACAATTCAGATCATCTGTGTGGGGCCACTCCGGACCCCGCATGCAGTTTGTGGCCGTGGTCGGTGGCTCCCATCGGTTTCTTTAGCATTACCGATTTGGACGGTATGCTACTATGCTGTGTCTTCAAATTTTACGTCTGTCGGTGGCAAATATTTCTCCCATTTGTCCAATTTTATAATTCAATTTTAGAAAGAAAGGGTTAGAGCTTAGAAGGTCATAGCTAGAGACAGCGATTTCATGTTTTCAAGGACTCTCCGACAATTAAGTCAGACGACAGACGTAATTAAAACGACGTGTAATTGTAGTGAATTACAGTTGCAGTAGGAAAACAATGGAATACAGAGAATAAATGGGAATAATATAACCAATCATGTACAGAACATAGATCATAAAGTTTAGGATTGAGGAAACTAATCCTTGTACACCTAATAACGGATACAACATGAGAGAAATCAGGGATCTTTGACAAACCCACAATCCTTGTGCATGTGTGTGATCTCGTAAGTTAACACTTCCCTTCCCGGAGGAATTGTCAACTATTGGGGTTTTGTTCATTCTATGAGCTCATATTTGAAACTTCTCACGTGCAATCAATTCTTTAGAGGTTTATCCGTTTTCAACTAAAGGGTTTCGGGATTAGTTGAGGAGAGACTTCACGGAGGCTCGCGGCACAATTTTAGCTATCAATTTGTGTAATTAATAGCTGAAATTCGTTTTCATTTTTGTCCGGTCACAATTAATTGTTACCGGTCAGAATTGATTATCAATCTGGACAATACAAAAACAATTTGGATGCACGTGATTGGTCTCCATACGAAATGATTTACAAATAAGAATTTTTGTTTTAGTTGAGATGTGCGCAAAACTTACTCCAACACCTACTTTTATAAAAGAAAAGAAGAGAAAAGGAAAGATAAAGGTGGTACTGTTTTTGGAGTCTTTGACCCTCGGTATCGGCATAGTCAATTGGATTTGTATATTAATTCCATGCAGACAAAAGTAGCTATTGAAAATTGCCCAGTTGTACGTAATCTTAAAAAAACATGATTATGCCAAAAAAACATTATCCGGTGGTTATGGGGCACTTCCTCCAGGTTTAATGAAACTCTTTTCCCACCACACAATCACGTGTATCATGTTAATAAGTGTATGATTTTTACAAAAAAACGTAGGGTGTTGCTAAATACAATTGGAAATTTATTACATGTAGTTAATTCATAAAAGAAAATTTTGGAATTCCCTTTTATGAATTGACTACATGTAATAAATTCGCAATTGTATTTAACCGGGTCCAAAACGTATGATGAAAATAGAGTGTTGGAGCACATTATTATGGTACCCAAAATCCACTGAATAATCAATTTGATTGTGCAAATGATATATACAATGCTTCGATTCCCCATCAAGGTTTTATTTACTCTAAACAATTTGACTTTGTTCATGCATATATACATTGATGAGTCCCAATTAACAAGCCCAACTGCTCCGGCCATTAATTTTGATTGCTGAACTCAAGAGAATCTTTTTAATCTTGGAAAAAGATTTCTGCAAGTTACGTAAATAGAATATGAGGGTACTCGATCAAGCTGTTCCATTACTCATCCGCTATTTCTGGACACATGAATATCAAACATTTTACTACTAGCTCCTACTATATTTTGATGATGATGTTGGAACCTGCACCTATTTAGAGCATCCCGCCATTTCTCATGAAAATGATGCCATTATAAATATAAATATATATACAATACAACTATGGGTGAATGTATATCGCATGTTGTGGGACTTACTTTGGAGTTTCACACAAATGATCGGAGCTGCTTAATTTATTTGTGTAAAACATTTTTCTAAGGATCGTCGTTAAAAATAGATCAATTCGGTCAGATATTGGTAACGTGTCTTTGATAAATTTTCTCTATATATATCTCTTCACTCATTACTTTAAAAATCTTCCTCAAAATCCAAACTAAACAGGAAAGTATTGGATTTTGCGAATTTGGACAAAAATTTAGTTTCTATTTGAAACCCCCAGTTCCCATGTTACGGAGTATATGAATTCGGCCGAACTCATGAACTCAACAGATGCGTTCCGAAAACTCGAAGCGATTTCCGGCGACTCTCTGCCATGTTCCAAAATACTAGCCCCGTTTGATAACCAGGTTGAAGGTTGGGATGGGAGTATGATTCGTAAGGGATTAGTAATACTTTGTGTGTTTGCACATTTTAGTTTGAGATTGTCTTGTTTTCGGTTGTGCTGTAAACAATCACAGCTGTCCAAAAGTGTTCTGGACGGTCCGGATTTTAATGATGTTGTCTTGCTGATCATTTTATTCTAAAGGATCATAATTAAATTTTGTCTCTGGATCTTTCATAATATCTTTCATAATTAAGTTTATGCTCTTCATTTGGAATCCTATGGAGCAAAAAGTTAATTATGAGAGTCTTAAAGTCAAAATTTAATTATGACAATTTAGAATAATATAATTAAGATAATAAGATCTTCGCATTTGGTTCAAATAAATTGAAAACTAGAACACTTAATTTTTTAATTATATATATTTTTATTAATACATAAACAGTTGATGGTTGGCTTTTGGTTATTTATTGTTTTCCTGGTTTGCTTTTGTTGCCTAGTAAGTGCATGATGTTGTTATCTTTCAGTTTTGAGTAAGAGTAAAAATGGAGATGTATATTATCCCAAACAGAGACAATAACTCTAGAACCTCACAAATCAACACGGCAATTTCTTGATCATGAGTAACCGAATTCCAAAATCAGCGAATGAAATCCCAACAAAACCACCAAACTAGGAGAAACTAGTCAAAAGAAAGATTCACGAGTCATGGCAAGAAACCGAAAAAAAAAAAAATAGAAAAACACAGAGAAACAAATTGAAAAGTAAAAGAAATAAAACCACGCAAACAACACCCAACCAATCAAGCACTCCTACTCTAGTAAACCAAGCGTACATCAACGGTTGAATTAGAATAGGGCCCATCACGGTTTTTTATTCAAATTGAATCGCTAAACTTTGTGAAATACATCGCAAAAAATATTTTATATCACATTTTGTCTTAGAATTATATGAAGCAAAAAGATCAAGAGACCTAAGACCTAAGGTTTGTCCTTATACTAACCCATCAGTGTATGACACTCCTGTCTGGGGTAACCAGCCATCCCCGACTAAGAAATTAGACACGGTGAAATTGGCCGCATCCGTCGCGCTAATAATGTGGTAACCAGGCCATGTAACTCTATTACTCGTGTCCGATCCCGGCCCTCTGTTATCAAACTCGGCATAGTACGACGTATTCAGGGCAAAATCTCCGTCCCATGGATGCCAACCCGCCGGGTCAATCAATCCGTCCATATAAGATTGCAAATAGACTGTCCTCGAATACAACTTCCACGGCCTACCCAAAAATGTCTGGACAGTAAAATTGGCCGCGGCCAAGTCAGCGGTGGCCTTGATAGTAGCATTCTGGATCGAAGTACCGGTGTTCTGGTTCGGGTCTGTTCGGCCTTGTGCTGTGATGGCGTTGAACTGCCCCTGTAGTGGGAGCCGTGGGTACATGTTGCAGTCTTGGAACACAGCCGCGGCGTTGCCAAATATGAAATCCACTGTGCCGTAGATGTCGCATTCTCTGTAGAACTGCCTGAGGGAATGGGCGTAGAGGGTGTCCTGGTATGCTTCGAAGCTGCAGCTGTAGAACGTGGACAAATCGGCGCCGTTTCGAACAGCCACGGCTTGGTGCTTGATCGCTCCGGCAGTGTTGCGGAATGTCATGTCCACTGCTACAAATCCAAGTCCAACCACAGCTGAAATAGGGAAAAGGCGTTCATATAAGAGATTGTACGCAAAAACGCACAACAAAGAGAACATGCATATGAAATTGCCCCAAGTACGCACTTCCATTAAAACTATAGATTTTCCATCCTTTTAACACTAGAATTTCATGCACATTTCAGTTAAATAGATTTTCAAACTTCTACGGATAATTCATGAATATCGAGACTTTTTTTTTCACAATATCGCTTCCCTTCTGGCCGGTAGTCAACCACTATAATTTTCTAGTTGTAATTAATATGCATTCAATTTTTGATTAGCAAATAAAAAGGTCATGTATGTGCCTAAATTAATTTGGTTTTTCTTTTCTTTTCTTTTCTTTTTTCTTTTCCTTGAAAGAGAAGCAAAATAACACATCACATATGTACTCACCAAAGGTAGCAGAATTGAAAGTGGTCCACCCATCAACAAAACTATGGTTGCCGGTGATAATTGTCTGATTGATCCCATCACCAATCATCATCAAATACTTCTTGTTCTTCGGAATCGACACATACTCCTCATACACCCCGGCTTTGACATATATCAAAAAATAACCAGTGCTGCCGTTAGTATTATTCGGGGCCGCGGCCACCGCGTCACTGATGGTTGTGAAGTTCTGACTCCCGTCAGGGCTCACAACCACCATATCACTCACTAAAACCGCCCCATCACTGCTCGACGATTGCAGCAGTTTCCTCCCTCTCATCGACTCGTAAATCGCCTTATGATGGCCAGACATTTTCAATGGCAGTGTACCATTGACTACCGGTAGATGTTTCTTAGTTCCATGCTTTAACGTCCCCTTTTTGTTTTTCGGAACCCACCCTTTTGTGAAAAGCGCTAAAGACACGCTAAACAACTTTGTATCGTTTGCGAGAGGGGCGTAAATGCCATTTCTCGAGCTCCAAGCCGAAGCCGTGGCTTGGAGCCCGTCCAAACAGGTCTGGGTGTTTGTTAAGATGCCGCTGAGAAGTGTTTGTGTATCATCGGCTTTCAAAACATTGAGAGGACTGGAAGAAGTGTTGGAGACTGTTTGGAGAGAACTTGAGAGGTAATCCAAGTTGAGCGAGGCGAGGAGCTCGCAGTCGTTGAGGGCGGCAACGGCGGCGGGTGTCAAAGAGGAAGAGTGGCTGAGGTACTTGTTGATCAGAGCGAGGAATTTCCTAGCGGAGGACAAGGATTTACGGACGGAGAGGCGGCCGCAGTCGTAGACGTTAGCCGAGTTGTTTTTGGGGAGCTGGGTTCTGCAGAAGGAAGGGTAAGGAGTGTAACTACAAATGGTACCGGTTGAGACAGGACTGGATGGAGGGACATCGGCGGAGGAGGACAGAGAATTAGATGAGAAGGAGAGCAGGAGGAGAGAGAGAATGAAGGGAGAGAAGAAGAATTGGTTGGAATTAGTCATTGCACAGCGACAATGAAAGAGGGTTGAGGTGGAGGTTTTTGTGTGTTGGATTGGTAGCATGGGCTAGCTTCATTTATACATAGGGATTGAGTCTCATTAGGGTGGCACAGAGATAGAATTCAAGCATTGAAAATTAGGCTACTTTTTGAAAAGTAATTTAGGGGGGTTTCGTATGCTTGAAAGTCAACTTGCATGGCTATCTGAGAAGCGCGTTGCGTTGATCTCTAATTTTGTTTTTTCAATATACATTTCTTTAGCCATGATTCCATGAACCTAGGGGCCAAGTTGCTTCTTAATTTTATCATTTTATGACAGTACGCAAACTGGCTACTGGATCAACTAACAGGTTGTATCGTGTCTCCAAATTTTTTCCCCACCTCCTTTTCAATAACTTATAGTAGCTATTAGGGGTCTATATAGTATATATACACGCCTCAAACAATGAGGGTTAAGCACGTTCTTAGCAAGTGGGGAGACTGATTAAAATTGGGGAAAAAAGCCCTGTATGTACTGACTTCATAAGAGTTGACTGCTCGAGCTTAAGCTTAAATATTTTGATTTGATTGGAGCTCAGAGAATTTTGAAAGAGCTGAGTTCAAACACAATGAAGCTTGACTCGACTCGACTCAACTTTTTTGCACCTCATATTGGGATGGTGTGCTCTATTCTCGAAATTTCCGTCGCTAGTTGTCTAGCGGCTTCTCTCACACTATATAGATCTGCAGACCTAGCTAAATGAAAATGGTTTAATTTGGTTGCAACAAAAGAAGTAAGAAACGAAAAATCCCTTTTACCTTATTCAGATACTCTTAGCTATTAGAGCAAGTACACTAGATGAGCAAAAATACATTTTTTGCTATTTTACCCAAGAGAAACATAAAAAATAGTCTACACCAAATGAGCTAAAAGAGGAGATAAAATGCATTTGTGAATAGTTATTCTCTATTTTTATCTATGCGCTATTTATACTCCTTTCTTTTTTTATTATTTTTTTCTCTCTCTCCTCCATGCTTTCTCCTCTCTTTAAACAATAAAGATAATAAAAAAATGAGTGAAAAATATATATTTTAATTAGAATTAGATAAAGTAGATAATATTGATGTAGTGTTAAGAGAGATGTGAATAGATAAAATGAAAAAAGTACACTATTTATTAGTAATTTTACCAAACTATTGATAAACTTGCTCTTAATGGAAAACTGGAGGACTGAGCAATTAGTTTCAATTGATGTCTTCTAATGAACAAAACGAAGTATGGAGTCAAGTGCTCGTTCTTTCTTGGTAAATGACCTCACGTTTTTGTTTTGTTTTTTTACCTCAAATGACGTGACGTTTGATGTAGCTTTAATGGTGGTCGTTGCAATGCTTCTCTGTCACCATGATAAGCTAAGCTAGTATGATTCAATCATCCCTTGTAGAGCTCTAGGTAGGGCAGTAAACGAGGCAAACTTTAGATTGTTTAGTTTTAATTTGTTCGCTAAGATTTCAGGCTAAAAGATTGAACTCAATGAAAATTCGACAACCCAAGCTCGATTTCGATGACCCAAGCTTGATTGCATATGTTTAATTTGAAATTTACACTTGTTTACGAGCCTTAACGAGTCAAAAATATCATGTATTACATAAAAACTATTCACAATCCTGCAGTTTGACGAATATCTTCCAAGATTATTCACTCATTGAATTAAACTTGGAACAGTTTACTCATGTAATCTTGACACTTGAAGGGCTCGCAATCACAAAAGAGCCGTTAAGAAGCTATCCCGTTATGAACTTATCCAACATGCATGTATGCACAGAATCATGCTGCGCACCTTCAAGCCATTGGATCGTGCATTTGACGGTTCGGATCTCATCTCGGCAACCAACGATAGAAAGAGCCGTTTATTGCTGAGATGAGATCCAAGCCGTCGGATGCATGATCTGACTGCTCGGGGATGTGTAGCACGGTGTTGTGCACACCACTGCACAGCACCATCACCCAATTGACATATTTGTATGTTGTGCAATTGTTGTACGTTATATATATTCCATTTACGTGTGAATTACACACACATATATATAAAAGTAATTTTAGTTGGCCAGTGGTAGGTTTCTTTTGATGTTGTAAAAGTGGATATAAATTAACTTGCAAGCTGGAATGTCAATCCACAAACCAAGAACTTACAGAAATATGTTTTTATTCGAACGAATTCAAAAAAAAAATCAAATATAAAAAAAGAACTCTTTGATATCTAGTATTTTGCCAAAAAAAAGTTTGAATTTTTTTAACCAGAATGTTTTTTTTAAAGTTGTCATTTTGCAAACTAGACACTTTTTTCAGGACACATCGAGTATTTCACATAAAAAAAAAGTACACGTGTTCTAATATTAGTAATGCATTATACTGCAAAAAATAAATGAGTTCATAGATTAAAATTGGTGGGAAGCTATAGAGTAAAACTTAATGCAGTGTTTGGATGAGTTTTTTAGAAATTTTTTGTAAGAGTAATGATTAGAAGTAGGAGTAATGAGTGAAGAGAGTAGAGAGAATAATGAGAATAATGATTGAGAATATGGATAATGAATGAAAAGTAATGATTGAAAGTAAGGATAATAATTATTTTTTTGTGTTGGAATTATTTTTTTTCAAAAAAGAAAACAAACAAGGCATTAGATTTTTGGGGGGAGGTAAGAGGTTAAGGTCACCCTGCCCCCCCACCCCCCAGCGGCTCTGCCCCTAGAAAGGATTATTCTTTTTAATTTTTTGCATGTGAATTGTGAATAAAACAGCTATTTTTTACTGCATCCAATATATTAATGCAGCATCCCAAAATTTTATTTTGGTGTGGCATTAAAAGTTCACAAAATTTTATTCAAGTATGTCATTAGAACTTCACCAAAATACTATTTGTAATGAGAAAGACAAATCTCGAGATGATTGTTATCAATAATTTCCAGAAACGTTACGTTTTCAATTGGTTTTGTTTTATTATATATATACTACTACAATTCTTGAATTGGTCGATCTTTGTCCAGCATGTTAGGCCGAATTTGGGACTAAATACAATTAATGAATGGTTAGATAGATCTTAATCCATTTGATAATTTGCCTGAATTGGGGTACCGGTTTGTGCCAGCCAGCTCTTCTTTGAAATCTGACAGTCGTTAGTCTGAAATACTCGTACAAGGGGTCAAGTCAGTCAACACGCTTAAATTCATAGATACTAATTTAGGGGTGTGCAAAAAAACCGAGACCCGACGAACCCGACCCGACCCGACCCGACCCGAAGGGTTTCGGGCGGGGCCGAACTTATGGTTCGGTCGGGTACGGGTACATGTTTTTAAAAAAAACAGTTTTCGGGTCGGGGCTCGGGGGCTGTTTTTTCTTACCCGACCCGACCAACCCGACCCGACCAACCCGACCAAAAAGATAACTAATTCGCATAGTTTACTTCGGCTTTGGTCGGACCCGACCCAACCAAAACCCGACCCGACCCGACCCGACCCGACCAAAAAAATCGGTTCCACGGCCGGGTATCCCCTCTCCTTCGGTTCGGGTATAAAAAATACGTTACCCGACCAGTCGGGTCGGGTTCGGGTTCGGGGCCGAACCCGACCCGTCCGACCCGTGCCCACCCCTAGATACTATAGCAGAAACCAAGATCTCAATTCTCAAGCAAGTTCCAAGTCAACCATTAATTGATTAATCTTTTACTATGAGTAATATTCTCTGGTTAGGCAGCAACTTGGGCGTTGATTAATACCAAGTCAATGAAGTTCTGAGTTAAAGATATGATCGACAGAGAGGCAACGAAGATGAAAAGCTGGAGCAAGCTAGGAGGACCAAATATGATTAACATGGGCTTGGCTAAAAAAGCGATCTAGATCATTTGTTCGGTTTGGGTATCAACTCTTTTGAGGGAGATTTTTAAAAATAATGAAGAAAAAAAATAGATAGAAAAAAATTTATTGAAAAATCTTTTGAAGGGGTTTTGAGATCCAAAACAAAAAAACATGGTCCTTTGAGTTCGTAACGTGTGCAAAAAAATTACTAGTAATAATGATCAGGCATTGCTAGCTAGCTACATGACCGAAACACATTTGTCTTTACGAAATGTGTACCATGCACCGAAACAGTAGTCAACTGGGTTTGTAATATTTAATACTACCAATAATTGTACGAAGAAAGAAGCAGATATTCAAAGTTGAAAGCTCTCTGGTAGTTGTGCGGAAAAACATGATCGATCATGCAATTGGAACGAAGCTTCCGGTCCCCATCTAGTACTATCAAACATTGCAACCCAACTACTCCATTTACTTCATTGCTTTTAAATCAAGAGAATATTGAAAAAAAGATTTGTACGACTTCAAGAGAAAGGAAAGAAGGAAAAAACCTTTGACGACTCTTGTATATAAAGCTGCACATGGCTGTTGGATGAGATGCATTCTTTTTAAGTTCGTGCACGTATATTATTCGGTTTCTATACATCTGTTGTTGTTGTTGTTGCCGTTGAAGGATTAAGTTGAGATCAATGTAAACATACATCTATGATTGAAAGGAAAAAAAAAAGTGAACATACTTCACAGGCTTTTAGTTCAAAACTACAGTAAAGTCACGGTAAGTTACTGAGCGGGTGTTTCACATTAATTTTTTTTTTTTTGAAATTTTTGGATTTTGTCTTTATTAAAAAATCACATTTATTAGTTTTACATCAAATTCTTGTGGATTATTGGTTCGTCTTGACGAGAGAAATCAAAAAAGTAAAAAATTATAACTTTATTCCAAATGTTTTGGGAATTATCCGAGATAAAACCCGAAAATCCAAAATCCCATAATATTTGGGTAAAAATCACAAATTTTCACTTCTGAACTAAAAAGCATAAAAGGAGGGGGCCAGAAAGATTCCATGAGTTTGAACCATAGCCATATTTGAATTTGATAGTCTCCCCTTTGAGTTAGCTTCCTAAGTCTTTGTTTTTTTCAATTCCTCTCGACGAGACAAATTAACAACCCAAAAAAATTTAACGCAAAATTAATAATTGAATTTTTTTTTGAATAAGGACAAAAATAAAAAATCTCCCAAAAACTATGTGAAAAAGGCGGTAAGTTCTGTCAGCTCCGAGAGAACCCAGGCCAGTAGGCCCAGTTCAATGAATAAGAATGGGGCTTCGGTTTATATGTGGAACGTCCAAAACTGAAGCCCAATTCTTCCATTGCGAACCTACTCCAGAAAAGAAGTGTCTATGATCTGGTATTGGTGGCCTGGCCCAAGCGGGAAAAAGGGTTATTGTAGGCCCTGTTCCGGATTATCCCTTAAAAAAAAGCTACTTATTTATAATTTTCAAACTTAAAAATAATAGATTTACTAAAATAAAAAAATATACAGTGTAAATCTTATTTGATAGATCTCATCGCTATTAAATCCTGAAAAAAAAAAAAAGGGTCAATAGAACTATGGCGACTGAAATAATGTAAGTTATTACCCACTACACGATTAAAGTGCTCTGTTTGACCACTAACTAGCATGCTTTGTCTCCCTTTTTCTGGAAATGAGCATGTTATGCCTATTTGCTCGTCCTCATCAAAAGGGGGTGACCAAAATTAGGCTTGGTGTATTTGTGGGCTATTATTATATTGTGTTTGGTACCATCTCTTGTCTTGCTATAATCATGAACAAATAAATGGATACAAAGATTCTCTTTTCGGAAATTCAAGAAAATGAAAAGGTCATTTATATGGGGTTTGGTGAATTGATTCATGTAGAGGCCCCACCTCTTTTGTCGGTGCTTTCCCAATTGTAAATAACTACTTTGTGTTGTCACTCACTGAAATTATGATCAATTTTTTTACACCAAGATAAGATAGCCATTAAGAATAGGGTAAACTACAGTTAACCCCCTCTAACTAAGCTTCACGTGCACTTTGTCCCCTCTAACTTTTTGTTTTGACACTCAATTCCCTCTAACTAACTGATATTCAAATGGTCATAACTTTAAACGGTCATAACTTCTTCGTCTGAAATCGAAAATATGCAAATTGTATATCTATTTTGAGGTCTTAAAATCAGCTTTCTAATGACACCAAAATCATATCACGATTCAAAGCACACAGAAAGTTATGATCAAAACGGTCTTTCTGTCTACCAGCCCTTACTCTTTTGATCATAACTTTCTGTGTGCTTTGAATCGTGATATGATTTTGGTGTCATTAGAAAGCTGATTTCAAGACCTTAAAATCGATATACAATTTGCATATTTTTGATTTCGGACGAAGAAGTTATGACCATTTGAAATTATGACCGTTTGAATTTCAGTTAGTTAGAGGGGGGTTGAGTGCCAAAAAAAGAAGTTAGAGGGGGCAAAGTGCACGCGAGACTTAGTTAGAGGGGGTTAACTATAGTTTACCCTTAAGAATATGATAAAGATAACCAATATATATATAGAATCCCCTTCTCCTAAGTACCACCTTATTTTAATAAAATAAGGACCTCCCTTTCCCGATCAAAATTTGATGATCCGAGCCGCTCAATATATTCAGAACGTGATTTTAAGAGTACCCGCGAGAAATCAGCAAAAAAAAAACAACCGGGAAGGGCTTCATCCGAGCAGTTTTTGTTATGTTTTTATCAAACGGTTCAAATAAAAATTGTTCAAATCAAGCACTTTCTGGTCATTTTTTTTGCCGATTTCACGCGGGTACCCTTAAAATCACGTTCTGAACACATTGAGCGGCTCGAATCATCGAAATTCAATCGGAAAATGGGAGAAATGGTGAGGTCCTTATTTTTTTGAAAATAACTGTGTGTGTGTGTGTGTGTGTGTATATATATATATATATATATATATATATATATAGTATAACCGTGTATTCTAGTGGGGTAAGATAACGAAAGAAGAATAGTGATACATGTTATTCTCTAATAAATAACGGGTTGAGGGTTAGTGTAAATATATTTGTCGAAGCGACAGTGATTTTCATATTTTTTCTTAACGGTTAATTCATATCATAGTAAAAATAGTTGTAAATTTTGATTTTTTATTAGGACAATGTTGAAAGTCACTTTTTGTGATATAGCTCCAAAAAATTATTCACACCAAATGCTATTCTCCCTTTTTATCATTGGTCCAATTTTTTTTTCCCGTATCAATTGATATTCTCCCTTATAATAGTAGATAGATATTGGTCCAAAAAGGATAAAATAAAACATGTTGTCTACGTGCTCAAGAAATTCCTCCCGCATGCAAATTTTCCTTCTACGCAACATGAAATCCAACAAGATTTATTTTTCGATCCCTACAATTTGACTAAGCTTCTAGCGCTATCAAATTAATCAAAAAATTTATGCATGTCTACGTCTAATCCAATGGAACCACCGCGTCACACGAGGAATCAAATGATACATCATAAATTTGAGAAAACAAAAATAAATAAATCACGGAGGATTTTGATTCCTTAATTTGTACAAAGACATATATGCACACAGTACGTTGGCTCGGGGCCATGCATACTGGAGTAGCACAAAACCACCGTAACAATTCAACAGACGATCTTCATTTTCACCAGGGAAAAGAAGGAAAGGCAAAATACAACCCAGGCCACCTAGTAGATCTACTGTTAAATGTCAGGTCCGATAATACTACTATATTCATCCATCCATCCCCTGTCCTCCCTTGATTCAAATTAAAGCGCACCTATCCCCTTCCTGCTGTGCTGTGCCCACAAGCCATAAAGATCCTTCAATTACATTTCCGTCCTGCCAATCCATTATTATTGGAGTATTACTCTACTATTGCGAGATCCAAAGTATAGGACCCATCCAATCCAAAACCCCATCAATTTCCATCCACCAAATCCAGTCATCCACCTCTTTGCCCCTCTCTCTCTCTCTCTCTCTCTCTCTGTGTGTTTTCTAGGCTTCTAGCAACATCTCACTCCCCTCTCTCTACTTCCACTATGCATCCTCCTATGAGAAAAAGAACCAAAATCTTGCTTACTCTATTACCCATTTCAGCATTAGTCTTATTAGTCACACTCTCCTCTCGGACCACTATTGTGGCGAAACACCCAAAAAACAGAGAGACCCCTCACATTCACATCCAAAAGAAACTCCAAATCGCTCACACAGCATGCGAGGGCACACTATACCCACAGCTCTGCGTCTCCACCCTATCCACATTCCCAGATCTCCAATCCAAATCACTCCCCCAAATCCTCGCCGCCGCCGTAAACCACACGGTGACAGAGGTGAGAAGCTCCGAATCGAACTGCACCGGAATTCGGAAGAAAACCGCTCATCTGGCCCCACTGGACAAGCGAGCCCTCGACGACTGTCTCGAGCTGTTAGACGACACCATCTTGGAGCTCAAGACCGCGTTACGTGATCTCCACACGAATAAGTCGGCGAACAAGCACTACAACGACTTGCAAACGCTGATGAGCGGCGCGATGACGAATCAGGCTACTTGTCTTGACGGCTTTGCGTACAGCAAGTCGAATATACGGCCGTTCATTGAGGGTAGATTGGAAAAAATCTCCCATCACGTGAGCAACACTCTCGCGATGCTCAAGAAAATTCAGGGACCGAAAAAGACGTCGCCTGAAGCAGAGGTGCGTTTAACATTTGGAAAATTTATGTTTATCAAACGCGCGAGTCTAAATACATTTATGTCTGAATATCGGTCTCTAGCATTACTCTTAAAGCTTTCAGCATGAAAATTTATAACATTTCTTCTTTTGAGAGTTACTAGTAGTAGCTTTCTTGAAAAGGAATTAGATGCTCTTAGTCCTTTAGAAGTACCATTTTGTTGGCCCTTCCTCTTTTTGAATTCATTTTGATCATTGAAAAATTCACTTTTTTGAACACCGAGCTAGAAATCATGTTGATTGAGAGCACGTTCCAAAAATAAAAAATAAGTTTTAATTTTTTAAAAAATAATTTCAAGTTCAAAAATTATAAACTTATTAAAATTTAAAAATATGCAAATATAAATCTTGTTTGAAAGATTAAAAATATGCAAATATAAAAAATTAAAAAAATATTTTTCATTTACATTATTTTTAAATTTGAAAATATAAAATAAATTGCTTATTTTTTAAAAAGATTTCTGGAACGGGACCTGAATAACTTTTCGTACAATTACTCTCTGACACATTCATATTGCGAAAAACAAGTTTCAATTTAGTGTTTCAAACTTTTATGGAGTACTATCTTTTCAATGAAAATTAATTTGGCACTCTAGTTTTAGCTACCAGCATTTTACTTGTTGTCTTAATTATGTGAGAAGATAAAGTTAAAAGTGGAGTGCCATTAGTTAAAAGTGGAGTGCTAGAATCATATTCCTTTTCAATATTTGAGTGTAATATAATGTTGTGTGTATGAATCTCTATAAGGTGTTCCCGGAGTACGGGAAAATGAAGGGAGGATATCCGAGTTGGCTGTCCAAGAAGGATCGGCGACTGCTGCAGTCGTCGGTGGGGGAGATAGACTACGACTTGGTGGTGGCAAAGGACGGGAGTGGGAATTTCACGACGATTGGGGCGGCGGTGGAGGCGGCACCGAACTCGAGCGCGACGAGGTTCGTGATATATATAAAGGGTGGAGCGTATTACGAGTATGTGGAAGTGATTAGCAAGAAAACGATGTTGATGTTCGTTGGAGATGGAATCGGGAAGACGCTGATCAAGGGAAATCGGAGCGTTGTTGATGGGTGGACTACTTTCCGTTCTTCCACTGTCGGTGAGTTCATACATGATACTAAAACCAAATTTTCTCTTTTTTCCCTTCTATGTTCTCCTCAAATATTCCAGTACCTTAGATTTGGATAAGCTAAACTAAAAACAATTAATAATGTTCAAATGCTTGCGTCAGGGAAGGGTATTTCATGTTACAACGGTGATATATCTCTTCCTCTTATAATGCAGTGATGGACATATACCGTTCCATGAAATACTTTCACCGAGTTGGATTACACTTACACTTACACTTACCCTTACCCACAATGTTATTTTCGTTTTTAACTAAATTGAAATGAGCCTTTTTTTTTTTTTGGAATTTTCTAATTCAAGTTCCAATATAGTGAAAATGTGAAATTTACTATGATACGATCTATTGATATTGCTAGCATATAATGTTAGAACTATAATCTAGGTCTGTATCTATACCGTACACTGTGATTAATCTATAATATGTGCAAAGCATGGAATTCTGTCACATAGAAACTAGAATTAAGAATTTTTTTTATTTTATTTTATAGTATTTTAAGTAGCAATTGCCAATGGCATTCTTCGTGAATGTTTGTCCTTCGAGTACTCCTTTGTGTAATTGGCATGGGTATATAAGTCAAACGGGAGCCCTATCGGTGGGAGAAATTTTAGGTAGGTATATCTCACGTGTTAGTGACGCGGTATTCATTCGGTGTATTTGGGTCGTTCAATGACGGTTCGAATTGAAATCATTTTTCTCCTTTCATTCCGACACTTTCTTTGTTCAAATTGAAACATCCAAAAATCCAATAGACGACTCGAATGCGCCAATCGGATACTACCCGCTCAGCACTGAAATTTTTTCCAGTCAGTGGAGAACCACATATTTGTGTGGTGCAGAGAGCCCCTGAGACACCACATGGCCATGCCTTATAGGCATTGAATAATCTCTCGGTAGTAGGCCCCGGCTTCTGAAAAGTCACCAGTCAGGTCTCGTGATCCCGTTTAGGTGGGATAATTTGTCGGAATGTGTTTTTTGTTTTGTTTGCCGTTTCCTTCAGGGTGCTAAAAAAACCATCCGAACAGCAAAATAGGTGAGTTATAGAAGAGTACAATCCGCACAATAATACATGGGTTATTGGGTAACAATATGTTCAATAATTCTAGTGATACACCCAAACACATACTCACACTTACATGAGTGGTGGGCCTCATACACACACTAGAGTGTGTAGTGTGTGAGACCCACCACTCATGTGACTGATCGGCGTGTATTTAGGTGTGAATTTGAGTGTGGTATTAACATCATTGATCACCTACGTACGTAGCACCACCAACTTATAACGAGAGGGATTAGTTAGAGCAGAACCTGCACAGGTAAAAAATACTTATCACAAGTTACATTAGTTTGAAGATTTCAACCTTCAAATATTAAAGATTACATTTGTTCTTATACATTTAGCAAAGAACTTTTCTTCTCAAAACCGTTGAACTTATCTTCTGGTCGATACGGATGATGTGAAATAATAATTATACACTAATATGGTGAGAGTTAAGAGAAAACAATAAAAAGTCTATGCCAAAAAACCCACGAAAATTTTGGCCCATTTTCAAAACATGTCTTGAGCCGTCATTTTCCTTGAGAGGATCTCCAACGCCCCGACAGTTCCTCCCTTTGGAAGCTCAGACAATCTGAACCCCTCTTTCTCGGTTACAGGCCTACCCAAACCTACCCTAGGCCCATTCTTAGAACTTTACAAAATTGCTTTGGGCCTGTTGTTTCCCATAATGGATGTAATACTTGGGCTGAAGCCCACGTTTCAAATACGTTATTGACCCTTCTTTTTTTTGCAGCTGTGGTAGGGAACGGATTCATAGCCCGAGGCATCACCTTCGAGAACTACGCGGGGCCCAGCAAGCACCAAGCCGTGGCCCTCCGCAGCGGCTCCGACCTCTCCGCCTTCTACAACTGCAGCTTCGTCGCCTACCAAGACACCCTCTACGTCCACTCCCTCCGCCAGTTCTACCGCGACTGCGACGTCTACGGCACCATCGACTTCATCTTCGGCAACGCCGCCGTCGTCCTCCAAAACTGCAACCTCTACGCCCGCAAACCCAACGAGAATCAGAAGAACATCTATACCGCCCAGGGCAGAGAGGACCCGTTTCAGAACACCGGTATATCGATCTTGAGATGCAAGGTGGCGGCCGCGGCCGACTTGATTCCGGTCCAGTCGGAGTTCAAGACCTACTTGGGCCGACCGTGGAAGGAGTACTCGAGGACCATTTTTATGCTTTCTTATATAGGGGATTTGGTGGACCCGGCCGGGTGGTTGGAGTGGTCCGGGGATTTCGCGCTGTCGACGCTTTACTACAGGGAGTATATGAACCGGGGCCCCGGTTCGAACACGAGCGGGAGGGTGACGTGGCCGGGGTACGCAGTGACGACTAATGTGACTGAGGCGAGTATGTTCACTGTGGGGAATTTTATTGAGGGAGGTGAGTGGTTGCCTTCCTATAATATTCCTTATTATCTCAATTTGACTGAGAGTTAAGAGTTTATTCACAGAATGTTAGTGCTTTTTTCTTGATGTATTTGGTGATTGTAATATTGTTGAATATTTGCCATTGATGGAAGTAAATGTATTTCATCAAAGAAGGGGATTGGAGCCAGTGTTGACGAATTGTTTATTCCTCTTTGGAAGGATTTGAGATTCATAAATAAGAGCTCTCGATTTTAGATTTTGTTGTTCCGGGCGATGGATGTTTACATAGATTTTAAGAATATTTGCAGAAATACTGGATGTTAATGGAACAGTGACTAATGGGTAAATGAGTTTACATGTAACCAACCATCCCTGTGTATATATGTGTGTAGTTATGCAACAGCAGAGGACCTTAGTTGGGGCTTTGGGTTTTTTCCAACAGAATACTTTGAGCCGGTATTGGGATCAGATGGCAAGCGGGGTCACTTGAACTCGTAAAATTTCCTTAGTATATGGATAGGTTTTACTGGTATTATACCAAAACATATTAGTAAATTGTCGATGGATATCTTAAGAACTACAACATTTATCCTTTTTGTTCTCTTTTGAGTCTCGCCAAACACAATGTGAAAACAAAAGTATTTCCGAACCCTTTTGGACATATTGAAAGATAGTGTTGTCAATCTCTCACCTAAAGAGGCAAGTCATGTGGGTAGCTTGTGGAGCTTTATGGTATATTGAACACATTATAAAGTAGTTCAAATTAACTGAACAGAGCATAAAAAAGATAACCTGGTAGGCTTTTTGGCATGTGAGAGGGTAGCAAACCAAAAAAAGGGCGACTCCAAGGAACCTGCTATTAAGGTCCAATCTGGGATAATTGTTTACTGACCAAAAGTTGGGATTTTTCATGTTCTTTCTGTACGTTAAATGATTTTACTGTGTTTTCATCCGCACTACATACCTTTTAGACGAGTTAAAATACACTTTTACTTGTGTTTGTTTCTTCCATGTTCATATTTCTTCTAGCTTTTTTGAGCTGGCATCGTTCTTCTAGCTGCTTTTCTTTTTTGGGCGGTATTTAGGCAGCTTTTGGCTTTTGCCCATCAATGTTACTCGCTGAGGTGTTGCTATTTGCCATCTCTCCCCCTTTCTCTCTCCACATGAACGAAGGCAAAACAATTGAATAAATAAGGCAAAGATTAAAATGATTTACAAAAGGATTGAATACTTGAGAAAACAGAGTAATGTAAAAGTAAGATGAACCACATGGAGAAAGACAGCTACCCACCTTCTCCTAAAGTTATCCCATGAGTTTCACTTCAACTCTGAGCCCCTTAACCAAGTTTATTCCCATCTCCCAATTGATAACAGCTAATGCGGTCATCCTAATCTTATACTAGCAAGTATTCTGCGGTTCGGTTTTAATTCTCAACCCCATTAAGAAATGGTGTTTGATCAGTTGAATTCTGTCGATTTCTTTTTCAGATCCTGAAATAAGTACGACCTGAAATAGGTTTCTTATATTTGGATTTTAGACCAATGGTTGGCGAATTATTACCAACTATTTTAGTAGTGTACATATGAGGTTAAGTCCACCAGATTCTCCATTGAAGATTTTTAAACGAAATAGCTAGAATTAACTTTGAGGAACATATGACACATTATTTGCTTTTCTTTTCCTTTTTCTGTTGTCCTTATATGGCATAACGAAATACTTGCCTACCCAGGAGAATTTTAGAAGCGAAATCATTATGTTTGCAGAAAACCTCCTTTGTATGACAGGCCGTACTTGGTGGTTTCTCAACTTCGATGTTTACTGCTCTGTCTTGTAACCTTCTGGAAAAACGTTCCAAAGAATGAGACAATATAAAATATATTATCTGCTAATAGATATGCTAGCGGATATTATTCTAGTATATGTTGTAAAATGTTTAAGTACTGTTAGTATTTGTACGGTTGAGGGATCTAGTGCAAGAGGCCCATGTTCTTGCTGTAGTGGCTCCCTCTAGGATAGCTTTGTTTGGATGTTGTTTTTTGTTTATTATATGTAGTAATATGCATCTGGTATTCATCTTTTGAGAGAGAGAGAGAGAGAGAGAGAGAGAGAGAGATGGAAGTACGATTTGTGGAATGGATAGGAAGGGATGGGGTTTTGCTGGTATGATATGAATTGTGGTGGGTTTGAAATATAACTCTCTAATCCATCCAGATTTCCTGGACTGTAAAAGCTCCAACCTGGGCACTGCATATGCATGGGTCTATCTTGACACTTTTCTGACTTGCTCACTGAACTAGAGATTCAATCACACAACCTGACGCTTTTGTGTTCAATCGCCATCACCCGACAAGCTGCACTTGAGGTTCAAGCACAGAACCTGCCATTTTAGTGCTATGCTTTCTGAGAGTGGCCTGTGCGATATCCATGAACTCTTGTCCCTGTGATCTGGGAATGCTTATCCTTAATCTTGAAGGGGAGTAACAAAACCTGATCCCGGATTCTATGATGCCGTTGTTAATGGGAAAGAATGTAATTCTCTGTTTAGTAATTCAAGCTGAAATCACTTTGACGTGGACAAGTTAATAGTTATTTTTGACATCAACTCACAATCCAACCCATCTGCCTTCACTCATGCCAAAGCTTACGTGGCTTTGACAACTTCCACTCGACTGGCAACTTTGACAGCCTACCCCTCGCCTACCAAATTTCAAAAAGTAATTGTTAGGAAAGTTTGAAAACTTTCCGTTGAGATCAAACATGATTTTGCCCACTACCTTTCGAGTTTTTTTTTTCCTTTAAAGTTTATGAGCTTTATTTTTTTTGACATAAGGAGTGGAGAAAGAGAGCTTGATGTCAAATGAGAGATATCAAAATGCCACATAAGCCTTCAAAAAAAAATTTGACATCACTAGTTTGACATCTCCGGTTGGAGACGGTCTCAAATGTTGACGGCCCATGCGAGTATGTATGTTGTGTATCGGATTCGTCTAATTCCTCTATAATGGTTACAGGGCTGCCACAAATATGAATATTCTCGTATTTCCTAGGGGAAAATAGTGTTTGCACTTAAAGAGGGCACAATGAAAACTAAATTAAAAGGGGTGGATTGCAATTAACTGGGAGTGCTGAGTACTTTTTTTTAACTGAACTATTATTAGTTGTTACCATGCCATTTATGCCACTGATCCAAGCATATGGGCCTCATTATTGAAACTATTGAAACCAGGCAGGCAGTAAGAAAAAGCAGCTTTTTGACTGTATAAATACAGGGAAGCCTCTGTTCTCCCTGTGGCTTGCAGTTTGGTTTGTTGGTAGTTTGGTTGGTTGGTTGGGTAGTTGGTTAACTCTTTAGGTTGCGAAGGCCAAATGACTTCCTCTGTTCTCTCACCTTCTCTAGTCATCTTTCTTCTCTTTTCCTTTGCTGCCCCTCATTTTCTCGGCAATGCCTTCCCTGCCCAACCCCAACCTCACTTCGCCAGTCAAAACTACAGGGATGCTCTCTCCAAGTCCATTCTCTTTTTTGAAGGTCAGAGATCTGGGAAACTCCCCCCTAACCAAAGGCTCACTTGGAGGGGCGACTCTGCTCTCTCAGATGGGTCAGCAATGAACGTATATTTCTGTACCCTCAAATTACTCTCATAGCTCTCTGTTTCTTTACTGTTTTACTAATGCAGTGGAAGTAGTTTTTTCATCACTCTGGGTGTCCGGGCTAGTTTAGTGCAATGTGGTGAAAGTATTGATCTGGGTTTGAAAATGGCAATGCAGGTTGATTTGGTGGGAGGCTACTATGATGCTGGGGATAACATGAAATTTGGTTTCCCTATGGCTTTCACGACCACCATGCTTTCTTGGAGTGTGATCGAGTTTGGTGGGTTGATGAAAGACGAGTTGCAGAATGCAAGCGATGCCGTTCGTTGGGCGACCGATTACCTTCTGAAAGCCACTTCCCAACCAGACACCATTTTTGTTCAGGTCTCCTTCTCTATTCTGAATTCTTGATTTCCTAATTTTAAGAATGCACTTTGGACGATATTGGGGGGGTGGGGGGGTGGTGTGGTGAGAACAAAGACCTGAACAGCTAATTTGGGTATTTGATGCATATAGGTGGGTGATGCAAACAAGGACCATGCCTGTTGGGAGAGGCCTGAAGACATGGACACCCCAAGAAGTGTGTTCAAGATAGACACAAATAGCCCAGGTTCTGATGTAGCTGCTGAAACTGCTGCAGCACTTGCGGCTGCCTCTTTGGTGTTCAAGACAACTGATCCCATTTATGCCAAGCTTCTTCTCAATAGGGCAAGAGAGGTAACCAAACTTAAAACAATCATAATAAGAACATCCAAGAAAGTATCCTTTATGGAACTTAAAACCGTTCTTTTCCGTATTTGCTGGTTTAGGTGTTTGAGTTTGCTGATAAGTACAGAGGGGCTTACAGCAATTGGTTGAAAGATGAAGTGTGTCCTTTCTATTGCTCTTACACTGGTTATCAGGTTTGATCTCAGGTTCTTGAAAATTTTTACCCTTTTTCCTTGTTTGGTGAAGGGGTTTTGGGTTGATCTTGTTTCTAATTGGTGGGCTGGTTATTGAAGGATGAGCTTTTGTGGGGCGCTGCTTGGTTGCACAAAGCCACCAAGAACCCAACTTATCTCAACTACATCCAAGTGAATGGACAAACACTAGGAGCTGATGAGAGTGATACTACATTTAGTTGGGATGACAAGCACGTTGGAGCCCGGATTCTTCTCTCTAAGGTAACATTTCATCTATTTTACTCTGTAGGGGAAGTACCCATTTTTTGCATCCATAATTGAGCCCTGATGTTTCCTCCCTTGTATTTTTCAGGCATTTCTACTTCAAAAGGTTCAAGCCCTCCAAGATTACAAGGGTCATGCAGATGACTATATTTGTTCCCTCATTCCAGGGATCCCCTCCTCTCAAGCTCAGTTCACTCCAGGTCCTCTCTCTCTCTCTCTCTCTCTCTCTCTCTCAGCCTGCATTGGTACAGACATATGGATATATATAAGTGACATTGGCTACTTTTATAGGTGGGCTTCTGTTCAAATCGAGTGATAGCAACATGCAGTATGTGACCTCCACCTCATTTCTCATCTTGACCTACGCAAAATACTTGGATTCTGCCCATATGGTCGTCAATTGTGGTGGAGTAGTTGTCACACCCGATATGCTCCGAACCACTGCCAAAAAACAGGTATCACCCAAGCAAGCCACTTAATTCTATTTGCAATACTAACTAATTTAAGGATTTTTTATTTTCTCGCAGGTCGACTACCTGCTAGGAGACAACCCCTTGAAGATGTCCTACATGGTAGGGTATGGTCCACAATATCCATTGAGGGTCCACCACAGGGGATCGTCTCTACCGTCCATTGCTTCCCACCCAGACAAGATCGAATGCTCGTTCGGGTTCAGCATCCTAAACTCCCAGTCTCCCAATCCAAACATCCTAATGGGGGCCGTGGTTGGTGGGCCTGATCAACAAGACCAGTTTCCGGATCAACGGTCAGATTATGACCATTCAGAGCCGGCAACCTACACCAATGCACCTCTTGTAGGAGCATTGGCTTATCTTGCTCATACATTTGGGCAGCTCTAAGGCTTCTTCCTGGGCACAAGACTAACAGGATTCGGACTTAACAGGTGTTTGTAGTTTTCATTCTATGGGTAGTGCTATTTTTTTTTTTTTCGTCTTGGTTTCTCTTGAAGCGGGTTCTATTGCTCTCTACCAATGTTTTAGGGTTGAGATGCGAGGTTTGAGCCCGACCTTGTGGATGTAGTTAGAGAAGTACTCATTTTAACAGTAAGTGAGTAGGTCGAGTACTGCAATGGTTAATGTTTGCAACATCCGGTGAGGAATCAATAATATTGTCAAAACCAGTGCACTACAGGTTAAGATCAGCTTACCAGAAATCAAGCTCTGTTACCGTTGGTGGGGGCCCAATATTTGAGGGCTGAGGACATAAAAAGGAGGGGAAGAATGCATATGCTGTAGAAAGTTTCTAATGTTTTTCGAGAAAAGAAATAAGGAACTTTTATCCCATGCGCACACGCCTAAAAGAGTTTCTATTATTTTCTGACCATAAAATTCTAAAGAAGTGAAAGTATATCAAATTTTATAGATTAAATATAAATAATTGCTTATAGCGACAAATCTGAAATGGTACGTAGATATATATCAAATGTATTTAAAATATTAATTGAGGTAAATCTGCTCTTCACTTTTTTTTTCACCACACATTTATCTTAGGTTTATACAAAGAGAATATTTTCTTTACGGAGGTTTCCAAGAAAATTGGTTTACGGAGGTGAATCTCACACGTCCAAAATACTTTGAATGATCTGAATTTTAATAAAATTTTTTTGGAGAAAAGTACTTCTCTCTGAATTTTTTTATTAAATCCGGACCGTTTAGAACACTTTGAACCAAGACAATTGGTTGCTACTGTTCACGGCTCCGCTTATAATTTTTTGGTATTATCACATGGTCAAAAAGCTGCGCGCAAGTCTAAAAAGAATCACAGGTGTAGAATTGACAAGGCAGAGATTTAAAGGATGTTTGTTTGAGAGGTTGTTCGTTGTCCAGTGCTTTTGGGTGCCTTGATGCGTAATCAAATTTTTTTTTTTTGGTTATTAGGATAAAAATTAAAACCCATATGCAAGTTATTTTCTCTATTTGTTTATCCAAAAATAACTAAACTTGAGAGGTTAATTGTAAGGTATCTACACACTGCTAAATGTAACTTTGCTTTACAATTGGTTTCAAAGATGTAATATATTTCGAAAAGTAAAAAACGCTTGAGATTTTTATGTAATTGAAGCAAGTTGGAACAAATTTCTGGGGTCAAAATAATAAAAATGTTGCTACATACTATCAAATTTATATGTGCGAAATTAGAGTGAGTGGGATCAAGTGACCCACTTGTATTACAGTCCCTCCACCCCACCAATGTGAATATTTAAAAAATACAACGGTTATTTGTAACGTTTTTCCAATCGCAAATTTTTGTGGAGCCTGAGCCTCCCAATAATTTTTTGAGAAAGAGGCCCTTGGTTCGTGGCTCCAGGCCTCCAATTTCCACCTATGTTCTTACTAATCCAAACAAGTGGACGGAATAAACAAAGTAAAAAGGTCCCATATCTTGATTAGATGCTTAATACTGCTAAACATGTTAAGACAGCAGAATAAAACAAGAGCGAGGGAAAAAGTGTTCTGTTCTGTTTTGTTTAAGAAAAATGAGAAAGAGATGATAGGTAAAATTTAAACACAGCGCTATTGCAATATCAAGAGGATCAAGCATGAGTTTGGACTAAACTAGTAATTGAATCATTGAAATGCCACTTCGATTCATTGATAAAAACCGATATCGATTGTGCTAATCTATAAACCTCTCCGTATCTTCGATGTTGATAATCCATATATCGATTGTGTTAATGTAAACTATATTTTGCATATACATGTATTATATATATGTACTCTTTTCGTCTCATTTCTTGGTCTTTTTTCGTTACCCGTGCCATTCTTTAAACGCTTATGTATTTCAATTTATATTTTTTATAAGTTTGAAAACTTTATATTATAGACCTAATCGAGAAATGTCAAACAAGATCCATATTGCATATTCTTAGAAATTCATATTAGAAGATATAAGCGATTGAAAACTGACACAAACTTCAAAAAAGAACAAAAAAAAAATGGGATGGAGGGAGCATATATTAAAATGGCACTTTGATTCGTTGATGCAAACCAGGGTACTTGTGTTAATCTGTAATACTCTTCGAATCTTCAAATTCTTCAATTGTATTAATCTCGTGCTTATGTTTAGAATCTTTTGGAATAACTTTGTGCTTAATGAAGAAAGTACAAACATGTTATGTTCTCTTTATATTGAAGTATGAGAATGTTTTTCAAAGTTATGTTAGAGAGGGGTGACCTCTCTATATGAAATTCTTGGATCTATCATGAACCACGATGCCTTCTTCTGTATCTGTTGCTCCTAGTTATTCTAAGTGATAGTCGATCTTATTAGTGGTTAATTAGTGAATTGTATTTTTAGCTTTTTGTAAAAAAAAATTGGGCTTAATCATTCATCTCAATGAGGGTGATCACCGCCTTTCAAAAAAAAATATGAGGGTGATCACCGAAATAGAAAAACATGAACCGAAGTTGAAAAAGATTTAGATAAGACGACCATAAAAATATTGAAGACGCCTATTCCGAACTTTGCCCGAGTTGAACGCACTTTTAACTTTTGCTTGTCAACCACTCAACAGCAAAGGGAAGGGGAATGGGAAGCTAAAGGGATTCACAGTTTCACACTGTTATGTAAATAGGCAGACTTTAGGTAGCATTAGATGATTCCTTTGGTACAGTACAGATTACAACATTACATTATCATCTTTGTTCTTATACATAGGAAACAGACAGAGCGTGTTCGTGTAAGATGGCTCGAACACCTAAGTTATAATTAAAAATAGTACTCCTGAGTTATAACGGCTTTATAACGGTGTACGTGGTGATGCTTTTGTGGCCGGATACTTCATCAACTGGCCGCCATACTTTTTAGCTGCGGTAGTTCGTTCTCTAACAGGATTATCTACAACTAAGATGCCACCATACTTTTTCGCCGCCTCGTTACAATCAATAGGCTGATCTCTAATAGGATTATCTCCAACTACGACGCCACCATATTTTTTCGCAGCCTTGTTGCTATCAATAACTTGATCATCTCTTGCTTGATGGGGAACTTGAGTTGGATCCTCCGGTTTGAAGCCTCCAAACCCAAGCTTAACTTGCTCAGCTGGTGCCGCAATTTTCTCTTGACCTCGCCTGTAGTACATTTTAGCCTCTGCCTTGTTTTGTGTTACACCAGAAAGCAAGTACGCAATTGCCCTTTTATAGTACCGGTGCACCTCTGATCCCACCTTATCCTACTGGGATCAGCTCCCCTTTATATATACCTCATCCATCGATACCCTTTCGCACTCTTATTTTGTGGGTCCACCCAGGATAGACAAAAAAAACATGTTTCCAATCATTCATCTTGTAGAATACGAGAAAAAGAATACATTTCTAAAATATTAGTTTGATCGGACATCGACAGACATATGAAGAAATAGCGTTTTATTTGTAATGCGAATAGCAAATATATTTTTAAACTAAAATATTGCAATCAACCGTTGTTCATGTAGCTATCGGTTTTTATCAAGTAAATCTTTTGCAAATATATGTTTCTCTGTGTTCTGCGAGTTGAACGATTTAGATCATGTTTTTGGTTCGGGATAAATCCATGGAATAAGAGGATGTTATGGATATGGATGAGCCGATCCCTATGGTACTATTCTGAGCAAATTGATTGTGATCTACTTTCGATGGCCTCTCCATATATGGGTTTTGTCAATAGATATATTCCTGTCTATCTTTGGGGGCAACAATAATAAGGAAAAATGGAAAAAAGTAGAATAAGGAATAAAGAAAAGTGGAATAAGGAATAAGGAAAAGTGGAATAATTGTGGATATAATTATTAAAGAGGAAAAGTAGAATAAGGAATAAAGAGGTGGAATTATTATTAAGCAAAGAAAAGTGGAATAAGGAGGTGGAATTATTATTATAATTTTGGTATTATTATTATTATAATTTTGGAATAAGGAGGTGGAATTATTATTATAATTTTGATATTGTGGGCACACGCCCCAAAATTTTCAATTTCCGTATTAAAAATCGGGTGCGCCCTCTTTCAGGAAGCGCGGCGAAACGTTTACAATTCAAAGTGGCCACTCGGATTTTGCAGTGAAACACTCAAGGAACCGAACTTGAAATGCTTGCCACGTTGTTCGATTTTGAAAAGACGTAGACCGGTCCGTCGTCACCTTCGATATCTGAGGTTCGGGAGCCAGGTTACGAGAGGGGAAGGGTTTTATGGCATCCCTCTCGCCCAATCTGGAGATCGGTCTCCACTCGGACATTTTTTTTAAAACATTTGCGTTTTTCTCTCATTAATTTTTTTTAGCCAATTAAGACGGAGGAACAGTTAAAGGGGATTAAAATTGTAACAAGTTGCATTTATGAGGCAATGTATGATGTGTGATTGATCTAAACAAATATAATAGATTGAGAACAAGCATTCGTGAGCATTTTAAACAGACTGGAGCACGCTGTCCTAGAATGAAACACGAAAGGGGAGGTTGTATGCACTGGTCAGGCCACTGTATACAGGGACCACCTGCGTGCGCCGCCGGTGTACTGGCGTGCGCCGGTAAATCTAAGCTCTCGGCTCCTGTTTCTCAACCCTCTGGGCTCTGGAAGGACCAGTGCACACCCAGCACAAACCATGCAATCAATATGGCAGAATAAATACAGTTACAGACAACAGAGATGATTTTAGAGCAATAAAGTGAACAGGCTGCCCCATAAATAGTGTGGGGAACGTCAACGAAGGCCAAGGTCACTACAAGAAAATCGTTCTATAGCAACGGTCGAAAGCGTTGCCAAAAAATCCAAAAATCGTTGGTAGAGACCCGTTTAGGCTATACCAACGGTTCGGCCAAACCGTTGCAATATATCCGTTGCTATAGAGGTATAGCAACGGTTTTGATGAGCATTAGTACAGATTTTTTTTTACCAACGGTTTCATTAGCAACGGTTAAAGGCAATTTTCATTTTTTTAAAAACCAACCACTTTGTGACGTAAACCTCCACGTGGCGTTGACGTGGCAGCCACATGTCGCCCGCGTGGCGCTGACGTGGCACCCGTGTGGCAACCTACATGGCGCCCCCGTGGCAGCCACATGTCGCCGGAGCCCATGTGGCGCCGCGTGGCGCCCACATGGCGGGCGAAATATTCTTGCTCCTCCTAAGAATCGAACCTCCGACCTCGTGTGTGCGCGCGCGTGCACGAACCAACTGTGCTAGCCTATACCTTGTGAAAAATCATACACCTTTTAATATTTATACTATACTAACCGGTTTTTTTTAATTCTTTTTTTTTTGAATCCGGTTTCTACTAACGGTTAATAAAAACCGATGCTATAGACCAGTTTATAGTAACGGTTATTGAAAATCGTTGCTAAAGGTCAGTTTTTAGCAACGGTTAATGAAAACCGTTGCTACAGTCCAGTTTTTAGCAACGGTTAATGAAAACCGTTGCTATAGTGTTGTAATCTACTAACGGTCACATGAAAGCCGTTGCTATAGTCCTGTTTCTAGTAACGTTTTTTAAACCGTTACCATACACCATCTATACCAACGGTTTTTTTAACCGTTGCTAAAAAACCGTTGGGAGATCCTAAATTTCTTGTAGTGGGTTCAACTGTCATGCAAGGGCCAGCCACTGGACTCATTGAAACTATCGTATGCCAGTCCATAGACCCCGTACGCCAGTTGCAATACTAGGTCAGTGCTTGGCTTCGTATGATCTGGGCTCTGGAACATGACCAGAAGAATCCCAAAGGCCTTTAAAATAAGAATAGCAGATAAGCAACTTCACAGTTCTAAAATACAGAAAGCAGTAAACTGGTTTTTAACATGCATGAAGGTGATAAGATAAAAATAAAACAAGAGCGGGATGATCGGTGGTCCCCACGCCAGTGGTGCACGTTCAGCCATGACTGGCGTACGGCTTAACATTACTGGCGTGTGCCACGAGTCATTTGGCACGATCTTTTGATCTTGCTAGCTTTAGGGCCATAAGTAGTATTGATTACTAGCCTTAACCCTACTAGCACCCCTCAGGGATTAGAATGGGAAGCTTCACAAAGGTGGTATACCTTGCTTTTGAGGTTGATGAAATGTTTTGAGTTTGAACTTGGGGTGTGAGAGATGGATGATGAGTGTATGAGTGTGGATGGTGTATAGAGGAGCTGCTTTCTTTCTCTTGCAATGGAGGAAGAGAGAGGAAGCAAGGAGACCAAAATGACAAAGGGGAAGAGAGGCCTTTTGGTTCTTAAAGGAAATTTTGACCCCTTGCAAATGATTGCAAGGGGTGTATTTATAGCCAAAAGGTGACTAAGGAGGGGCTAAACCAGATGGGTTAAGGGCTGGTTTGGTTAGTGAGTGAGCAAGCCTCCCATGCATTAAATGCATGGGACTAGGTGATGAGAGATGTAGGAGAGAGAGGGGAACGCCTCTGCAAAGTATAATTATCAGGGGAACTGTAGCCTACGTCAGGGTGGCCACAAAAGTCTTGAGCACGTGATTGAATAGTGATATTTGACCGGCTTTTGACTGGTGTGCGCCTATATTGTATCTACGTGCGCCGGTGACAACTGAGTCAACAGTCAATGACTGACACGTGACAGCTGACAGGCGCACGCCAGAAAGGCACTAGCGTAAGCAAGTATGATTTTGCTGAGGCCATTGGGTTTTGGCTTGAAGGTACAGGGTAAGGCTCGACAAAGGTTTAAATGAGGTTCAGGACATTCAAAACTCAAACACACCGTTGGCCTTGGGGTGTTCTTAACCGTAATCATCATTGGAAAGACAAAAACCATAAGTAAACTGTTCCAGACTGTCCAAAATGGGGTGTCTACAGGTATCTCCTTAAAACATTCGAAATAATAATTGTGGATATAATTATTAAGCAAACAAAAGTGGAATAAGGAGCAAAGAGGTGGAATTATTATTTCGAATGTTCTAAAGAGATACCAAAATTATTAACTCTTTTGAATGCTAATAGGAAAAATATTCTTGGTCAAAATATTCTTGAGATCGATTTGAGTAGATGTTGGCCCTACCCATTTAGCCTACTTAATTGCTAAGCATTATCCCAAAAAACAAAACCCCAAAACAAATGGGAAAATCAAATAGGTAGCCATAAAAATGTTGCATAGTTATCAAGGTATAGCTGGCTAGTTTTTAATTTTGAAATATTGAAACCCCTTGCATATTTATTGATCAATTACAAGTCACAAACTATATTTGGCTATGTAAAGATAACTCTCGTGTCCAAAGAACCAATACACTAAATTGGAGAAATTACACGCGAAACACAGGGAACACCAATCAACCAAAATAGATTTTGCGTTCTTTGTGCCGCTTACAGCTACCACACCAATGGTAGATTGAGTGGTCACAATGGGGCTTTTAAAAAGATTTGAAGTCAATGCTCTATTCTTTGTGGGTCTAGCCCTGCTGCTCTCTTGTGGGGCAAAAGGTGCCCGCCGTGGCCTTGTTGAAGCCAGGATTCTTCTCTCTAAGGTAACATTTCATCTATTTTACTCTGTAGGGGAAGTACCTATTTTTTGCATCCATAATTGAGCCCTAATATTTTAAGGCATAATCTAAAGATGTTTCCTCCCTTATATTTTTCGGGCATTTCTACTTCAAAAGGTTCAAGCCCTCCAAGATTACAAGGGTCATGCAGATAACTATATTTGTTCCCTCATTCCAGGGATCCCTCCTCTCAAGCTCAGTTCACTTCATGTCCCCCCCCCCCCCTCCTCTCCCTCTCTCTCTCAGCCTGCATTGATATATATATATATATATATATATATATATATATATATATATATATATATATAAAAGTGACATTGGCTACTTTTATAGGTGGGCTTCTGTTCAAATCGAGTGATAGCATATGTGACCTCCACCTCATTTCTCATCTTGACCTAGCAAAATACTTGGACTCTGCCCATATGGTCGTCAATTGTGGTGGAGTAGTTTCACACCCGATACGCTCCGAACCACTGCCAAAAAACACGTCTGTGATGTGCTTTATCACCTAAGCAAGCCACTTAATTCTATTTGCAATACTAACTAATTTAAGGATTTTTTATTTTCTCGCAGGTCGGCTACCTGCCAGGAGACAACCCCTTGAAGATGTCATGGTGGGGTTTGGTCCACAATATCCATTGAGGATCCACCACAGGGGATCGTCTCTACCATCCATTGCTTCCCACCCAGACAAGATCGAATGTCGTTCGGGTTCAGCATCCTGAACTTCCAGTCTCCCAATCCAAACATCCTAATGGGGGCCGTGGTTGGTGGATCTGATCAACAAGACCAGTTTCCGGATCAACGGTCGGATTATGACCATTCAGAGCCGGCAACCTACACCAATGCACCTCTTGTAGGAGCATTGGCTTATCTTGCTCATACATTTGGGCAGCTCTGAGGCTTCTTCCTGGCCACAAGACTAACAGGATTCGGACCTAACAGCTGTTTGTAGTTTTCATTCTATGGGTAGTGCTGCTTCTTCTTTTTTTCATCTTGGTTTCTCTTGAAGTGGGTTCTATTGCTCTCTACCGATGTTTTAGGGTTGAGACGCGAGGTTTGAGCCCCTCACCTTGTGGATGTAGTTGTCAAGGTTTTATCTATGTAGTCAGAGAAATACTCATTTTAACAGTAAGTGAGTAGCTCGAGTACACTGCAATGGTTAATTTTTGCAACATCTGGTGAGGAATCAATATATTGTCAAAACCAGTGCACTACAGGTTAAGATCAGCTTGCCAGAAATCAACCTGAAACCGTTGATGGGGCCCAATATTTGAGGGCTGAGGACATAAAAAGGAGGGGAAGAATGCATATGCTATAGAAAGTTTCTAATGTTTTTCGAGAAAAGAAATAAAGGAACTTTTATCCCATGCGCATGCGCCTAAAATAGTTTCTATTATTTTCTCTATGACCATAAAATTCTAAAGAAGTGAAAGTATAGCAAATTTTATAGATTAAATATAAATAATTGCTTATAGTGACAAATTCGAAATGGTACGTGGACATATATCAAATATATTTAAAATGTTAATTGCGGTAAATCTGCCCTTCACTCTTTTTTTCACCACCTATAGGTTGTCAACATGGTAAGGTTGAACTTACACTTGTAACATAGCAGGGTTCGATTTTCCCCTTGGAGGTAAACCATGATTTAAGTAGAGGGCCATAGCAATGGGTTGCTGTGCTAGTCTCCCCCGAGGATTGGATTGCACAATCGGATCTAATAGTGGCTCGATTGCAGGGTTATTCCTCGGTTACCCAAAAAAAAAAAAGGAATATCTTTTTTACGGAGATTTATGTGAAAATAGGTTTATGGAGGTGAATCTCACATGTTCAAAATACTTTGAATAATCTGAATTTTAATGAAACTTTTATGAAGAAAAGTACTTATCTCTGAATTTTTTTTATTAAATTCGAATCGTCCAGAACACTTTTGAAGGAAGACAATTGGTAGCTACTGTTCACGGCTCCGCCTAAATTTTTTTGGTATCGTCACATGGTCAAAAAGCTGCGCGCAAGTCTAAAAAGAATCACAGGTGTAGAATTGGCATGGGTTGGAAGTCCGTGCATGTGGGTCTGACAAGGCAGAGATTTAAAGGATGTTTGTTTGGAGAGATTGTTCGTTGTCCAGTGCTTTTGGGTGCCGTGATGCGTAGTCAAATTTTTTTTTTTGGTTATTAGGGTAAAAATTAAAACCCATACATATGCAAGTTATTTTCTCTATTTGTTTATCCAAAAATAACTAAACTTGAGAGGTTAATTGTAAGGTATCTACGCACTGCTAAATGTAACTTTGCTTTACAATTGGTCTCAAAGATGATATATTTCGAAAAGTAAAAAACATTTGAGATTTTTATGCAATTGAAACAAGTTGGAACAATTTTAAAATTTTGTGGGGTCAAAATAATAAAATGTTGCTACATACTATCAAATTTATACGTGTGAAATTAGAGTTAGTGGGATCAAGTGACCCACTTGTATGACAGTCCCTCCACCCCACCAACATGAAAATTTACAAATACAACAGTTATTTGTAACGTTCTTTCACCATAAATTTTTGTGGGGCCAACCCTCCCAATAATTTTTTAAGAAAGAGGCCCTTGGTTCGTGGCTCCAGGCCTCCAATTTCCGCCTATGTTCTTACTAATCCAAACAAGTGGACGGAATAAACAAAGTAAAAAGTTCCCTTATCTTGATTAGATGCTTTAGTACTGCTAAACATGTTAAGACAGCAGAATAAAACTAGAGTGAGGTAAAACTGTTCTGTTTAAGAAAAAAATGAGAAAGAGATGACAGGTTAAAATTTAAACATAGCGCTATTGCAATATCAAGAGGAGCATGAGTTTGGACTAAACTAATTGAATCATTGAAATGCCACTTCGATTCATTGATAAAAACCGGTATCGATTGTGCTAATCTATAAACCTCTCCGTATCTTCGATGTTGATAATCTATATATCAATTGTGTTAACGTAAACTATATTTTGCATATACATGTATTTTATATATATATATATATATATATATATATACACACACACACACACACACACACTTTTTTCGTCTCATTTTCTTTGTCCTTTTTCGTTACCTGTGTCGTTCTTTAAACGCTTATCTATTTCAATTTATATTTTTTATAATTTTAAAAACTTTGTATTATAGACCTAATTGAGAATTATCAAATAAGATCCATATTGCATATTTTTAGAGATTCATATTAGAAGATATAAGCGATTGAAAACTGACACGAACTTTTAAAAAAGACAGAAAATGAGACGGAAGGAGTATATATTAAAATGGCACTTTGATTTGTCGATGCAAACTAGTATCGGTACTTGTGTTAATCTGTAATACTCTTCGAATCTTCTAATTAATTCTTCAATTGTATTAATCTCGTGCTTATGTTTAGAATCTTTTGGAATAACTTTGTGCTTAATGAAGAAAGTACAAACATGTTATGTTCGATCTCTTTATATTGAAGTATAAGAATGTTTTTCAAAGTTATGCTAGAGAGGCGACCTCTCTATTTAAAATTCCTGGATCTGCCATGAACAGTGGCGGACCCAGGATTTGCTTCACGTGGGGGAACATTATATTAATAACCTTAAGCAAAAATCAAAATTAGGCGCAAAGGTACAAACTATGGAAAATTGAATTGTAAATTTCTTTCATTGGGTAAAAACCAAATAAAGAAATAAAGGCCTACTTTTTCCAAACAATCAAGATATATATATATTATGAATCTTAAAAGAAAAAAATAAAAAGTCCTAAATTATGTAGCCCCAAATTAAAAGTATTTTTAATAAAATGTTAAGGGCAACGACCACAGAGACGAGCGACCGGCAACGACAAAGTAAATCAAGCATCGAGTGAGTTCTCTCCGTCGAGTTTTTTGTGTGGGTTTCTCGTTTTGCCACTCATTTTTTCCAAAAAAAAACCTCATTTTTGCATAAAGATAAACATTTTAAACTCATGCCTTCTTTTGTCGCTCCTAGTTATTCTAAAAGATAGTCAGATCTTATTAGTGGTTAATTAGTGAATTGTATTTTTAGCTTTTTGTAAAAAAAATTGGGCTTAATCATTCATCTCAATGAGGGTGATCACTGAAATAGAAAAACATGAACCGAAGTTGAAAAAAATTCAGGTAAGACGACCATAAAAATATTGAAGACACCTATTTCGAACTTTGCCCGAGTTTATCACACTTTTATCTTTTGCTTGTCAAACACTCAACAGCAAAGGGAAGCTAGAGGGATTTACAGTTTCACACTATTATGTAAATAGGCAGACTATATGTAGCATTAGATGATTCCTTTGATACATTACAGATACAACATTACATCATTATCCTTGTTCTTATACATAGGAAACAGATCGTGTCTGCACAAGATGGCTCGAACACCTGAGTTATAATTAGAAATAGTACCCCTGAGTTAACGGCATATGTGGTGGTGCTTTTGTGGCCGGATACTTCATCAATTGGCTATCATACTTTTCAGCTGCGGTAGTTTGATCTCTAACAGGATAATCAACAACTAAGATGCCACCAAACTTTTTCGCTGCCTTGTAACAATCAATAGGCTGATCTCTCGGGCGATGATCGACAATTAAGATGCCACCATACTTTATCGCCGCCTTGTAACAATCAATAGCCTGATCTCTTCCGCGATGATCAACAACCAAGATGCCACCGTATTTTTCTGCAGCCTTGAAGCAATCAATAACTTGATCATCTCTTGCTTGATATGGAACTTGAGCTGGATTGGAAGGAGGATTCCTTTGTGGCTTATAATTGGAATCCTCCAGTTTGAAGCCTCCAACCCCAAGCTTAACTTGCTCAGCTGGTGCCAACATTTTCTCTTGACCTCGCCAATAGTAAATTTTAGCCTCTGCCTTGTTTTGTGTTACACCAGAAAGCATGTACGCAATTGCCCTTTTATAGTGCCGGTGCTCCTCTGATCCCACCTTATCCTACTGAGATCAGCTCCCCTTTATGTATACCTGATACCCCTCCGTACTCTTATTCTGTGGGTCCACCCAGGACCGACAAAACAAACATGATTCCAATCGTTCATCTTGTAGAACACGAGGAAAAAAAATACGTTTTTAAAATATTAGTTTAATTAGACATCGACAGACATATGGACAAAAAGCATTTTATTTGTAATACGAATAGCAAATATATTTTTAAACTAAAATATTCCAATTAGTCGTTGTTCATGTAGCTATCAATAGGTTATTATCAAGTCAATCTTTTGCAAATGTATGTTTCTCTATGTGTTCTGCGAGTTGAACGATTTAGATCATGTTTGTGGTTCGGGATAAGCCTACGGAATAAGAGGACGTTAGGGATATGGACATGAGCCGATCCCTATGGTACTAATCTGAGCAAATTCAATCTACTTTCGGTGGCCTCTCCATATACGGGTTTTTCCAAATAGATATATTCCTGTCTATCTTTGGGGGCAACAAAATCTGCTTCCAATGGTGGATATGGAATAATATTAAGCAAAGAAAAGTGGAAAAAGGAATAAAGAGGTGGAAGTATTATTTCGAATGTTCTGAGGAGATACCTCAATTATTAACTCTTTTGAATGATGATAGGAAAATTATTCTTGGTCAAAATATTCTTGAGATTTGGCTAGATGTTGGCCCTAACCCATTTAGCCTACTTAATTGCTAAGCATTATCCCAAAAACAAAACCCCAAAACAAATGGGAAAATCAAATAGGTAGCCATAAAAATGTTGCATAGTTATCAAGGCATAGGTGGCTAGTTTTTAATTTTGAAATATTGAAGCCCCTTGTGTATTTATTGACCAATTACAAGTCACAAACTATATTTGGCTATGTAAAAAAGGGAATGCTAGGTACAAAGAAAACTTACCCCGAAAGTACCTCGAAAACAGCAATCAATGGTTGAGAATCACTTTGATGATTATGTCACACACATCAAAGTGAATCTCAACCACTAGTTGATCATTTCGGGATACTTTCGGGGTAAATTTTCTTTGTCTCTAACATTTCTGATGTAAAAATAACCCTTGTGTCCGAAGAACCAATACACTAAAGTGGGGGAAATTACGTCGCGAAACACAAGGAAATACCAATCAACCAAAATAGATTTTGCGTTTTTTGTGCCGCTTGCAGCTACCACACCAATGGTAGATTGAGTGGTCAAGAAGTGCGAAGCAAAACAATGTATAAATAGTACCCAAAAGGTGAAAATCATCTTTAGGCCTCCGGCTTTTTACTTTCCGTTTTGTCACCCATAAAAAACCAAAAAAAAAGGAAAAAACTGTAGTTCATGGTTCAGGGTCACAATGGGGCTTTTAAAAAGATTTGAAGTCAATGCTCTATTCTTTGTGGGTCTAGCCCTGCTGCTCTCTTGTGGGGCAAAAGGTGCCCGCCGTGGCCTTGTTAACAATGATCCTGCAGTTTTTGATGTTACAAAGTTTGGTGCTGTGGCGGATGGCGAAACCGAGTGCTCACAGGTAGGTTAATTTGGAGGCTACATACATCGAGAATGATTTTGTTCACCTTTCCTAAATCATTCTCTTACATATCCCATGATTTTTGGAGCAGTTTTCTTTTTCGACCTTTTTGTTTTCGTGTTTCCGTAAGTGAATTTTGATAACAAATAGGATTAAGTTGTAAATGCCTACTGTAATTTTATTTGTCTTTCTACATTTGTGCAGAAACATTTGTCGAAAATCGTTTGAGAACATGTTTTTGAAAAATGAGTTGTTTCGGTAACTTTCTCGAAAATGATTTCCTACACAATGTGTTAGGTGAATCATGATTTCTAGTTCTGACCCCATGATTTCAAATTTTCAAGAGGTGATGGATTTATATTTTTTTAATTTTAGCTTTACGAGTTTCTCGGGAAAAAAACTGTTCTTAATTTTGAATAATTGAGTTTTTATCATATAATTGTTCTGTTGGATAATGTCACGGGTGTAATTTTTTCGTGTTGCATGTTGAAGCAATTTTTGATAATCTACAAAAGTAGTAATTTTTGCGAACTACTCGTCAAACAAGTCATAATACAAAATGTGCAACAAATAATAAAGCTTATATATTATAACTCGGGTGCTCGAATCAACTTATGCGTATCCTGACCAATAATAAGGCTTACCATGACCCGCATGAATTTTGTCAGCTTTCTCCGTCGGTACCCTCATAATTATTGCCTTCTCGTAAGAGACTAATTAACCTAGAATCATTTCTTCTTTCCAGGCATTTATACAAACATTTAACGCTGCATGCGCATCGACCGGACCATCCACTGTTCTTATCCCACCAGGGACCTATTTGTCCGGAGAAGTCTTTTTCCAAGGCCCATGTAGCTCGAGTCCGATAACAGTTGAAATGCAGGGTACCATATTGGCCCCAACCGACCTCACATTGTACAATAATGGTGTATGGTTCACCGTCGAAAACTTTGACGGTTTAGTCATGAGAGGCGGAGGCACCTTTAACGGCCAAGGAGAGAAGGCATGGCCAAAGGATTCTTGTGGTTTTAAAGCTGCCTGCGAAAACCGTCTCGCACCGGTGAGGACAGAAATTTGATGTGTTGGTTTTTTTTTTGTTTGCGTGAAACTCAAAAATCGCAAGTGTTTAGAAAACGAAGTCTGTGTACGTAGTATGACATGCTAACTTCTTGTTTTGATGTGCAGTCTCTTGTATTCAGCAACATGAACAATTCACTTCTTCAAGACATAAATCTGGTGAATAGTAAAGGATTCTACATGAAAATTGGCCGCAACAACTTCTTCATGGCCCATAATTTTAACATAGTTGCACCCGGGGACAGTCCTGACATAGATGACATCCATATAAGCGAGTCTGATCACGTCACTATTACAGATTCTACGATTTGGACCGGTGACGGTTGTATATCTATCGGTGAAGGCTCTTCTAATCTTAACATCTCTCGTATCACTTGTGGTCCGGGACACGGAATTAGGTAAAAATACCTAGAGTCGGCTTATTTTAAGTTTGATAAGTTAGAAAACAGAAGGCAATAGAATGTATTTTTCACAATCAACGAAAATGATTTGATTTTGAGGGGAAATAGTATTAATTTTTATCCATTTTGAAAGGTGAAAAAGAGTATCGCGAATTATCACTCCTGCCACACTAGCTAACATCACCGTTGTCTGCCGCCTGCTGCCATCACCCATGACCCACCAACAGCACAAGCTAGATCGAGCTACTAACACTGTGATTTTCTGGTTGTTTGGTGTTGCATGTGGCAGTGTTGGGAGCCTTGGCCTCCGTCCAGATGAAGGGGATGTCATAGGAATTGTGGCGACTAATTGCACACTAACAAATACGACGAACGGTGCAAGGATTAAGACATGGCACAACTCTCCTCCAACTCACGCTTCGGGCATTGTTTTCGACGATATAGTCATGAACAATGTTAGGAATCCAATCTTCGTCGATCAGAACTGCGGTTCAACGCAGAAACAAGGTGTAAAATATACTCCTCGCTTCCATTAGTATGAGCGGCCAGGATACCATGTCCCGCCCCCCTAAGGGTTTCCGGCACATGCACTTTATTTTATTTTTTCCTTGAAGGCAAAAATCATCCTTGCCGGATTGCAGTTTCAATTATCCTTAAGCTATGATAGCCCGAATTTTTTTTTTTTGCAATTAATCAATGATGCTACAACCACAAACAAACACTTACACACATTCACAAATGGGGTGGGGACCACACACAATGCATTGGCAACAAATTATTATTCAACCACACACATTCACACAAACACTTTACACGTACACTTACATCTTTTGGTGGGGTCCATAGTGAGCCCTAGTGTGAATGTGAATGGCTTTGTGTAAATGTTTGTAATTGTAGAATAATTGTAATGGCAACTACTTAAAACAATTGCTGTTGTGAGTCAAGTACATACGGTGATTTTGCTTATGTAATATTATTGCTACTTATCTGAGAGGGTGTAGGAATCAATTCAATTCATATATACACTGAGACTTAAACCTCAATGTAGGTTGATTTGGTGGGAGGCTACTATGATGCTGGGGACAACATGAAGTTTGGTTTCCCTATGGCTTTCACGACCACCATGCTTTCTCGGAGTTTGGTCGAGTTTGGTGGGTTGATGAAAGATGAGTTGCAGAATGCAAGAGATGCCGTTCGTTGGGCGACCAATTACCTTCTCAAAGCCACTTCCCAACCACACACAATTTTTGTTCAGGTCTCCTTCTTAGTTCTTAATTCTTGATTTCCTAATTTTTTTTTTTGCTCGTCAAACGAAATTTATTAAAAACTCGAAGGGGTACATCGAGGGAAGAAAACAAAGACAAACAAACAACGCAAGACCATCCAACAGAAAGTTGAACAGTTACAATGCCTAAAGAAAAGAACTACAATTTGAGCTTTCAGATACCATCCAAAAACAGTCTAAAGTCCTCCACCGAGTAAAACTTAATCTCTAACTTGAGCTTCATCCACATTGCTACTCTGGTTTTAACAATCTCCCCCACCTCCTCGACACTAGTTGTAGCGTTGTTGAAAACGTAGTCATTCCGAACTAACCACAATGACCAGAGTGTAGCATAAAAAGAAGCTTCCCATAACTTTTTCTCCACATTTCCAAACCTGTTGTCAAACCACCATAAAATTAGGTCTGCCAAGGATGAAGGGCATACCCACACAACATGCCACCAGTCGAGAACCAATGACCAAATACTCCAAGAAAACTGACAGTGTAGAAACAAATGATTGGGGGTTTCTAATTGCAAGGAACACAGAGGGCATGATAATGGCTGATCCTCCTGGATCAAATTCCTTCCTGATAACGTTGATCTAGTGGCTACCTTTTCTTGAACTGCCAACCACGAGAAGATTTCCACCTTAGGAGGGCAAAGATTCTTCCAAATAGAGCCCAAAACCTGGTTCTTGGATTGACTGATCTGCTCCCATTGGTTATAAGCTGATTTAATTGAAAATTTTTTGGACGATATTGGGGGAAAAACAAAGACCTGAACGGCTAATTTGATGTATATAGGTGGGTGATGCAAACAAGGACCATGCCTGTTGGGACTTGGGAGAGGCCTGAAGACATGGAAACCCAAAGAAGTGTGTTCAAGATAGACACAAATAGCCCAGGTTCTGATGTAGCTGTTGAAACTGCTGCAGCAATTGCGGCTGCCTCTTTGGTGTTCAAGACAACTGATCCCATTGATGCCAAGCTTCTTCTCAGTAGGGCAAGAGAGGTAATCAAACTTAAAACAATCATAATAAGAAACATCCAAGAAAGTATCCTTTTTTCAAACTTAAAACGGTTCTTTTCCGTATTTGCTGGTTTAGGTGTTTGAGTTTGCTGATAAGTACAGAGGGGCTTAGAGAAATTGGTTGAAAGATGAAGTGTGCCCTTTCTATTGCTCTTACACTGGTTATCAGGTGTGATCTCAGGTTCTTGAAAAGTTTTATACCTTTTTTTCTTGTTTGGTGAATGGGTTTTGACTTTATCTTGTTTCTAATTGGTGGGCTGGCTATTGAAGGATGAGCTTTTGTGGGGCGCTGCTTGGTTGCACAAAGCCACCAAGAACCCAACTTATCTCAACTACATCCAAGTGAATGGACAAACACTAGGAGCTGATGAGAGTGATAATACATTTAGTTGGGATGACAAGCATGTTGGAGCCAGGATTCTTCTCTCTAAGGTAACATTTCATCTATTTTACTCTGTAGGGGAAGTACCCATTTTTTGCAACCATAATTGAGCCCTAATATTTTGAGGTATAATCTAAAGATGTTTCCTCCCGTATATTTTTCAGGCATTTCTACTTCAAAAGGTTCAAGCCCTCCAAGATTACAAGGGTCATGCAGATGACTATATTTGTTCCCTCATTCCAGGGATCCCCTCCTCTCAAGCTCAGTTCACTCCAGGTCCCCCCCCCCCCCCCCCCCCTCTCTCTCTCTCTCAGCCTGCATTGGTACAGTCTCTCAGCCTGCATTGGTACAGACATATGGATATATATAAGTGACATTGGCTACTTTCATAGGTGGGCTTCTGTTCAAATCGAGTGATAACAACATGCAGTATGTGACCTCCACCTCATTTCTCATCTAGACCTACGCAAAATACTTGGATTCTGCCCATATGGTTGTCAATTGTGGTGGAGTAGTTGTCACACCCGATATGCTCCGAACCACTGCCAAAAAACAGGTATGTGATATGCTTTATCACCTAAGCAAGCCACTTAATTCTATTTGCAATACTAACTAATTTAAGGATTTTTTATTTTCTCGCTGGTCGACTACCTGCTAGTAGACAACCCCTTGAAGATGTCCTACATGGTAGGGTATGGTCCACAATATCCATTGAGGATCCACCACAGGGGATCGTCTCTACCGTCCATTGCTTCCCACCCAGACAAGATCGAATGCTTGTTCGGGTTCAGCATCCTGAACTCCCAGTCTCCCAATCCAAACATCCTGATGGGGGCAGTGGTTGGTGGGCCTGATCAACAAGACCAATTTCGGGATCAACGGTCAGATTATGACCATTCAGAAACTGCAACCTTCACCAATGCACCTCTTGTAGGAGCATTGGCTTTATCTTGCTCATACATTTGGGCAGCTCTAAGGCTTCTTCCTGGGCACAAGACTAACAGGATTCGGACTTAACAGGTGTTTGTAGTTTTCATTCTATGGGTAGTGCTATTTTTTTTTTTCTTTTCTTCATCTTGGTTTCTCTTGAAGCGGGTTCTATTGCTCTCTACCAATGTTTTAGGGTTGAGATGCGAGGTTTGAGCCCGACCTTGTGGATGTAGTTAGAGAAGTACTCATTTTAACAGTAAGCGAGTAGGTCGAGTACTGCAATGGTTAATGTTTGCAACATCTGGTGAGGAATCAATAATATTGTCAAAACCAGTGCACTACAGGTTAAGAGCTTGCCAGAAATCAACCTCTGTTACCGTTGGTGGGGGCCCAATGTTTGAGGGCTGAGGACATAAAAAGGAGGGGAAGAATGCATATGCTATAGAAAGTTTCTAATGTCTTCCGAGAAAAGAAATAAGGAGCTTTTATCCCATGCATGCACACACACCTAAAATAAGGAGTTTCTATTATTTTCTCTGACCATAAAATTCTTAAGAAGTGGAAGTATATCAAATTTTATAGATTAAATATAAATAATAGCTTATAACGACAAATCCGAAATGGTAGACATATATCAAATATATTTAAAATATTAATTGTGCTAAATCTGCCATTCACTCTTTTTTTCACTATACATTTGTCTTAAGTTTATACATACAAAAAGAATATCTTCTTTATGGAGGTTTCCGTGAAAATAGGTTTACGGAGGTGAATTTCACATATCCAAAACACTTTGAACGGTCTAAATTTTAATAAAATTTTTCTAAAAAAAAATAAAATTTTTATTATAATTTGGACTGTTCAAAATACTTTTGAAAACAATTGGTTGCTACTTTACACGGCTCTGTCTATAATTTTTTGGTATTATCACATGGTCAAAAAGCTGCGCAAGTCTAAAAAGAATCACAGGTGTAGAACTGGCATGGGTTGGAAGTCCCTGCATGGAGTGCAGTTTTGTTCACTATCCTTAAAAGAGAGTAAACAAAACCGAGGGAAGCCCCTGCATGGAGTGCATGGATCAAACACTATTTTACATATATACACGAAAAAAAAAGTGCTTGATCCTATACCCTATACACATCGGATGCCGTTGTTTCTCGTGTAGCGCCCCTCAGTTATTTTTTTAGAATTATTGGACGGTTCGGATCGGCCGTCGGTGGCCGGAGACGGCCCGGCAAGGCCGTCGGTACGATTTCGGTGGGAAATCCGTCGGTACCTCTATCTTTTCCCATCCTTAAAAGAGGGTGCCCTCTCTCTTATTAATTGAAATGATGTGAATCTCACCACAAAATGATGTCATGCTTACCATGTAATACACTTTTTGATAAGCATGATATCACTTTGTAGTAAAATCTACATTATTTTAACTAATAGAAAGAAGGGTAATATTTATCCTCTTAAATGGAGGGTGAACAAAACTCAACTCTTTGATAGGGGTCTGACAAGGCAGAGAGATTTAAAGGATGTTTCTTTTGAGAGGTTGTTCGTTGTCCAGTGCTTTTGGGTGACGTGATGCGTAGTCAAATTTTTTTTTTTGGTTATTAGGATAAAAAAATTAAAAATAAAACCCATATGCAAGTTATTTTCTCTATTTGTTTATCCAAAAATAACTAAACTTGAGATGTTAATGGTAAGGTATCTACACACAGTTAAATGTAACTTTGCTTTACAATTGGTCTCAAAGATGTAATATATTTTGAAAATAATTTGATATAGCTAATTCATAGCACTACTATTAACTCCCGAAAAGTAAAAAATGCTTGAGATTTTTATGCAATTGAAGCTAGTTGAAACAATTTTGTGGGATCAAAATAGTAAAAATGTTGCTACATACTATCAAATTTATACGTGCGAAATTAGAGTGAGTGGAATCAAGTGACCCACTTGTATTACAGTCCCTCCACCCCACCAATATGAGAATTTACAAATACAACGATTATTTGTAACGTTTTTCCATCACAAATTTTTGTGGGACCCAAGCCTCCCAATAATATTTTGAGAAAGAGGCCCTTGGTTCGTGGCTCCAGGCCTCCAATTTCCACCTATGTTCTTACTAATCCAAACAAGTGGACGGAATAAACAAAGTAAAAAGGTCCCATTTATCTTCTTGGTTAGATGCTTAAGACAGCAGAATAAAACAAGAGCGAGGGAAAAAGTGTTCCTGTTCTGTTCTGTTTTGTTTAAGAAAAATGAGAAAGAGATGATAGGTAAAATTTAAACATAGCGCTATTGCAATATCAAGAGGATCGAGCATGAGTTAATTTGGACTAAACTAGTAACTGAATCATTGAAATGCCACTTCGATTAATTGATAAAAACCGGTATCGATTGTGCTAATCTATAAACCTCTCCGTATCTTAGATGTTGATAATCTATATATCGATTGTGTTAATGTAAACTATATTTTACATATACATGCATTATATATATGTACTCCTTTCGTCTCATTTCTTTGTCCTTTTTCGTTACTCATGCCATTCTTTAAACGCTTATATATTTTAATTTATATTTTTCATAAGTTTGAGAACTTTATACTATAAACTTAATTGAGAACTATCAAATAAGATTCATATTATATATTCTTAGAGATTAATATTAGAAGATATAAGCGATTAAAAACTGACAAGAATTTCAAAAAAGAACAAAAAAAAAAAGAGGGACGGAGAGAGTATATATTAAAATGGCACTTTGATTCGTTGATGCAAACCAGGGTACTTGTGTTAATTTGTAATACTCTTCGAATCTTCTAATTCTTCAATTGTATTAATCTCGTGCTTATGTTTACAATCTTTTGGAATAACTTTGTGCTTAATGAAGAAAGTACAAACATGTTATGTTCTCTTTATATTGAAGTATGAGAATGTTTTTCAAAGTTATGTTAGAGAGGGGTGACCTCTCTATATGAAATTCTTGGATCTGCCATGAACCACGATGCCTTCTTTTGTTGCTCCTAGTTATTCTAAGCGATAGTCGATCTTATTAGTGCAATTAGTGAATTGTAATATTTTTAGCTTTTTGTAAAAAAAATAATCGGGCTTAATCATTCATCTCAACGAGGGTGATCACCGCCTTTCAAAAAAAAATGAGGGTGATCACCGAAATAGAAAAACATGAACCGAAGTTGAAAAAGATTCAGATAAGACGACCAAAAAAATATTGAAAACACCTATTCTGAACTTTGCCGGAGTTGAACGCACTTTTAGCTTTTGCTTGTCAAACACTCAACAGCAAAGGGAAGGGGAAAGGGAAGTTAAAAGGGATTCACAGTTTCACACTATTATGTAAATAGGCAGACTATATGTAGCATTAGATGATTCCTTTGGTACAGTACATATTACACCATTTTTTTTTCACACCATACATATTACAATATTACATCATTATCTTTGTTCTTATACATAGGAAACAGAGCGTGTTTGTGTAAGATGGCTCGAACACCTAAGTTATAATTAAAAATAGTACTTCTGAGTTATAACGGTGTACGTGGTGGTGCTTTTGTGGCCGGATACTTCATCAACTGGCCGCCATACATTTTAGCTGCGGTAGTTCGATCTCTAACAGGATTATCAACAACTAAGATGCCACCAAATTTTTTCGCTGCCTCATTAGAATCAATAGGTTGATCTCTAATAGGATTATCAACAACTAAGATGCCACCAAACTTTTTCACCGCCTCGTAACAATCAATAGGCTGATCTCTTGCGCGATAATTAACAACCAAAACACCACCAAATTTTTCCAGAGCCTTGTTGCTATCATTAACTTGATCATCTCTTGCTTGATGGGGAACTTGAGTTGGATTAGAAGGAGGATTCCATGGTGGCTTATTGGAATCCTCCGGTTTGAAGCCTCCAAACCCAAGCTTAACTTGCTCAGCTGGTGCCGCCATTTTCTCTTGACCTCGCCTATAGTACATTTTAGCCTCTGCCTTGTTTTGTGTTACACCAGAAAGCATGTACGTAATTGCCCTTTTATAGTACCGGTGCTCCTCTGATCCCACCTTATCCTACTGGGATCAGCTCCCCTTTATATACACCTCATCCCTCGATACCCTTCTGCACTCTTATTTTGTGGGTCCACCCAGGAAAGACAAAAAAAACATGATTCCAATCATTCATCTTGTAGAATACGAGAAAAAGAATACATTTCTAAAATATCGGACATCGACAAACATATGAAGAAATAGCGTTTTATTTGTAATGCGAATGGCAAATATATTTTTAAACTAAAATATTGCAATCAACCGTTGTTCATGTAGCTATTAGTTTTTATCAGGTAAATCTTTTGCAAATACTATATGTTTCTTTATGTGTTCTGTGAGTTGAACGATTTAGATCATGTTTGTGGTTCGGGATAAGTCCATGGAATAAGAGGATGTTATGGATATGGATGAGCCGATCCCTATGGTGCTAATTTGAGCAAATTGATTGTGATCTACTTTTGGTGGCCTCTCCATATATGGGTTTTGTCAATAGATATACTCCTGTCTATCTTTTGGGGCAACAATAATAAGGAAAAATGGAAAAAGTAGAATAAGGAATAAAGAAAAGTGGAATAAGGAATAAGGAAAAGTGGAATAATTGTGGATATAATTATTAAAGTGGAAAAGTGGAATAAGGAATAAAGAGGTGGAATTATTATTAAGCAAAGAAAAGTGGAATAAGGAGGTGGAATTATTATTATAATTTTGGTATCTCCTCAAAACATTCGAAATAATAATTGTGGATATAATTATTTCGCAAACAAAAGTGGAATAAGGAGTAAAGAGATGGAATTATTATTTAAATATATTTAAAATATTAATTGCGGTAAATCTGCCCTTCACTCTTTTTTTCACCATCTATGGGTTGTCAACACGGTAATGTTGAATCTGCGCTTGCAACATAGCAGAGTTCGATTCCCCCCGGAGGCAAACCATGATTTAAGTGAGGGCCAATAGCAGTGAGTTGTTGTGCTAGTCTCCCCCGAGGATTGGATTGCGCAGTCGGATCCAATAGTAGCTCGGTTGCAGGGTTATTCCTTGGTTACCAAAAAAAATAAAAAAGAGAATACCTTCTTTACGGAGGTTTCCGTAAAAATAGATTTACGGAGATGAATCTCATATGTCCAAAATACTTTGAATGATTTGAATTTTAATAAAACTTTTCTGTGGAAATTTTTTATTAAATTCGGACCATCAAGAACACTTCTGAACGAAGATAATTGGTTGCTACTGTTCACGGCTCCGCCTATAATTTTTTGGTATTATCACATGGTCAAAAAGCTGCGCGCAAGTCTAAAAAGAATCACAGGTGTAGAATTGCCATGGGTTGGAAGTCCCTGCATGTGGGTCTGACAAGGCAGAGATTTAAAGGATGTTTGTTTTGAGAGAGAGCTGCTACACACACAGCAGTCTGTGCACAGATTGTGCACAGATTTTTTTTGTGGGGCCCACCACGGGTCCCACACAAATCATCCGAGCCGTTCATTAAATGTAAAACAGTTTTTTAAAGGTCCTCGTAAAAAATAGGCTCAATCTAATACCTATAGGTGCTTCATCCAACCATCTAACTTTTCATTTAGATTTCCGGTTAATAAAAAGTTATGTGATTGGATCGAGCATTTATAGGTATCGGATTGAGCTTATTTTTCATGGGGTCCCTTGAAAAAGTGTTTTACATTTAATGAACGGCTCGAATGATTTGTGTGGGACCCGTGGTGGATCCCACAAAAAAATCTGTGCACAATCTGTGCACAGACTGCTGTGTGTGTAGACTTTCTGGTTTTGAGAGGTTGTTCGTTGTCCAGTGCTTTTGAGTGCCGTGATGCGCAGTCAATTTTTTTTTTGGTTATTAGGGTAAGGGGCCGTTCCAGTTTTAAGAAAAAGGAACTTTTGAAAAAAGAAGGTAATTTTAAATTTAAAAATTATGTGTTTACGTAAATAATTTTCCTACCAATATGGATCTTGTTTGATAGATTTCATCGAGATCTTTTATACGATGCAAAAAAAATTAAAAAATTATTTTTTATTTTCATTATATTTGAGTTTGAAAATTGAAAAAAAAATACTTTTAAAAAAAAAAGGGAAACTGAAACAGCCCCTTAAATATTACCCATACATATGCAAGTTATTTTCTCTATTTGTTTATCCAAAAATAACTAAACTTGAGAGGTTAATTGTAAGGTATCTACACACTGCTAAATGTAACTTTGCTTTACAATTGGTCTCAAAGATGTAATATATTTCGAAAAGTAAAAAATACTTGAGATTTTTATGCAATTGAAACAAGTTGGACCAATTTTAAAATTTTGTGGGGTCAAAATAATAAAATGTTGCTACATACTATCAAATTTATACGTGTGAAATTAGAGTGAATGGGATCAAGTGACCCACTTGTATGACAGTCCCTCCACCCCACCAACATGAAAATTTACAAATACAACAGTTATTTGTAACGTTCTTTCACCATAAATTTTTGTGGGGCCCAAGCCTCCCAATAATTTTTTGAGAAAGAGGCCCTTGGTTCGTGGCTCCAGGCCTCCAATTTCCGCCTATGTTCTTACTAATCCAAACAAGTGGACGGAATAAACAAAGTAAAAAGGTCCCTTATCTTGATTAGATGCTTTAGTACTGCTAAACATGTTAAGACAGCAGAATAAAACAAGACCGAGGGAAAACTGTTCTGTTTAAGAAAAAAATGAGAAAGAGATGACAGGTTAAAATTTGCAATATCAAGAGGAGCATGAGTTTGGACTAAACTAATTGAATCATTGAAATGCCATTTCGATTCATTGATAAAAACCGGTATCGATTGTGCTAATCTATAAACCTCTCCGTATCTTCGATGTTGATAATCTATATATCAATTGTGTTAACGTAAACTATATTTTGCATATACATGTATTATATATATATATATATATATATATATATATATATGTATATATATATGTATATATATATATATATGTATGTATGTACTTCTTTCGTCTCATTTTCTTTGTCCTTTTTCGTTACCTGTATTATTCTTTAAACGCTTATATATTTCAATTTATATATTTCATAATTTTGAAAATTTTGTATTATAGACCTAATTGAGAATTATCAAATAAGATCCATATTGCAAATTTTTAAAGATTCATATTAGAAGATATAAGTGATTGAAAACTGACACGAACTTTAAAAAAAGACAGAAAATGAGATGGAAGGAGTATATATTAAAATGGCACTTTGATTCGTCGATGCAAACTAGTATCGGTACTTGTGTTAATCTGTAATACTCTTCAAATCTTCTAATTCTTCAATTATATTAATCTCGTGCTTATGTTTAGAATCTTTTTGGAATAACTTTGTGCTTAATGAAGAAAGTACAAACATGTTATGTTGGATCTCTTTATATTGAAGTATAAGAATGTTTTTCAAAGTAATGCTAGAGAGGCGACCTCTCTATATGATTCCTGGATCTGCCATGAACAGTGGCGGACCCAGGATTTGCTTTATGCGGGGGAACATTATATTAATAACCTTAAGCAAAAATCGAAATTAGGCGCAAAGCCAAGCTTAACTTGCTCAGCTGGTGCCAACATTTTCTCTTGACCTCGCCAATAGTAAATTTTAGCCTCTGCCTTGTTTTGTGTTATACCAGAAAAGCATGTACGCAATTGCCCTTTTATAGTGCCCGTGCTCCTCTGATCCCACCTTATCCTACTGAGATCAGCTCCCCTTTATATATACCTGATACCCCTCCGTACTCTTATTTTGTGGGTCCACCCAGGACCGACAAAACAAACATGATTCCAATCGTTCATCTTGTAGAACACGAGGAAAAAAATACGTTTTTAAAATATTAGTTTGATCGGACATCGACAGACATATGGACAAAAAGCGTTTTATTTGTAATACGAATAGCAAATATATTTTTAAACTAAAATATTCCAATTAACCGTTGTTCATGTAGCTATCAATAGGTTATTATCAAGTCAATCTTTTGCAAATGTATGTTTCTCTATGTGTTCTGCGAGTTGAACGATTTAGATCATGTTTGTGGTTCGGGATAAGCCTACGGAATAAGAGGATGTTAGGGATATGGACATGAGCCGATCCCTATGGTACTAATCTGAGCAAATTCAATCTACTTTCGGTGGCCTCTCCATATATGGGTCTTCCAAATAGATATATTCCTGTCTATCTTTGGGGGCAACAAAATCTGCTCAGGGCCGGCTCTGAGATTTTCAAGGCCTAAGACGATCTTCAAAAATTAGGCCCTTAATAATTGTAAACAAAAATCAAATAAAAAGTCGATCCCACTAAATAATTTTGATTCCGATACAGTATTTGTTTCTAATGGGAAGAACTAGAGTAGTAGTGTTTAAGGAGGAAAAAATATGCATCCATGCACCCACTACACTGAATAATTTTGAAGGGCCCAAGGGATTTTTGGCGATCGGTGACCTTTTATTCCTCCTTTTTGTTTTTGTTCTTTTGTTTTTTTCTTACATTCCGTGTTCCATTTTTTCTGGGCCATTGGACCTTAAGTGTAAAATGTCTTCCTAGGTTTAAAATTGGGCCCTAAAAGAACACATATATTAATTGTAGGTCCTTCAAATAAGTGGGGGTCCTATTTTTTTGGACATTTTTGGGGGCTTAAGGTCCACGCCTCTTGGGCCTTAGCCCAGAGCCGACAGTGAATCTGCTTCCAATGGTGGATATGGAATAATATTAAGCAAAGAAAAGTGGAAAAAGGAATAAAGAGGTGGAAGTATTATTTCGAATGTTCTGAGGAGATACCTCAATTATTAACTCTTTTGAATGATGATAGAAAAAATATTCTTGGTCAAAATATTCTTGAGATTTGGCTAGATGTTGGCCCTAACCCATTTAGCCTACTTAATTGCTAAGCATTATCCCAAAAACAAAACCCCAAAACAAATGGGAAAATCAAATAGGTAGCCATAAAAATGTTGCATAGTTATCAAGGTATAGGTGGTTAGTTTTTAATTTTGAAATATTGAAGCCCCTTGTGTATTTATTGACCAATTACAAGTCACAAACTATATTTGGCTATGTAAACATAACCCTTGTGTCCGAAGAACCAATACACTAAATTGGGGGAAATTACGACGCGAAACACAAGGGAATACCAATCAACCAAAATAGATTTTGCGTTTTTTTTGCCGCTTGAAGCTACCACACCAATGGTAGATTGAGTGGTCAAGAAGTGCGAAGCAAAACAATGTATAAATGGTACCCAAAAGGTGAAAATCATCTTTAGGCCTCCGGCTTTTTACTTTCCGTTTTGTCACCCATAAAAAACCAAAAAAAAAGAAAAAAACTGTAGTTCATGGTTCAGGGTCACAATGGGGCTTTTAAAAAGATTTGAAGTCAATGCTCTATTCTTTGTGGGTCTAGCCCTGCAGCTCTCTTGTGGGGCAAAAGGTGCCCGCCGTGGCCTTGTTAACAATGATCCTGCAGTTTTTGATGTTACAAAGTTTGGTGCTGTGGCGGATGGCGAAACCGAGTGCGCACAGGTAGGTTAATTTGGAGGCTACATACATCGAGAATGATTTTGTTCACCTTTCCTAAATCATTCTCTTACATATCCCATGATTTTCGGAGCAGTTTTCTTTTTCGACCTTTTTGTTTTCGTGTTTCCGTAAGCGAATTTTGATAACAAATAGGAGTAAGTTGTAAATGCCTACTGTAATTTTTTTTGTCTTTCTACATTTGTGCAGAAACATTTGTCGAAAATCGTTTGAGAACATGTTTTTGAAAAATGAGTTGTTTCGGTAACTTTCTCGAAAATGATTTCTAGGTGAATCATGATTTCTAGTTCTGACCCCATGATTTCAAATTTTCAAGAGGTGATGGATTTATATTTTTTTAATTTTAGCTTTATGAGTTTCTTGGGAAAAAAACTGTTCTGAATTTTGAATAATTGAGTTTTTATCATATAATTGTTCTGTTGGATAACGTCACGGGTGTAATTTTTTCGTGTTGCATGTTGAAGCAATTTTTGATAATCTACAAAAGTAGTAATTTTTGCGAACTGCTCGTCAAACAAGTCATAATACAAAATGTGCAACAAATAAAAAAGCTTATATATATATATATATATATATATATATATATATTATAACTCGGGTGCTCGAACCAACTTATGCGTATCGTGACCAATAACAAGGCTTACCATGACCCGCATGAATTTTGTCGGCTTTCTCCGTTGGTACCCTCATAATTATTGCCTTCTCGTAAGAGACTAATTAACCTAGAATCATTTCTTCTTTCCAGGCATTTATACAAACATTTAACGCTGCATGCGCATCGACCGGACCATCCACTGTTCTTATCCCACCAGGGACCTATTTGTCCGGAGAAGTCTTTTTCCAAGGCCCATGTAGCTCGAGTCCGATAACAGTTGAAATGCAGGGTACCATATTGGCCCAAACCGACCTCACATTGTACAATAATGGTGTATGGTTCACCGTCGAAAACTTTGACGGTTTAGTCATGAGAGGCGGAGGCACCTTTAACGGCCAAGGAGAGAAGGCATGGCCAAAGGATTCTTGTGGTTTTAAAGCTGCCTGCGAAAACCGTCTCGCACCGGTGAGGACAGAAATTTGATGTGTTGGTTTTTTTTTTTGTTTGCGTGAAACTCAAAAATCGCAAGTGTTTAGGAAACGAAGTCTGTGTAGTATGACATGCTAACTTCTTGTTTTGATATGCAGTCTCTTGTATTCAGCAACATGAACAATTCACTTCTTCAAGACATAAATCTGGTGAATAGTAAAGGATTCCACATGAAAATTGGCCACTGCAACTTCTTCACGGCCCATAATCTTAACATAGCTGCACCCGGGGACAGTCCTAACACAGATGGCATCCATATAAGCGAGTCCGATCACGTCACTATAACAGATTCTACGATTGGGACCGGTGATGATTGTATCTCTATCGGTGAAGGCTCTTCTAATCTTAACATCTCTCGTATCACTTGTGGCCCGGGACACGGAATTAGGTAAATACCTAGAGTCGGCTTATTTTAAACTTTGATACGTTAGAAAACAAAAGAAAATAGCTAGAATGTATTTTTCACAATCAATGAAAATGATTTGATTTTGAGGAGAAATAGTTTTATTTTTATCCATTTTGAAAGGTGAAAAAGAGTAACGAATTACCACTCCTGCCACACTAGCACCACCGTTGTCTGCCGCCCACCGCCATCACCCATGACCCACCAACATCACAAGCTAGAGCTACTAACACAATGATTTTCTGGTTGTTTGGTGTTGCATGTGGCAGTGTTGGGAGCCTTGGCCTCCGTCCAAATGAAAGGGATGTCATAGGAATTGTGGTGACTAATTGCACGCTAACAAATACGACGAACGGTGCAAGGATTAAGACATGGCACAACTCTCCTCCAACTCACGCTTCGGGCATTGTTTTCGACGATATAGTCATGAACAATGTTAGGAATCCAATCTTCATCGATCAGAACTACGGTTCAAAGCAGAAACAAGGGGTAAAACATACTCCTCGCCTCCATTAGTATGAGTGGGCAGGATACTATGTCCCGGCCCCCTAAGGGTTTCCGGCACATGTTATCCACTTCGTATGATCATGCACTTTATTTTATTTTTTCCTTGAAGGAAAAAATCATCCTTGCCTGATTGCAGTTTCAATTAACCTTGAGGTATGATAGCCTGAAATTTTTTTTTTTTTTTTTTGCAGTCATCATCAGTGAAGATTAGTGACGTCCACTTCAGGAACATAAGGGGAACCACGATCACCAATGAAGCAGTTTCTCTGCAATGCAGCACGACTGTGCCTTGTGAAGGCATCGAATTGGTTGACATTAATCTCACCTTTATCGGAATTACTTCTCCGAATATAGCGTTGCCTTTTTCAGCTTCTTGTGCAAATGCCAAGGCAGCGTTTTTGGGTCAACAGAGCCCCGCGGCTTGCGCGTCGTAAGTTTGGGGTTCGAGCGATTAAGCGCCACTCGTAACATATTGTTGTAGAATGTAAAATCTATATATGGAGCTCTTTATTAATCACATGCTCTTTTGATTTCTGATCAATATTATTCTGCTTCTTCTCAACGCAGCTTATTAAACCCCTTTCAACTAGTATTGGTTTTTGGGCCTTTTACCATGCATTTTTCTTTTCTCAATGAACGAACGCCGATTTGGCAGCGACCGTACTTCTTGTTTATTCAAGAAAACTCAAATTAATTAGCTAGATTGTTCTGGGAATTTCCCTTAATTAGAGAGCGTTCACAGCTAGAACTGACAAAACGGTTTGCAGTCACGATGCTTGGCTTGTCCGTCACTTGCGATTTTGTTGCAAGTGTCATGTTACACGCGTCTTTCATGTCATGTAATGAAGGCAGTATATTAGAGGAAATTAAGTTATAAACGTAGGATAAACTCCGTTAAGATGAAGGTATCCATTGCGGATGGGTTTGAAGCATTACTGTACCAACAAGCAATGATTTACCACTCAAGTTATGAAACTAAATTCATCATTTCTAGGTAACCAAATGCCAAACATGTCGAATAAACGAAACACTTCGTTTAAGTGCTTCCCTTTTAAATATGTTTCACCTGTTGATCTTTTTAGTCTTCCCCAACCTTATGAAAAAGGTAAAAATATAAAAATATTACCAGAATAATGTGTCATTATGGAGGGCAATCTGATAATTAATTATTCAAATGCAAAATGACCCGGCAATGATATTTTCAATCAAGTAAGAAATCATAATTAATGTATTAAATCACAATACCATACCAAATATTGCAAGAATGATACTACTCAATAAATCAATTCACACCATAATTCCTGTCTTTTTCGTTTTGTTTGTAAAGGTTTGGTTGGTTTGGCCTTGGATTTTGCTGGTATAGTTCTCTCCCTTTGATAGGAGTTTTCTCTCCCCTGTGTGGGGTTTCCGGTGTAATTTGGTTGTCTTTGCCGCAGTTGAGGGATTGTTTCTCTCTCTGTTTGAAAGTCGGTCATAGCCGATTCGCTGGCAAAGCCTGATTGTGAAGCTCTAGTGGGTGATATTGGATAGTTAGACCTCTTGTTTGGTTATTTACTCTTCTTGCGACGATATCTAACTCCGTTGTACTCAGCTATTTATGGTATAATACAACTCCTACCATTTTGAAAAAAATAAAAATAAACATGATACACGTACGAAAAAGCCAATGAATGCCTGATCACTCCAAAGTCCAAATCACCCTTTGATTCCCCATTTGTTGAATAACTCCACGTAATTGGCTATTAGCACAACCCAAACACCTCCGACTCCAGGCCGAGCATTAGTGGAGGGCCGGAGGCTACGTTCTTTGTACCAAAGCCTTGATGCACATCTATTCTGGTGTGTTTTCAGTCTCAATATATAGTCAATATCATGTTTAAGGGGGGGAATACAAGATTTCGATACAGAGAACCTAACTCGGTATAAGTGATCACTCCACCATCACCACCCTAATCTCATATGTATAGTATTTTATTTGCGCATGTATTGTACTTGTCCATTTCGCTACTGTTCCAAAAGCGACTATCGACACTACAAACCAGCTCTCAATCTCACCTCCCTTTCTGGGTGCATAACAAAGCTTTCAAAGTAAGGCACTAATGCTCACAGGTTTGCCAAAAATGCTAGAGGTACATATGAAATGTACATATTTTGTACATATCAATTTTGTGGGGCCCATCTCGGGTCCCACAAAGATGATTCAAACCGCCAATTATTTTTAAAATATTTTTTTATGGAGCCTTGTAAAAAATCAGCACAACCCGATATCGGTAAGGATTTTTTCTTAATTTGTGGAGGCGAAACTACTTAATTGCTTAGTTTCGCCCCTAAAAATTCAGAAAAAATTCTTACCGATATCGGGTTGAGCTGATTTTTTACAGGGCTCTATAAAAAGATGTTTTAAAAATAATAAGCGGTTCGGATCATCTTTGTGGGACCCGAATTGGGCCCCACAAAATCTATATGTACATTGTATGTACATATTATATGTACCAATAGCAGCACTCCAGGTTTGCGCAGTTTTCCCCTTGCCAGCCCTAAAGATCCCACAATCATATTATTAGTAAAAGCTAAAAGGCTGAAAGCAATTCCCAAGTTGACAAAAGATATCCACCCCCTAGCAATTATGCCAATTGCTACCCCTGTTTGGGTCTCCACTACGCACCCCTTTCTCAGTTTCCAGCCGTTATTCTAATGCCCTCTAAACTGCTACTACTATAATTCTCTTCTTTTCATTCTTTTTTGACCGCTTTAATCACATGCCTTTCGGCACCAATATCATTCATTTTGATCCTATCCTCCTCTCAACATATCACACTTTAGACTCTTGTTTACTACCGTACCAGAATTTGCACAAAGTAGGTGTGAGATTAGGTGGATGAATTTGTAGTGTTGTAGTCACCCAATTGATGACATGTTTATACCGATCAAGAACAGTTTCGTAAAATGGAACTCTAATACCCGCCAAGGTCTCGTATCGAATCAGAATACTACCAACTCTTGGGGTCACTGAAGATTTGTCCAGCCGTTAACTTTAGACTTTGAAATTAGTCGAGGTACGTGTAAGCTGTTCCGGACATTTGATTATAAAAAAAGAAGAAGAGCAAATGCTAGCCAATGCCCCCGGGCACAAGTTATGGAATATTTCTCAACATTTAATGTCATTTCTAAAAGAATCTGCCCCCTCTTGTTGTTTTCCATTTCTGAAGTTTTCCAAAAAATCAAGGGCAATTAAAATGTTGGGCTGGAAAACATAAATAGTGAAACGTTTACAATATCTTACGTTCAAAGTCCATGTTTTCATCTTCTACTTTCTTGGTCTTACATTCAAAGTCTTCAATCTATGTTTTTACAGATCAAGAGCCAACTGCAACTTCTTTACTTTCTTTTTTCTTTTCTTTCCATTTCATTTCTTTTGGGTTTTTCTTACTCATGTGATTACTATTTTCTGAATCTGTAAGAGAAACTTATTCTCTCTTATAGGATTTTGCGAAAACTTGAATTTTGAACGTCTCAGTTAGTTTTGCCATGCCATGGTATTGTGCTAAAGCAAAACTATAGTTTATATTTCTGTTATTTGCAAAAGTACCAAATATATCATTATGGTAAGATATTTAATTACATGCTAAAATAGTTGAGTAATAAGGATATGTATTTACGCGATATTAATAGAATTAAATATCTTATCATTGGAGAATATTCATATATGCACACTAATTTGTGTCCCCCGTGGGTACTTGTTTGATAGAATAGATAAAAAAAAAACTTCCTAACTAACTTTTGCAAAAGCAAATGAATTCTTTAAGGAGATTCACCTCTTTACTAGTCCGATTCCCACTATCTCGAAAAGTTATGAAACGGGCCTAAACTTGTTAAATTAGAATATACACCACATATAGTCCACACCATTAGTGACCTATAATTACTTTTCTTAAAAGATTGTTTACCCATCTTGTGAACAATTTCCTATTCCATTACTTAACAAAAAATTTAAAAAATTTCCTATTCCATTGCCCACTATAAATTAACAACAGTGAATTCAAGAGATCCACACATTCTTCCTCTCTTCAAAATGGGTCGATTTTGGCTTCAGATTTTCACCACTGCTATTTTTCTGTATTTGCCTCTCATGTCCCATTGCCAAAGTACCCAGACCTTCATTGTCAGAGTACAAAACGACCTTAAACCGTCCATTTTTTCCAGCGCCGAGGCGTGGTACGGTGCCACTCTCAGAACTCTAACTTCGTACCCATTGGACTCTCTTGAATCCAAAAACAGCCATGGAGGGAAACAAACAGACTTCCTTCACGTATACAAAACCGTCTTCCACGGTTTCTCTGCAAGACTTTCGGCCGAGCAAGCCGAAGAACTATCAAGACGCCCAGAAATACTTGGAGTCGTACCAGACCAAGTCCGTCACATCCAGACGACTCGGACACCGTTGTTCCTAGGACTCACCGGGAACAATCCGACCGGGCTCATAACCGAGTCCGACTCGGGCTCAGATGTCATCATCGGACTGCTTGATACCGGTATCTCCCCCGAACGGCGCAGTTTCCACGACGACGGCCTCGGACCTGTCCCAGCTCGTTGGAAGGGAGAGTGCATCGGTGGAGATAAATTCGTGAAAACATCCTGCAACAAAAAGGTGATCGGGGCAAGGTATTTTTCCGCCGGGTACAATCCCGGGGAGGCAAATTCTAGCGATGTCTTGTCCCCAAGAGACAGCAACGGCCACGGCACTCACACGGCTTCCACCGCAGCCGGAAGGGAAGTGGCCAACGCCTCCCTCTTCGGCTTCGCGGCCGGTGTGGCAGTGGGGATTGCGCCCAAGGCGAGAATCGCGGTGTACAAGGTATGCTGGGAGGTAGGCTGCTTGGACTCGGACATACTCGCTGGCTTCGACAAAGCCGTTGAAGATGGCGTCGACGTCGTATCCCTCTCTGTTGGTGGCCAAGGCTCTGGTCCTTATAATTTTGACCCGATCGCTATCGGATCATTCGGTGCCATGGAGAGAGGAATCTTTGTCTCCGCCTCCGCCGGTAACAGCGGCCCTGATGACATGACACTAGCCAATGTCGCTCCTTGGATAACAACCGTGGGCGCAAGCACAATTGATAGAAAATTCCCGGCTGATCTTATTTTGGCAGATGGAACGGTCATCACAGGATCGTCATTATACGCCGGTAAACCGTTGGATGGAAAGACTTATCTCCCCCTTATTTATGCCATGAATGCTGCCAAAGGCAATCTGAGTCCGTCGACATTATGCATGCCGGGATCGCTAGACGAAAAGCTCGTACGCGGCAAGATCGTGGTGTGCGACAGGGGCGAAGTTGCTCGCGTCGCCAAGGGACTCGCGGTGAGGGAAGCCGGCGGGGTCGGGGTGGTCGTGGCAAACGTGGCCCCGGAAGGCTATGGTCTACTCGCGGACCCGCACTTGATTCCCGGATTGATGATCACCGAATCAGCGGGCAACAAAGTTCGCGATTACATCAGCCGTTCGAAGGACCCTAGGGCCAAAATAATTCCTCACGGGACACGGCTGGGGGTGAAGCCCGCGCCCGTAGTTGCGTTGTTCTCCTCGAGGGGGCCTAATGGTGCGTCGTCGTACGTTCTCAAGCCCGACATGATCGCGCCGGGGGTTGACATCCTGGCCGCCTGGCCTGACACCGTGTCGCCGTCTGAACTCCCAGAGGATGCGAGGCGCAGCGAGTTCAATATACTCTCGGGCACATCGATGTCGTGCCCTCACGTTTCGGGTTTGGCTGCCTTGCTTAAGGGAGCTCATCGTGATTGGTCACCCGCTATGATCCGGTCCGCCCTCATGACCACTGCTTACACTGTTGATGGTAACGGAAAGCCATTGCTAGACGAGAGAGATTACCGCGCATCAAACGTGTGGGGGATAGGTGCCGGGCATGTTGATCCAGAAAAGGCGGCTGATCCTGGCTTGGTGTATGATCTCACAGTGAATGATTACTTGGACTTTCTCTGTTCATCCAACTACAGCGTCGCAGACATAAACCAAATCACAAGAAAGTCAGTTAGCTGCAAAGGGAAAAAGTTCACACCGTGGGAGCTCAACTATCCAGCCATCTCCGTTGCTGTCGCTATGTCATCACGATTGCCCAAATTTGAAGTTGCGGTTACGAGAACGGTGACACAAGTTAGTGATGGTGCTTCGAGCTATGTCGCAACGGTTACCTCGCCAAGAGGTGTAAACGCGACCGTTGATCCACCGAAGATGGAGTTTAAAGGGAAGGGTGAGAAGAAGAGCTATGTGGTTCGGATTTCCGCAGCGAATAAGCCACCTGGCAAGTCGATTACGGAGGCCGGTAAGCTGACGTGGACCGACGGCAAACACAAGGTCACTGCACCTATCGTGGTGGTGTGGCAGTAGGGCAAAGCATAAAGTTTTTTTTTTCCATCGAAGATAAAGAATTATCATGTGTACATTTTATATGGTTCAAGATTTCATTGTTAATAATGGGTTTCATTGTTAATAATGGACATATATAATGGGGCATTAAACTACTGATGATTCGAAATTAATATTGCGTTTAATGGTATCCCATATACGATTAGGATTTCTTTCCAACCATTCCATGTTGCATTGACAATCTTTTAACGACTTCTTATGATTACGAATTTGGTAAAGACGTCTCTAATAATTCGAGGGCTTATTGAAACAAATTGTTTCAAGTGAAGAAATGTTCCATTGGAGGAGCAGAGTACTGTTTCTCAAGTCAACCCATTTCTGATATGTGTTTAAGCTAATTTTGTGATGAGAAGATTTAGTTGTAACAAAAAAAGAAGAAGAAGAAGATTTAAATTTCCTTGTAGTAGATGTTAATTAACCAATTAAGCAAGGAAAAGAGTGGGGGATTTGAAGCGTCCAAAGAGCGCAAACCTTTGCGAAATTAAATATTAGTAGATGGTTAGTTCGGATTTTATATCCCATTTTTTCTGACTTGCTCCATAATTTTTCATGGCAATGTGACCTAAGAAAAATTTGAGATGGTGCATGTTAAAGAGAGTGGAGGACTATCTCATATATATCCTCTCCATTGGCCCAAACGAAAAAAAAAAATTTGTGGAAAAGGAACAAGAGCACTGAGATCAGATCTAAATAAAAAAATAAAAATTGAAAGTGAAAGCATTAAAGATATTCCACTATACCAAAAGGCCGGGACAAGAGTGTCAATCAAATCGCAAATTTTTTTTAGAATAAATTTTTTACACCGTCGTGAAAAGATTTGATTCCTTTAAATTAATTACATCGCGCCACGTTGCAAAACAGTGATCTCAATCAATATAACATGACGACGTCGTAACGCAATATAAAGAATTTATTCTCTATCTTTTTTCATAAAAGTGGAGATTTGTTAGTGGAGGAGATGCTTTGCTTCAATATTTTTTACATGATTGCTAAAAAGTAGACGCACACACTTATGCTGTTATGCGGCTGGAAAATTTTACTCTTATTGAGCAATTTGCGTCTCACGTAAAACTACACTCCAAAATAAATTGGGAACGAAAATTAAAAAGATGAAATATGACTGACGAATAAAAGGTGAAGGAAGTTTTTTTAGAACATATTTTCTTCTACCCAGTTGGGTTAGAAAAAACGAGATGAAATTCGAGGATTACATACTTTTTGGGTATCCTAAACACGTGTTTTCTCGGCAAATTCAACCTTAAATTAGAGAAGAAGTATATGAATGAGATGACCATCATATAAATAATTAGGCCTCATTCCGCTACAGTTCTTATTCTTTAACTACCTATTTTCCTCTTTAGGAGACATGCCATGTAACACCCCAATTTTCGAGAGCGTTATTTAAATAAAAGTTGAATTCCATAAACATTTATTTAGAGAAAAACGATAATTCAATCATTACAGATACTCAAATCTTAATTCCAAATTACGTTTATGGATTTCAAAAGGAGGGGTACTAAGGTAGTTTCTACTCTTTAGGGCATTTGTCTTCTTGTGCAACCATCTGCTCTGCACTAAACTCCTCTAGATTGTAATACCCTTCTTGTTCGTCTCCAATTTTCAGTATAAAATGCCAGGTCCACAAAATAGAAGCAATCAAGAGTACTAACATTTCTACTTTGCATGCGATCGATAGTAATAAATCCCTACTTTAATGCTTTTCTACTTTGCTTCATGCATCACTACTACAATAATAGATATGGGTCACACTATGGAGATTCATAGAGATCACAGTTTTCAGTGAAAGCGTGATAAAAAATGATGCTCAAAATTTTTTATCTCAGTTTAAGTTTAAAGCTGAGATAAAAAATGGGTTTTAGCGTGGAATAAAAGACCTTGCTCTTGCAGTGAGATAAAAGAAAACCAATCTCGCTCTTGTGGCGTGATAAAAGATTTTAGGACAGAAAAAAATAAGATAAAAGATCTCGCTCTTGTGGTGAGATAAAAGAGAAAAGACCTCATCCTTGTGGCGTGATAAAAAATTGTAGGATGAAAAAAAATGAGAAAAAAGATCTCGCTCGTATAGCGAGATAAAAAAGAAAAGAAGGTGGGAGGGAATTTTCAATATTTTATGGTTCAATGGGGGCATAAGCCAGAGAAGTTGAAAACTAGAGTGGCTTCAAAGAGGACAAGTGAGTAGTGTGTTTTCCTCTTTCACAATCAAATAACTGTCATACAGAAGAAAATTAATGAACTTGGAAGAAAAAATGGACTGGTAACCAGAAGACTAATCAACAAATGTCGTTAAATGCTGGGACATGGTAAGGTTCGATTTGGAATATTTTTGATATTGCACTATTACAATAATAAATATGGGTCACATTAAGAAAATTCACAAAGATCACGATTTTCAGTGAAAGCATAGTAAAAAATGTTGCCTAAATATTTTTATCTCGGTTTAAATCCAAATCTGAGATAAAAATGTGGGTTTTAGCGCGGAATAAAAGACCTTGCTGTTGCGGTGAGATAAAAGAAAAACAACATCGCCTTTGTAGCGTGATAAAAGATTTTAGGGCAGAAAAAAATGAGATAAAAGATCTCGCTCTTATGGCGAGATAAAAGAAAAAGTGATGTCACCCTTGTGGCGTGATAAAGATTTTAGGGTGGAAAAGAATGAAATAAAAAATCTCACTCGTTTGGTGAGATAAAAGAGAAAAGGTGGGAGGGGAATTTCCAATGTTTTAAGGTTAAAAGGGGGCATAAGCTTGAGAAGTTCAAAATTGGAGTGGCTTCAAAGAGGACACGTGGGTAATATTTTCCTTTTTCACAATCAAATAACTCTCATACTAGAGAGAATTAATGAACTTGGAAGAAAAAATGGGCTTGTAACCAAAGGACTAATCAACAAATGATTTTAAATGCTGGGACATGGTAAGATATGATTTGAAATATTTCTGGAATGACACTATTGCAATAATAAATATGAGTCACATTAAGGAGATTCACCAAAATCATGATTTTCAGTGAAACCGTGATAAAAAGTGGTGTTATAAATTATTTTTATCTCAGTTTAAGTCCAAAGCTGAGATAAAATATGAGTTTTAGCGCAGAATAAAAGACCTCGCTCTAGCGGCAAGATAAAAGAAAAACATCATCGCCCTTGCAGCGTTATAAAAGATTTTAGGGCAAAAAAAATGAGATAAAAGATCTCGCTCTTGTGGTGAGATAAAAAAGAAAAGATCTCATCCTTGTGGCGTGATAAAAGATTTTAGTTTGGAAAAGAATGAGAAAAGATCTCACTCGTGTGGCGAGATAAAAGAGAAAAGAATGTGGGAGGGAATTTTCAATGTTTTATGGTTCAAAGGGGCATAAGCCTCAAAAGTTGGAATCTGGAGTGGCTTCAAAGAGGACATGTGAGTAGTATTTTCCTCTTTCACAATCAAATAACTGTCATACCAGAGAGAATCAATGAACTTGGAAGAAAAAATGGGCAGGTAACGAGAGGACTAATCAACAAATGACTTTAAATGCTGGGACATGATAAGGTACGATTTTGAATATTTTTGGGATGACACTATTACAATAATAAATATGGGTCACATTGAGGAGATTCACAAAGATTACGGTTTTCAGTCAAAGCGTGATAAAAATTGAATTTTAGCCCGGAATAAAAGACCTCGTTCTCGCGGCGAGACAAAAGAAAAACAACATTGTCCTTGCAATGTGATAAAAGATTTTAGGGCAGAAAAAAATTGAGATAAAAGATCTCGTTCTTATTGCAAGATAAAAGAAAAATGACGTCACCCTTGTGACATAATAAAAGATTTTAGGGTGGCAAAAAATGAGATAAAAGATCTCACTCATTTGGTGAGATAAAAGAGAAAATATGGAAGGGGAATATCCAATGTTTTAAGGTTAAAAGGGGGCATAAGCTTGAGAAGTTCAAAATTGGAGTGGCTTCAAAGAGGACACACGTGAGTAATATTTTCCTCTTTCACAATCAAATAACTGTCATACTAGAGAGAATTAATGAACTTGGAAGAAAAAATGGGCTTGTAGCCAAAGGTCTAATCCACTAATGACTTTAAATGCTAAGACATGGTAAGGTATGATTTGGAATATTTTTGGGATGAAACTATTACAATAATAAATATGAGTCACATTAAAGAGATTCACAAATATTACGATTTTCGGTCAAAGCGTGATAAAAAGTGATGCATAAATTTTTTTATCTAAGTTTAAGTCTAACGCTGAGATAAAAAGTAGATTTTAGCGTGGAATAAAAAATATCGCTCTTACGGGGAGATAAAAGAAAAACATCGCCATTGCAGCGTGAAAAAAGATTTTGGGACAGAAAAAATGAAATAAAAGATCTTGCTCTTGTAGCGAGATAAAAGAGAAAATATCTCACCCTTGTGGCGTGATAAAAGATTTTAGGAGAAAAAAGAATGAGATAAAATATCTTTCTTGTGTAGCGAGATAAAAGAAAAGAGGAGGTGGAAAGGAATTTCCAATGTTTTATGGTTCAAAGGGGGCATAAGCCCGAAAAGTTGGAAACTGGAACTCGGCTTCAAAGAGGACAAGTGAGTAGTGTTTTCTTCTTTCACAATCAAATAACTGTCATATCAGAGACAATTAATGAACTTGGAAGAAAAAATAGACTGGTAACCAAAGGACTAATTAACAAATGTCTTTAATTGCTGGGACATCGTAAGGTATGATTTGTAATATTTCTTGAACCACACTATTACAATAATAAATATGGGTCACATTAAGGAGATTCACAAAAATCATGATTTTTAGTGAAAACGTAATAAAAATTGGTGCTTAGAATTTTTTATCTCAGTTTAAGTCCAAAACTGAGATAAAAAATAAGTTTTAGCACAGAATAAAAGACCTCGCTCTTGCGGCAAGATAAAAGAAAAACATCCTCGCTCTTGTGACGTTATAAAAGATTTTAGGGCAGAAAAAAATGAGATAAAAGAATTCGCTCTTGTGGTGAAATAAAAGAGAAAAGACCTTACCCTTGTGGCGTGATAAAATATTTTAGTTTGGAAAAGAATGAGGTAAAAGATCTCACTCGTGTGGCGAGATAAAAAAGAAAAGAAGGTGAGAGGAAATTTTCAATGTTTTATGGTTCAAATGGGCATAAGCCTCAGAAGTTGGAATCTAGAGTGGCTTCAAAGAGGACATATGAGTAATATTTTCCTCTTTCACAATCAAATAACTGTCATACAGAAGAGAATCAATGAACTTGGAAAAAAAATGGGCAGGTAACCAGAGGACTAATCAACAAATGACTTTAAATGCTGGGACATGGTAAGGTACGATTTTGAATATTTCTGGGATGACACTATTACAATAATAAATATGGGTCACATTGAGTAGATTCACAAAAATTACGATTTTCAGTCAAAGCGTGATAAAAAGTGAATTTTAGCGCGGAATAAAAGATCTCATTCTTGCGGCAAGATAAAAGAAAAACAACATTGTCCTTGCAGCGTGATAAAAGATTTTAGAACAGAAAAAAATGAGATAAAAAATCTTACTTTTGTGAAGATATAAAAGTAAAAAGACTCCACCCTTGTGGCGTGATAAAAGATTTTAGGGTAAAAATAATGAGATAAAAAATCTCGCTCGTGTGGTGAGAAAAGACTTCACCCTTGTGGCGTGATGAAAAAGTGAAAAGCCCTCACCCTTGTGGCGTGATAAAAGATTTTAGGGTAGAAAAGAATAAGATAAAAGTTCTCGCTCTTGTGGTGAGATAAAAGAGAAAAGAATTCACCCTTGTAGTGTGATAAGAAACTTTAGCATGGAAAAAAGTGAGATAAATAATTTCACTCTTGCGGCGAGGTAAAAAACCTACCCATTCAGGCGTGCGGTCTGAATTTTCACGTGGGCAGGCTAGTACCCATTTAGGCAGGCTTTGAAAAGTTATGCGAGGAAAACGATATCGTTTAAGGACTTTGAAAAATTCTTTTTTTGTTTTTTTTTTTATACAAAAAGTAGGAAGGTAAGTCCTAATTACACTCACCCCAAAAATCTTTACATTTCATCTTCACGCCCAAAAAAGTCTCAGTTGTTTATTCAACGACAGGAGGGCTATTCCACTAGTGCTCGATTTTTACGTGGGCGAGCTGTGATCTTTATGGTCTATTATAATAGTGAAATTTAGTTATTTCGGATGTCTTCCAAGTGTTTGACATATTAGATAAAAAAAATAATTATATTATTATGGCTTAACCTTATTTGAAAATGATTAAAATCCAATTGGGATGCCACCATTGAAATTGATATTCAATATAAACACAAAATTCATGTGAAATGGTTAGCGTATTAAAAAGTAATAATCTAATGTTTGTCTATAATGTTATAATCTGCAAGTTGTGATAATTTTCATAAAAATACAAAATGCACACTATAACAAAAAATACTATTGTCTACTAAATTTACTAGCTAAAACTAAAATTTTCGCCTCAAGAAAATCTTTTGGAAACCAACAACTAATTTTGATTGACAAAAGATCTGTTGTCATATTTTAAAATTTTTTTAAACAATGTTTATATATGTATTTTTTATATTTTCTAATATCATTTTACTTGCATTTCAAAAAATTTAGTAAATTTTAAGAGAAAAAAAAAGTTTTCTCACTTTAGAAAGTAAGTTCAAATATTTTTTGTTTTCCTAATGTAACAGAACGTTCTGGGCTAGTTTAGTGGTAAGAGCTTGGAAAATCAACCAAGGATGCATAGGTTTGAAACTTGACAATGATAAGAAAAGATAGTCTAGTAAATACAAAGAAAAGATCACGCGCAATGGTTTTCCGTCTCAGTTTATGGTGTGATCATTTTGAATTTTCTATCACGGTTATAGATCATGATCTAAAGTGACATACAATCATACCCAGAAAAGAGAATGCCCAAAAGAAACAATCACGGTTAATAAAAGAGAAACAATCTCACCTTTTAGCCGTGATTGTTTTTTTCTTTAAATCACAGTTTATAGCCGTGATAAAAGAGAGTGACTTACAATCATACCCAGATCCATCACGGTAGTAGGAGCGTGATGAAAAACTTACAATTACGGTCAATAATTGTGATCTTTATGATTTATTATAGTAGTGCATGTTCTGACAATACATAAAATAGGAGCAATCAAGAGTACTAACATTTTGTAAATATTCACATTTAACATTAAATATAATTTTATCATGCAAGGACATTTAATATTCAAATCCAGTAACAACTCCTAAATCATGCTTTTACTAAAGAAATTAATAAGCGTTACAGCTAGAACTCCAGAGGCACTTTCTATAGTTTCTCATTTGCCAATTTTATACATCTTTCAAGCCGATAATTACTTTTACATCTAATCTAAGAACAATCTCTCATGCAAACATAGATGTTACTTGCTGCAATAATTGTACAAGCCTATTCTTGTTACTTTAGCGAAAATTGTAACAGTAATATACTTAGGTAAATAGATAGGAGGTTTCTTTCTTGTTCTTAGGAGGTAGGGGTTGATTCTAACGGCGTCAGGTTAAGTTGTGAGCGTTACATCTCCTTTGGTCTCGAATTGATTGGGAAAAAAGTCCTAATTTTTCTCTCTTTCTCCCTCTAGGGTTTCCAAGATGTGTGGGAGTGTTGTGTTGTGGGAATGGGAAAGATGTGTTTTTGGAGCTTGGGGGTGGGTATTTATAGGTGGGAAGAGGAGTGGAGGCCAAGCAAAATTAGGAGAGAGAGAAATCGGGTAGAGAGAGAGAGAGACGGCACAGAGAGGAAGAAGAAGGTGATCTTGGTCAACATAGGTAGAGTGGGAGGAGTGGAGGCCAAGTTTGTGTGGGGAGGAAGAAAGTGGCGTGTGGGGAGGAAGAAAGTGGCGTAGAGAGAGAGCGGGGGGGGGGGGGGTCAGTTGACTGAGAGGGAGAGGGGTGATGAGAGTGATGGTTGTATGTGTATGTGTATGTGTATGTGTATGTGTGTGTTTATATCGTCCGCTATTTTATAAAAAAAACTTACCAATTTAGTGAATTTTTTTTGTTTTACGTTTTAGGCTCTTATAATCGAGACAAATAATTAATCCAGAAAATATAATGTGAATCTCAAAAACATTTAGAAGAGACAAACAAAAATACCTAACCAAAAAATTGAAGAAGAAGAGGAAGAAACTTTTTGATCTAGAAATTGCTATTTTAGCTTAACCTTCACTTGTGTTATACTCCATTTTTTAGAGTGTGTCCGTTAACTAAAATAAATACATTTTTTGAATTAAAAGTGATGTATTATAAATATATGATTTGTCTCGTAAAATAAAAATAAAAATTTTAAAAATAAAAATTTTAATGGGACAGAGTGTGAATTGATCTGGTACAAGTTATTAGCCCGATTCTAATCCCGTTCTTACGAGGAGAGTTTGGGCTATCCGTGCTTTAAACTTATTCGGCCTGATAACATTCTAAAAAAGCCCAACAAGTGGCCCACTCTCCTCAAAACCCTAGGGGAGTGCTGACTTGACGACCTAGGTATAAAACCTTATCCTCACCTCACACTCCGTCTTCTTTCCATTCGTAGCTTCAAGAGAGAGGAGAGAGAGAGAGATGGTGACTCTCAAGCTTCAGAAGCGGCTCGCCGCCAGCGTCCTCAAGTGCGGCAGGGGAAAGGTTTGGCTCGATCCAAATGAATGCAACGAAATCTCCATGGCCAACTCTCGTATGCTCTTCCCCCCTCTTATCTCTTCCATCTGAGATTTCATTTCTATCTAGCTTTATTTCTTGAAGATCGGTTCGTGCTTTTATTGATCTCGTTCAATTAACTCCCGAAACTACTTCATTTTCGTTACATAGTTTCGTTGTTCCTTTAAAACGATGCCAATCGTTTTCCTTGCTCTACTTTCCTTTTGTTACTGTTATGATGTTTGGTCTAATCCTGTAGCTATACGTGTAATCTAACTTATGGACTGTTTGGTGTGTTCTCCATGTATGACATCTACGTTGTTAGATGGTTGTTTTGCGTTCGTAAATAGCTACGTTTTTATTTTTTTGGTTCAGTTCCGTCGTTCGTATACCAGTGGCGAGTTGTAGTTGAACGGCTTGTGACTTGAATAATTTTTAAAGTGGATTGAACTATTTACAGGCGGCTGTGTATTGTATAATTCTGATGAAACTAGTTTTTTTAACGAAAAAATTACTGCCTTCTTTTCTCAAAATGGTAGTCCACCATTAAAAATACGAACAATTTTCAAACCAGAATATAAGGTCCTTCCATGCACAATTTTTTAAATTTCTTGGCGCCAAATTAAAGATCTCATTTGATGGACGGAGTTCTAGAGTTGGGACATCTGCATGATCTTAGTTGCTTTGATTGCGCTTGATGTTTTTATCCATCTGTCTATGGGGAAAGTTCTGTATGCGTAACGCTACACTAGTTAATGGATGAGTCCATTTAGCTGTAGACGTCCTAGTTATGTGCCTTGGTAGAAAAGGAATGAACTAAATCAGGTAGTTGAAAATGAAGGGATAAAAACGGCTACCGGGTTGTTTCCTTCCTCAGGCGCTTATTGCCATTATTCAATAATGAGAAATTTAGCATGTGCATTTCTATTATTCACAAATTGAGGTAACCCCTGATTTCGTAGTAGGAAGACTAAAGAAGTGATGATTCTGTACACATTGACACAACCATTTCTCTTGCACTCTCTTGAAGTTGAGGCTTTGTTGCTACTACTGCAAGTGTTTCTCTTGTAGCATCATTGGTCCCTATTTTGCTTGTATTTTGATATGTTTCTTTCTTGTTGAGTGCAGGCCAAAACGTACGGAAGCTGGTCAAGGATGGTTTTATCATTAGGAAACCAACCAAGATTCACTCCCGATCCCGTGCGCGCAGAATGAAGGAGGCCAAGCGAAAGGGACGTCATTCTGGATATGGTAATTAGGGGAACAGATTTGGGTCAACAGATTTCAGTTCAAGACATTTCTATTGTTATTTTTTAATTTTTCCCAGTAGCTTAGATAGACATCTCCTGTAATTTGTGTGTATTTAGTTGGATAATTCTGCTAAAATCACCTTGGACATAGATGTCAACTGATCAACAATGTTTTCCTGAACAAATTGATTTTTAAGCTTTAGATAAGATGTAGAAAGAAATCACTGGAAATTGGAAAATGGCCATGGTAGATAGGGTTACGTAGATTACGCTGATTGTTGGCTATTTTCGTTTCTGTCACTTGCTACTCTGAGATAGGGTTACGTAGATTACGCCGATTGTTTAGATGGAGAAATTTGCCTGGTTTTTTATGCTTGTTTGTTTTCAGGTAAACGTAAGGGTACAAGGGAGGCAAGGTTACCCACAAAAATACTGTGGATGAGGAGGTTGCGTGTGCTCAGGCGCTTGCTCCGCAAGTACAGGGAATCAAAGAAGATTGACAAGCACATGTATCATGACATGTACATGAAGGTGAAGGGTAACGTGTTCAAGAACAAGAGGGTGCTAATGGAGAGCATCCACAAGTCCAAGGCTGAGAAAGCTAGAGAAAAGACGTTGGCTGACCAATTTGAGGCCAAGCGTGCAAAGAACAAGGCTAGCAGGGAAAGGAAGTTTGCTAGGAGAGAGGAACGGCTGGCCCAGGTATAATACATATTGATTGATCTTTACTTTTCCTTCTATGTAACGATGTTTGCTGACGAAGGGAAACTCAAACAGTCAAACATAAGCTTGTTTTGTTGAATTCCACCCTGAATTCTGAAATAGAACCAAGTAGCCATTTTTTCAGGTCCCATGGGATTGAGTTCAAATTATTTTGCTGTTCTGCCCATACGATTTATGTTTAAGCTACCTATTTTGGGTACCTTATGCGTACATCTTAATTTATTGAGAAACACATTGGGTTCAAGCTTTGTGTGCTTTCTATAGAAATAGCTGATTTCACATTCATTAGTTTACATTTCATTTTTTGTACAGGTGCGAATTAGCTTACACTTTTTACATTTGATTTTTTCTTCTGCAATTGTATCTTCTTGTACTTTAAATTCCTATCCTATTCATTTGCATGTTGTGTCCAAATCCTCTCCAACATGGTTAGAAGTTGCAGGAGCTTTTAACTTGATGTCCAAATGATCATTCTTTCTTGATTATGATCGATATTTAATTGTTTCGCACTTTCTGTCTGACGTGCACAGGGACCAGGAGAGAAAGCACCTCAAGCTCCAGCTGCAGCAGCTGCACCCACAGCTCAACCCGCTCAGTAAGTATTCAGATGTTATGTTGGCTAATCTATGATGAGGTGGTTTGGGGTACAATTTTAACTTGGTTTTGTTTGGTTACAGGGCATCCAAGAAATCCAAGAAGTGAGATCTGCAATGATGGATACTGAGGATTTAGAAGAACACATTGTTATCTTGTGTTCTGGTTATTATCATAGTTCAGTGATTTTTGACCTATTATGTTTTTCATTTTGTCTTGGTTATTTTGTCGAACAGTGTTGTTTTCATGTTGAAGGAAGATTGTTAAGATATTTGATACTTCCCAGTTTGTGTTCATCTATGTTAAAGTCGGTTCCTTTCGTTTCCTCCTGCTAGTTGGGTTTGGTGTATCAAATCTGCAACTTGTGCTGGCTACTGTCAGCATATAAACTGTGAAACAATGTTGATGTGTATGTGGTGTTTGTTTCCCAAAATACTCCAGGATACCATGTAACAGTTTTTCGAAATCTATGCAAGATGATGCAGCATGCTGCTCAGAGAGAGCAAATGTCAATTATACGGATTGGAAAGAGGCTGATGTTTTGTCTCAGACAAGGAAAGGAGAGGTTGCACAAATTAGTTGATGCATGCCCCCTTAAAGTACTTGTGGTTTCGGTGGATTTCTGACTGTTACAATGAGCCGTTGAGCCATCCTTGTTTGTATTTAGCTGATTAAATGCGGAAATTAGTATAGTAAAAATGTAGATACTCTTTACCTTGTGATTGTACATGAATCTCACAGGACACCACTTGAGCTGTGTTCCCAGATCTGAGTGTGTGAAGATCAACCCGTAAAACTCCACGCTTGGCGGTCTAATTTTGCTCAAACCGTTGGTATCTGCAGGCCCCTGTGAGGTACAGATGGCAATCTGGGTTCGCTCTCTAGGCGCACATCTAACTTCTGAGTTCTGATCTACAACCGCGTTATCCAAGCTGGGCCAGGGCAAAACCAGCCCGTATTGCCAAAGAATAAACAAAGTAGGGGAAATGACGGCTCAGGATATATTTTGATAATTAATATCCATCAAGAACATTTTCAATATTAACAAATGTTCTCAGCATGTCCTTAAAGGGTATTAATTATCAAAACACGTTCTGAACCGTCATTTTCCCAACAAAACAAAAGTATAGCTTTGAGGCCCTTAGAGCATTTCCAATCTTGACCCAAATTCTAGGTAAAAACTTATTTTGGGTCAGCCCCACTCCAATGGCAAAATAATTTTACCCTAATATATTATTATTATTTAAGTATTCAATGGCAATAATGTAAATAAGAGAAGTCAACAAATTTGATTTGAGGTAGAGCTGCTGTGAAGAAAAAGAACTCGGCCCACCTCCATAACCACCACCAACCTCTGCGTTTTTTCTCCCCCAAGTCGACTTGTGCTCCGGCAACCACCAATCACCACAACCCTCCAGCAACCACCCACATTCCACCGCTTACCACCACCTAAAGAATTATGATCCATATATTCTCCTTTATTTTCCATCTGTAGGAACTCGTTCCGGCGGCGGCGGTCATATGAATCCCCTAATCTCCGGCTCCGAATTCCATCTGTAGGAACTCATTCCATCTGTACGTCTCTCTCTCTCTCTCTCTCTCTCTCTCTAACTAGCCGTTGTAAAAACGAGGAAAGGGTTTGGGTTGTCTGAAATTTGGGCAAATAAATGGATAAAACCTAAAATGGGAAAGGATTTGGGTAGAAGATTGGAGAAATTTTTCAGATTTTTACTCGAATTTTGAATTTGGGAAAGAGTTTGGATTAAGATGGGAGATGCTCTTAGGGCCCTTGTTCTTGCTTGAGGTAGACACACAAGCAAGATAAATCACATGAACCAGCTCAAAAGCCTAACCTCCGAACTCCCAGGCCCACCAGGAAAGGTGGGCTCTTCAGGAAACATTTAGTATAAACAGAGTCGCATTTACCATAAAAAAACGGGGCGGGGGCGGAGAAAGTAAATACACATTTGCAATTTTATCGGGCAAAATTTGGCCTAAAAACTTAAATCGTGTTTGCAGACAAATAGCCATAGATTCCATCATGTATACATGGAATGAGTAAATTCGATGTCTTCCCAAATAAACCAACATAGTTGCATTGGGATCCTGACGTACAATTGGGTAAAGAAAATATTGTGATCCCTCGGATGGAGATGTTTTGTTGCTTTATGCAGCACCCTCTCTTAAAGCCTACATAAAATGTCACTGAAAACTTAGTGCTACCGATCTCAGGAATGACTGCTTGGCTTCTGATCAGTTCCGCCTTGAAACACATAAGATAAATGATGCTAGAATGTCAACCTAGTTTGAGTCTAAAGACTCGTCTGATAACGAGGGAGTTCTTTAGGAAATAGGTTACGTCCAATGACATCTGCGCTCCCTTGATCTGTTCTACCGGCAACTGCAACCTCCAGCATTGTTGATTCATTGGGATCGTTGCAGATTCCAAGTTTTGCAAGGAATGAAACTGTTGTACTCTTGTCCAATCCCTTGCTTTCAATCCAAATGTGACCCCCCATTAGATTTATAAACCTGATTCCATCGTTTCAAAAATGTCACGAAAACAGAGTCAGACAATCTAATTGAAGAAGTCACTCAATACTCCATGCTATTTTAAGACATCATGATGACTGCGATCAGTCATTTGATACATATCATATGACAGAATTACTAATCTAGACTCGAGTAAATACCGTCTGCAAATGGCGAGCCCAAGACCAGCCCCATTATTATTTTGGTTTGATCCACTTTGAGACTGAGCAAATTTAGTAAAACAGAGAGCGAAATCTTGTGGGAGAATACCGCAACCAGAATCTTTAACCTGCAAAAAGAAACTATCTAGTGAAGAATTTTAATTCCCCCCCACCAGTAACAGCTAAAAGATATGGACTCGACAGAGTAAAGCCCGCATAATGGAGTTCAAGATGCAGGAAATAAGAAATTCGATTTTACTTTTGTAGTGTCTTTCTTTCTGTAGTTCATTGCCAAACTTCATACCACATTAAACAAGTCCAAAGGTCAGCCTTGCAATCTCCAAGCAAAATGCTTGAGTTTGCACTATAAATGGTTGCACTTCAAGGAATACCAATTTATATTGCCATATCATCCCTTGAAAAGATACTTGAAATTTAGCCAGTGAAAGAGGAGAGAACTCAACCTGCACTCTTAAGAAGAAGTAGCCATCACTTGACACGGGATAAAACTCAGGAGCTCGCCAGTCTCTCAAAGACTCTGGTTTTGCAATTGAAGCCACAACTGAGACATAACCCTTCTTTGTGAACTTCACAGCATTACCCACGATATTTATGATTGTTTGTATCACTCGTTTCTCATCACCCATAGCATATATAGGTAAATCCGGGGCCAAAATAAGTGTCAAGGATAACTTCTTCCCAGATGCAGCAAGCATTCAGGGTGGCTTAAGGCCATACAGGTTTTTTTTACCAGAGGAGAGTATTATCACAATACAATCCACTTTCATCTTCTCACTCTCACGCAGAGAAATGAACAAGGTGACAACAGAACTGAATGTGGAAGTCAAAAAAGTTGTGCGACTAGTATTTAGTTTTTCTGAACTACGTATTCAAATGAAATGCACCATCCCCATACGATAATTGCAGGACAAGCTTAAAGTCAAAAAAGTTGTGCGAATAGTATTTAGTTTTTCTGAACTATGTATTCAAATGAAATGCACCATCCCCATACGATAATTGCAGGACAAGCTTAAACCACCAAAAAGTCATTAGACGCCCGTGAAGGGGCTCTGAGGTTACCCCACACATAGTTTACGCACAAGCACTTACAAATAAATATACAAGATAGCATGGGAAGTAGGAACCAATATAAACTAACGGTTCTGGTTCCCTAAAAAAATGTACGTCCAACTTGACTTTAGGTAATGTTGTCCAGAAACTACATAACTAAGTCCTGAGGCTAAATATATTTTATTGGTATTCATGTCACCGTCCTTCAGAAATTTGCAGTCCAAACACTGCCCAAATAACTTGAATTCCAGATTTATCCGATGATATATCAGCAATCACTTCAAAACTCGATTCCAATCATTTAATACTAGAGCCTGCAAGAATCTAGTATATTACCTACATATGTATATGCATGTAAATTAGGGAAATCTCTTACCCTTTTTTTTTGAACGGCAAAGAAAATTTTATTAGATAAAAGAGATAAGGAAACAGTACATAAGAAGGCTAGAGTGAAATAGCATCACTTATTTTCCAGAAGTTGATGATTGATGGGCAGATCAATCATTTGAATGGGACCATGATAAAGTGAAAGTCTACTGAGTCTAAATAATCAATACCTGCTAGCGAATCCACTGTACAGTAGTACTATACATAAATACTGTATGATTTAGATTGGAAAAAGGATTGATTACCAGAAGAAAATGGCTCCATCACCTTTTGTTTGGTAAGGTATTCATTAGAAGAGTTAGAAGTCCAAGACTCTCTTAACCCTGTTGTTCGACAATCATAAACCAACCACCCCTAAGTTAATCTAACAACAAGTTTCTGCCCTCTATAAATAGACACTTAAAGCCATAACATAACACACAACAGTCTTGATTCACAAACAAAAAACAACCTTAACCAAAGATTAGCCAAAATGCGCTTGAAGTATCTTCTTATTCTTCTTCCATTGGCCATGCATTGCCTTGGCTATAACCCCCTTTTCACAGGGGCTTGACCATAATCTCAACCACCCCTCTTCTTTAGTACCACCATCCACTGTACTGAATTACCATGGTGGTCCGCTCCTGACCGGACCAAGCAGCATCAATATCTATCTGATTTGGTACGGAACCTTCTACAAAAAAGACAGAACACCCATCACCGATTTCTTCGCTTCCTTTGCCCCTCCTAGGGGAATCAATTCCACTGTTTTGACATGGTGGAATACGATTCTATCGTACAAAGACAAGTCCGGAAACCCAGTCTCCGGAGCAGTCAAATTCGCCTAAACAACTCGGTGACGTAAAATACTCACTTGGGAAGCATATCAAGCGAGCCCAAATACGAAACTGTGTAAAAAACAAGATAGACACGGGAAAATTACCTTATGACCATCATGGGATATATCTGGTTTTGACTTCTAAAGAGGTGACTGTAGACCGATTCTGCATGGATTCATGCGGTTTTCATGGAGGAATCATGACATTGGCAAAGAGGAGAGTCGTCTATGCACATGTTGGAGACCCCCATGTGCAGTGCCCTGGGCTGTGTGCATGGCCATATGCGATTCCTGCTTATGGCCTGCCGGGCCAGGCCCTTGTGGCACCTAATGGGATCGGGTCTGATGGGATTATTATCAACGTTGCGACGATTCTTGCTGGAGCCGCCACCAACCCATTAAAGTCTGGTTACTTTCAAGGCGATGCCTTGGCACCACTGGAGGCTGTCACAGCATGTCCGGGGATTTTTGGTGACGGAGCTTATCCAGGGTATCAGGGTGACTTGAAGGTGGATAAAATAAGCAAGGCAAGTTACAATGCTTATGGTGTCAATGGCCGGAAGTTCCTTCTTCCGGCTATGTGGGACCCACTGCATGTCCACTGCAAGGTTGTCGCATGAATTAAAAACATCGCCTTGCGTGTTGAAGAGAATGTACATAGGATAATATGCAAGGATGTCTAGAATCGGGGCTGTTGATGCAGATATTTGTGAACACACCTCCTTTGTATATGGGAAAATCATTTTCCTTGTGGATGTACAAGTAAAATGACTTTTTCCTTGATGTTTGAAGGTACATCTATTATTGGACTAGTTGTAGATGGTCAAGTCTCCAAGATTGTGGCTTCGTAGTGTTCAAGGAGTTCAAAAAATGCATCTCCATTGCGTATAGAAGTTGTTTACACGTGCAGCAATGAAGCATAGGTAAACGAAAGAAGAAGCACTCAAAGGATTTTATAAGAGTAGTTTTCTATGGACTTCTTCCAAATAATTTCCTCAACTGTCTCTACATAAAAATGTGGGAGGCTATCTCATTATTAACCCAAATGAACAGCCATGTCATTAAAAAGATCCAAAAGACAAGCTAAGCAGAGAAAAGCCTCAAGAATAGTGTTTTCCCTGGACATTGGATCATTATTACCTACAGCACCAGATAGAGGAAAATGGTGCAGAAACGATACCTCATGAAAACTATTTGGGGGACTAGGGATCATCACAAACTCTGAAAGCATATCATGCTAGTTAGTCCAAGGGACCTATCATTTTCTCTGGAACTACAAGTTTGTCGAACTCTTCAGCGCTCAGTACTCCAAGTTTTAGAGCAGCTTCCTGCAAGATTGAACCTCCGTCAGGTATGAGCATGAAAATTTGACACGGTTAATTCATTGGATTCCTAAATGCGAGGAACGGGGAAAAATTAAACTGCCAAAAGACATCCCAGTATGACGTAGAAATGTAGGGAGCCATCACCTTCAGAGTGCTTCCCTCCTTGTGGGCTTTCTTGGCAACTGCTGCAGCATTGTCATAACCAATTTTCTGGAATGAAGCAACATGAGATATTATCCAAAACCAAAATTCCCCACACACCCCCCCCCCCCCCCCCCCCACAAGAGAGAGAGGGTTCAGCTTAAACATGTGAGTGGAAACTTACAGGGTTTAAAGATGTGACGAGCATTAGCGACTGAAGTGAATTCCAGAAAAAATACAAGAAACAAGAAATAATTAATATGATAGTTCGATTTAACAAACAATGGTCAAATAAGGAAAAAAATCCTTAGTGGCCTTCGCCGACATACCTCATGCAGTAATTTTGAAATCCTTTCCCCATTGGCTTGAATTCCCCTTACACAATTCTTTTCGAAAGAAGCAGATGCATCCCCTATCAATCTCACTGACTGTAAGCAATGCATCATACAATAAGTAATGAAAAATGAATCCATGGCAGCATGGAAGAACATGAAAAAACCATGGGCATTTACAGTACTCTAAGAAAGTCCATGTAAACTACTATTAAGATAATATTAACATTCTAGGCATCTCCACAATGCATGGACCATTGGGTAATGTGAGAAATGGACCAGGTTAGGTCAACTTTAATTACTGCCTTTTTTCCCCTCGAAGCAACAAAGCACCCCTTCATGGGCTTGATTCTAGTCAGATTTTAGGAACTTTCCTAAAACAAAAGTCGGTAAACTGTAATCGACTAATCATAGCATGCATTTACCACAAAGATTTAAAGCAATTCATGATGTTACTTGGTACCAGTTCAGTTCTTCCTAAAGAGGCTCTCAGTTTCAGAATGTAAAGGCTGCACTCAAAGGAAGTAGTAGAGGGAATCCAATCAGTTCCCAAAAAAGTACAGATAATTTTGGAAATATTGAAATGGTTATAAACCACAACTTTCAAAAGAATAGAAGATGTCGAAATTCATTTCCTTCTCTAATAATGCACTCGAGCAAACTTCAAACAGTTAAAGCCTTGATACTATCAATGAACTCTCCAACAGAAGTAACACCAGTCTAGAGCCAGCTGTGGCTAACTATCAGATGCAATAGGGTCATCGCGGCTACTAAATCGAACATTCTAAATTATGCCCTCTCCAAAAACAATCTCAAGCATAAAATGCAAACAGAACTTACATGGAGAAGAGCATTAGCAATCATAGGCTTGAAAACATTCAACTCAAAATGGCCATTTGATCCTCCAACCGTAACGGCAACATGGTTTCCCATGACCTAAGATGCACAAAGTTAGTTGCTTGAGTGAAAAAACACAAAAAGAAATTGATAGCAATACGAACTAAAACAATGTCATAGAAGCATAAGTAAAAGTCACGACTACATGTTTTAGGGCAAGCATTATTGTATTTCCAAAAGCATCCAAGGCACACTCCAGACATTTAAAATCTAAGTAAACAGGAATAAGACACTGAACCTTACCTGAGCACAAACCATAGTAAGGGCCTCGCACTGGGTAGGGTTCACTTTCCCCTGAAATAGAGTAAGAGCACACAAAATAAGTTTCCTTTTATTTTTATTTTTCTGATTCTCTGTGGACTGGCCAAAATCAGAAATGAGAGAGGATAAAGGTCTTACAGGCATAATACTGCTGCCAGGCTCATTTTCAGGAAGAATGAGTTCACCAAGGCCACAGCGCGGACCACTGGACCATGAAACAAACATAAACACACAGAAGTAATCAGTGTAACAAACACTGTGTTAACAGACTACAACGTATACCTTCCTAACAACCGTATGTCATTTGCAATCTTCATCAGGGAAGCAGCAATTGTGTTCAAGGCTCCACTAGTTTCAACAAAAGCATCATGTGCAGCCTGACATTACCAAAAATCATTAGAAGAGGCAAAACTGATTTGTCATTAAGGAGACAATATATGGAAACCACAACGAAATTCAGGGGACCCAAAGGATAACCAGTGCTTCAAATTTGTTTTCTGCTGTGACAAACGGCAAGTTTGTTTCTTCAGCTACTGCTGCAGCAATCTTTACATCAAACCTGAAAAGGTCACAATATTGAGAAATGGAGTCCACAACACAAACCAAAACAATCATCATTATAGACTTCACCAAGACCACACGTGTAGTGAGATTTTGGAACTTTGATGCTCATGACCAGGTGACAAACCATCTTCTCCTTCAAACAACTAGGACAAAGCTACTTCTCTACGCTACTGATTCTTGGGGATGGTATCCATTCAGGTAAAAGTAAAAACTTAGCTTTGAGACAACTAAGACTAGTTTCCTTCTAACACTTCACTGATTCTTTGTGGGCAATTTCCTATCAAGAATTTGCACAATTATTGAGACCCTAAAAAGAAAAATGCAAATTCCCTTGTGCTATTGCTCAAACCCCAGGTTCCGAGTACTTTGGCCATTTTGTCGATGTATTCACTATATTCTCACAACACCATTCCGTCCTTCGTTGTCTCTTAGTTGCCTACGGTCTAGTAAGTTGGTTCTCACATCTGCAGAAGATAGTCACTTTGTCCACGACAGAAGCTGAGTACGTAGTCGTGACAGAAGCCGCTAAGAAGATGATTTGGTTGAAGGCGTTTCTGGGTGAGTTGAGTTTGAAGCAAGAGGACAGTGTTCTTTTCAGTGATAGCCAGAGTGCAAGGATCCTATATGTTAACACCAGTTCAACAATTAAGACAGTTTTTTTTTTTTTTTCAAATGAACTGCATCAAGAACAAACGATTCTAACCATGAGTCTAGTTTGTTCATGCACATGGAACAAGTACATTGAAAAAACACTGGTCATAGAAAGCTAAACTACAAGAGAAACAAGACCAACAGACTGAACACAGAATTCCAAGTCTCGTAGAAGTAGGTGAAGGGTCTCAAGCACCAAATAAAGCAGGCGAATACCCTTTTTTGGTGTTCAATCCAGTCCCTACAGCAGTGCCACCCTGCGCAAGCTGCTCATGCAACCTCTAACCTGTTAGATCTTTAGTAGACACAGAATAGAACCAACAGAGGTAAACAACCACTAACTGCCAACCTGATACATGCGAGGAAGGGTGCACAGGACTCGGTCAATTCCATATTTCACCTGCAACAAGAGCTCATTCTGTAAGGAATCCCTTCACATGTAATGAAGGCTTTCGCCATTCTTTCGAGTGGGTCAAAACCAAATCCACTGCAAAGTAGTAAACACTGGAAAAGTTTGGTAGCAAAATAAGCTTACTTGTGTCGTGTAGCTGCTAAACTCTTGCCCCAAAGTCAAAGGTGTTGCATCTTGAGTGTGAGTACGCCCAATTTTTATGATATCTTTGAACTCCACCGACTAGCAAAACCAAATAAGCTTGATAGATAGGAGTCTTTGCAGATATAACTGAAGTATGCGTGTATCATTACAAATGACAAAGATAGAAGCATGACAAACAAAACGTAGCACATAAAGACAAGGTCAGAACACATCACCAAATTGCTATTAGACAGACAATAGTGCTTATGAATCAGGGTAAAAAAGGATCTAACCATAACTTTCATAATTGATAGGAGAAGGAACGCCAATTCAAAAGCCACCTTAGCTTTTGTAGGTAATGGGCTCGCACGCCCATGTGACACCACATCATCTCCCTACCCTCCCTTAGCAATGATCTCCCATACTAGCCTCCTGAGGTGAAATCTGGACCAATGCAAATCCCCAAACAGCCTGTTCGGTACGGTTAGTTCTCCCACCATCGCGTCAACGAACTTTCAAACCAAATGCACCATCTCCACTCGCGCTGGTGCACTCGGTCTTCCCTCATCACTGCCATGCGGATCTTCCACTTGAGTCTATTTCTCACATGATATGCATTTGATCCGTCTAAACCTGCCTAAGTGGCGAGCCTAGGTTAGTAGGGTGAGTATAGGGCATAGAAACAGCCTCTGAAATGGTACAACAGTCATGAGGCACCACAAAAATCTCTTGACCCTCACGTAAGATCTCGGGTTCTGGTGACATAGTTGATAGGCTTAGAGGATGTGTCCTGACCCAATTTTCACTAGATGGACTTGCATCTTTACAATACTTAGATAAGACTACACAAACTGCGATAGAGACACATGAAGTGCTCCGTAGCACCTCAACACCACATAGCATGCCCAACCAATATAGTCTCTGGCTACCTCCAAATGTTGAGCTAGCAAAGGAAGCCACCTGTCCACACAACCAGGTGAGTTCGCCTCCATGGCTTGACCCTCCTATATTGAGGAAATAACCTTTGCCTTGCACGCGCAACATAGCCATCTCCTTCCAACTAAACCTTGTACACTGATTCCCCAGTTCCAAGCCTCCACTTTTCTGTCTCTCCCCCTGAGACCGAAAGAACCTCACTCAGTTCACTGGCTCCACCCTGATGACCCAGAGCCAGCTCAGTGACCGTCATGCCTCCCTAAGGCTCCCTCTGCAGTCCCATAGAGCCTCCATCGCCCACATATCCTAAAGCCTACTTCAAGATACAATATTTAAAACGGTGGGTAAACCCATGGTGAGATGACTCTATGCCCTAAGTCGTACAAAATTGAAAGACCAAACAAAAACTTTCAGAATCACCAAATTCAAGTTGACAAACAAACCCATGTTGAATTGGAGCTTGGTATAGTCAGAGGCATTATGTAATGGGTAATAAGATCGTCAGCGTAATAACCCTGATTTTTAATTATGCATAATATATGAATAATTGTCGTGTTTTTAGTAAAATCTCGTAGTTAACTAGCGTAGTTATTTTAGTTGAACGGAATTGATCACCTATATGTACTCTAGATGTCACTAATCGGTCAGGCATGATAGGTAAGACACAAGGACAGGTGCACATAGGATAATTTTCCCTAGGATGATAGAAATAAAACATACGGTGTATTTTGTTTGTAAGCACACAGCTTCACCTGGGAAATAATGAGAGAGAGGGACTGGAAAAAATGAAAGAGAGAGAAAGAGGGAGAGACAGCAAGAAAGAGAAGAAGGGAGAAGGGGGAAAGGGTTAGATTGTTAATTGAAGCTTCACAAGGTAAATTTGTGTATCCTCCACCTTAGGTTTCATATTTTACAAGTTCAACTCCTTGATCTAGTGGGTTATTTTCAGGGTTTTAAACGTTAGGGTTATGAAATCCTTGTTTATGGAGGTTTTTTTTAGAGTTCTTGATAGACTCTCATGGAATCTTTGAAAACCTAGGCTCGATTTCCTTTCAATGTTCTAAAATCTAGTTGAATCATGAGTTTTGATTGTTATTATCACCTTTAGATTCTGATTGGTGAAGTTGGGATTGATTATAAGAGTCTTAGTGAGTTTTAATTTCGGATTCCTGGCAAAAATTGCTGAACAAGACAGATTAATAGGCTAAACTTCAGATGACCATATCTTTGTCGTCCGGACTCCGATTCAGGCAAATTTTATATCGAAATTGATGTCCTGAAAGTCTACTTTCCAATGGTGGTAGTCCCAGCATCTAATTCCAATCCTATCAAATTCTATAGCCAAAATACAGAGACTGGTTTTTGGACTCCATGCTGATTTTGCAGTTTTGTTAGGTTTCGAGTTTACCCACCCTTAGGTTGGACCTTTTGTTAAGCTGTTGGAGAGATCTAATGAGAGCATATAGAAGTTTAAATTTGCTCATTGAATCTTAATCATAATTATCTTGTATGTTTATGTAGGGAGCATGGTTTAGAAGCTCGGATCGAGGTGAGTGATTTAACACCTAAATTACATGATTTTGAACTTGTTTCCCTTAGCGAGCTTACTTGAACAAGTTTTATAAATTATGTACTCCATGGAATAACAATGGAAGGTGAACCTATTTGTGAAATATTTGCGAATCTATTTAATGGCATTCCCAACGTCTGGTCTTGCTAGGGGACGGCTTAATGGCTAGCAAGGGTGTTTGAGGTCGGCGTGTGTTTTGGGATAATGCGTAGACGTCTAGCTTATCCACTACCGGGGACGCCAGGTAGCTTTTGAATTTTGAATAGCGGAATGTGTGTTATATTTGGTTTATGGATTTGAGTTCTTTGTTTTGAAATACTATCAAATTATTTTGCATTGTCCATGAAGAGCATGTAAATAATTATGTATTGGTCACTCATACGAGCGTTAGCTTATGTGTTTTCTCCACCTTTCAGGAAATAAGAAGTAAGCCGTCATGGTACTTGTTTGTGGATTCGAGACGTGGGGATAATTTGTGGTTATGAAATTTACTTTCGTGTTATTCGTTTGAACTCTGTAATTACTTGTAAGTTACTTGCTAAACTTTATGTCTAAGCACAGCTCTGAGGTGTGTATTAGGGTTTATAGTCTTTTGTAAATGTAAGTTCTCATTATACTAGGCTGCACAAGTCATGCCTCCATTGATTACACTCTTGTTCCTTTTAATTTTTATATTTATGAGATGTAGTAGGGTTAATATGGCCTTGGTGATGGTTTCACCGGCGCTTTGTTACGGCTAAGACCTACTAGAGTGGGTCAGGGTCGTTACATTCAGTCAGACAGATGGAAATTTATAGGCCTGCAATTACACTCCCCATAGTTTTTAAGGTCGCTAGTTGACTGCACCTTTTTTGCAAGTGTAACCTTTCTAGTTTCTTTTCTTGGGGATCTCCATGCGGAACACAATTAAAGAAATTTGATTTCACCTGCATTCCTAAACTGAATACTAATGACTAAAAAATGTGTGACTAGTTTCTTTTCCATATCCTTCCGCAAAATAGATTTTCTCATGGGACTATCGGATGCCTTGCTATGTTTATCTTAGGGCTTAAGGTTTGAATTCTTTGGTACCTTTAACGTCATAGCTGAATAATTATTTAATATTACCTTCTTAATTAAACTTCTTCACTAGCTATCCAAATCACAAAATTAACAGAAAATAACTTCAACCTTGGAATTTAGTGAAGCCTGCAAATGTTTCATGTTCGGTATTAATCTCGAATTTATTTCCATTGCAGCAGCGATGTGCATCACCTGTAAAAGTAAACCATCCACGAGAGAGCAGAAGATCAATTTCTCCAGATGAATGGGCAGTTCTACAGTTTACAGCACTCAGAAATTTTCACTGCCATGCTTTATTAGGCTTACCGTTGGGAATGTGTCATTAGAAGATTGTGATCTGTTTACGTGGTCATTTGGATGCACAAATTTTTCACCTCGCTGATAGCCAAGAATTTCAGCTGCTCTATTTGCAATAACCTGGAAGTACATTCATCGGAAATAGAGGAAATTGAAAAATTCTAGCACCAGCAATCAGTACTGAGGAGATGAAAACATTAACTTCATCTGAAAAAATATGGAAGTAACAGTAAACTCAGTGACAATAGGAAAAAAACCAAATACGATAAAGAAAGTTAACCCCTAAAAAAAATGTGTGCAGCAGCATACAAAGCTGTAAGAACATGAACCTCATAGGCCTGCAAATTAAGAAACATTACCTCATTGGCGTTCATATTACTTTGGGTCCCACTGCCAGTCTGCCACACAACCAGTGGAAAATGGTCATTTAGCTTTCCTTCAGCCACCTCTTGAGCTGCTTGCATAATTGCTTTCCCTATGGATGGATCAAGACCATATTCCATGTTGACCTGCAGTTGGACACAATAAGTTCATCTGAGTCAATTCAGAAAGAGAATGTTCATATCCTACTAGCATCTCGATACAATAGACCAGAGCCAATTTAATAATTGCAAATCTGAACATCTAGATAGAGGGGTCAGTCCATAGGAACAGTTCAATCTGTGTAGCAGCTAGCTTAGCATGATTTTTACAGGAACTAATAAGATCAGGAGTACATAAAAGCAAATTTTGACGCAGTAGAGGAGGAAGATATGTAAAAACAGTAAGCAACCTTGGCAGCACATTTCTTAAGGATGCCAAAAGCACGAACAATTGGCTCAGGCATTCGTTCCCGGTCACCACCAATCTCAAAATTCTGTAACGATCTTTGAGTTTGAGCCCCCCACAATCTGAAAAATAAAGGTAAGAAAAACAAGCACTCAGTCCAAAATTTTGAAGTATCACCTGAGCTGGCACTTGGTACCAAATACAAAGGCAGTGAGGCGAGTACTTTATAGTCAAAATATGAACTCCAAATATTAACGTGAACAAAAAACAGCTACACATGAAGAAAAGTAAAAGGAATGCGCGGCAGTTGAAGGTAGTAAATGAGAAAGAAAGTAACGGACTTATCAGAAGGAACACTGATCGGTCCAAATGTGTCTCTTTCTTCCCTGAAAGAAGTCGAGAACGATCTCCAACAAGCACTGAAGCGCAACAAGGACGTGGTCGTCGATCCGCCGGAGAGGCGACGAGATGCAATGAAGATCGCCATGCCTTTGGCTATCTTTTCAAACCAAAACTGAGATTGGTTCGGCGGAGTGCACCACTTTTGTCACGATCGAGATTTCTCTTCTTATTGTTGGATGGATGGATTGCCCTCCCATACTACTTTTTGTTACGGGGAAAATTATGTTTGTTGGCTATCTTTCGAATCTAACCCAAACTTACTTTTTAACTAGCTTTATTTATTTATTTATATCTTCAAAAGAAAACTTTTCACTTCCAAGCTCTAATCTGACTGTCAATTTGATCTTTAGGCTGAATCACATCTAGTTGCTTCAGACATGCACAAGTGATATCAATTCAACTATCCTTGAAATCTGGAAGTCTTCTAATGGTTTTTTTTTTTTTTCCCTGAAAATTTTCAAGAAAAAGCCAAAAAAAAAAAAGGGCTTTTTTTAAATTTCAGTCATAATTTTTTTATTTTTTTGAATCATGTCTTCGAGATAAATCAATAATTCACAAAAGCTTGCGTAGAACTAACAAATGTGGAAAAAAAAAAATGAACAAAGCTTCGCTTGAATCTCATATTGTGCAGCGAATGAAAAGTCGCTAGGACATTCGAAAGTATTAGTGGCATGTAAAATATTTTTGCAAAATACAATTAAAGAAGAGTTACTAGTTAACATCGTTAAATCATCACTTTCCGCTCCAACATGAATGTGTTTAGGAGATTGGTGAGGGAAAAAATATTTAAGTTCTAGTAATCAAATCCTGTTCAAGAGAAGGAAAGAAATTGAGTTTCTAATTCACTGTATTTAGTTGGATAACGTAATAAGAGAGAAATGAGGTGAAATCCCAGAGATATCAAAATCCCTTATAACCTAGTTTTTGAACTGAACATGAAGTAGTATTTGGTAAGGAAAGCAAAGAGGTTAGTAACTACTAGTTTTGTTCCTACATGTGTGACATATATATGCTTCCCTTTTCTTTATGTTGCTAACAAACCTGCAAGAATACATGGTAAGAAAATGGCCAAAATGTATTGAGAAATAACACTGCGCAGAAAATATAGTCCGGATAGCAGAACTGCAAAAGAACTTGCTTCATTTGTGAAGACTTCCATATTCTCAGAAAACTAGAATCAATATGACATGCAGGAAAAACGAATAGTGTTTTCCTATATTCCCAAGGCCAAGCGGGTAAAAAAACGAAGTAGTATGTGAAACTTGTCAAAAAACGCGATGTATCATCATGGTACTGTAGAAGATTGAGAAGCAAGCTGAACCCAAACAAACTCCTCTTTGTAAGCTCTGCTTCCCTCACAAGAGGCTTCACATGAGTACACAACAATAGTTGCCCAATCAAGCGAATCCACCTCATTTTTCACGCCAAAGTAATAAAGCAACTGAGGCAGAATCTGGAATCACCAACATAAGCCAAAGTTTTGATCAAAGATAAACGGGCAAATGGTCCTATAAGATCAAATTTGAATACTGCGTATCCAAAAACATCAAAGTGTCTAGAAATGACAAGAAAGTAATTTAAACCTGAAATTCAAAATTGCGACTGCCACCACAATGAGTGCATTTCGGAATATCAGTCTCGGATGGTCGGCCACTAGACATGGGCCATAAGGGTTTAGCCCTTTCAAACCTATAATACCTGTGATAATTGAAGAAAGGAAAGACTTAAAAGACTTGACCAACCCAGGAACTATTATAGCTCGGGGGTAAAATATATCAACTAGAGGAACAGAGATGAAAAAATGACTAATGTTCCCTGTAGCTGTGAATTGGCTACTAATTAACTTTGAAATGTCCCATCTGAAACGCCTTAAGTTAGTCATGCAAAATTAACAACAGATATGCAAAAGTACATCGGAGAAGCAAACAACTATAACAAAAATAGTTATGTCTTCAGATGTAACTAGATATTTATAGACACGTGCAATTCATTTACATAAAAGTAAAGTAGCTTGCTCAGGGATGAAGCTAGAGCCGGGCCTTAGGGGGCATGTTTCTGGAGAAATCCTATTACTCCTATAAAGGCTACAATGGATGGCTTTGGAAGCACCTCCCAGACCGAAACTATAGTTTCTGAATTATACAGACAGGAATGGTGATAGAGTGATTGGGATTGACCAACAAGGTTTGTAAGAAGACAAACCAAGAAAAGTATGTTTGGGACATGCATATGCTGTCAAAAGCTAGTTTTCAAAACAGGCGAGGTGATGAGGAGGCAGGAGAGTTGATAACTTCTTTGAAAACAAGTGAAAACAGCTTTACTTAATTCCCAACCAATTGGAAACATGGAAAACTGTACCATTTTCTCGAAATCAAAAGAGTTATCAAACATGTTTTTTGCAAACAGAAACAGACAGAAAACAAAAACAATACCTAACAAGCCCCACACCTACAATGTTTATCTTCATACATCACACACACAACTGTTCACTATATTCACATCCATGTAATGTGTCTATTCATCAAAGGATCTTAAAGTACACCTTAGAACTTGCTCAGGGGCCCTGGCCATGCGCTCCTGGAAGGAGGCCAAGCTCTTTCTGTCCGGATCACCCTGTTTAATGAGAAAGAAAAACCCTGTAAAGGTTTTTAATATAGTGTCTGAGATCATTTTTACAATAGCAATCCATACCTCAAATTTGTCCAGCAATGACTTGACTGTTTCATCCGCATGGCTCTCTGGAACCAATGCATTAGCATGTCCACTATCTTCAGACATTTCTGTGTCAAGCTCAGGTTCATCCTCATTTAAGATCTCATATTCAGGCCATGTGCTGTTGCTTGCAGCTGTTGACATAGACAACTTTTGATCAGCAGTTAATTTCAGCAAAATACAATCTCATGGACAACTACACCAACGCCCAAGTTTCCACGGCCCCCCTTAAGACCATCATGGTTCTTTCAGGCTGGGCATGACAGGTGGGAGAACAGAAATGAATCTCTTGCACCTATAATGTAACATCCTTTTTTTAATTGAGGAGCTTAAATGCTAAATTTAATAACTTAAAGGACTAAAGTGCATTTTTTTTTTAAATTGTGCATGTGTGCCGTGTGTATGGTGTGGTGTTGTGTGTGTGTGTGATCTTTTAAAACAAAAGAAAAAAATAGAAGAGAACAAACCCATCAGAAAGGTTTGTACCAACGTGAGAGAGAGAGAGAGAGAGAGAGAGAGAGAGAGAGAGAGATCAGCCGTGAGGAGAGAAGAAGAAGGAAGAAAGGGATTAAGGGTTTTGAAGCTTAATTAGGTAATCTTCATCTTTTTAAGTGTTGAATTTTATATTTCTCATGCTAGGTTTCTTATTCTGCATCTAATATGCTCTAAATTGAAGCCATGGGAGACGGGTTTTTAGGTTGGAGTTGAGTTTTATTCCAGAAAATTCGTGTACATGATGAGCATGCATAACTGTGTTTGAACAAGTTAATAATTTGTCCTGTTTTGACGAATTTTTCTCATCGACGTTCCTATCATGTTATTTTCTGATAAATTTACTGTAGATGCCACTGTGAGTTTAGTTTATGCTGTAAAAATTTCAGAATTTTCTGAGCAATTCGGAAAAAGATAAAAATCGTGAACCGAACTGGTGTCTGATTCGCGTCTGTGCAGACAGCGCAGACACGTGTTGGAAAAACGGGCATAACTTCTTGCTCGGGTATCGGTTTTACGCACCGTTTCTTGATTCAAAAACTAGACTCGTATATCTTTCTGAATATGTTTGGGTTGTGTCGTGGCTCTCTCTAGATTATAGCAGTTTTTGAATTAAAGTTCAGGTTTTGGTACTTCTGAAATTCTGGACAGCTTTTGGCTTGTGTTCGTCATGAAATTCTTCAAGTTTAAGCATGCTGGGTGGACATGGGTTCTCATGAGTCTTAAACATTGATCAATTGGTGATGTTTTGGTGTTGGTATTATTGGAAAATATTGAGTATGTGATTTTTAATGAGCTCTCGATCGCAAACTGTTCTGCTGAAAATTGTGAATTCTGCTTTAGATGTGTAACTTCATTTGAGCGTATCTTGGTCATTCAGACTCCGTTTAGGACAAATTTTATATCAAAATTCATGTACCGGAGGTGTACTTTTTAATGGTGGTAGTTTGACGACCTGGTTCTAAATCAATAAGAAGTTATGGTCGAAATACAACAGAATGGTCATGGTTTCAAATCGATTTTAAGAGTTATATCATATTTATACTCTTACGTTGAATTGGGGGCACTTCTAAGCCTTAAGATGGACATATTTGTATTCGTTGGGTATTGTCTAATACCTTATTAGTTTTATAATTTGGTATCAAATGATTGTTAAATGGTTTAGGGGTGTTGGTGGCATTGTTAAGCTCATTTGACACTTGTTAGCATGGTGAATGTATTATGGAGTGTATCATATATTTACTTAACATTCCAAGGGATTCATATGCTGATATGGTAGCTTGTGGTTAGGTAACAAGCCAGTCAAATAGGAGGTGCCGAAACCGTAAGTTTGGTGTATATCTCGATCGATGCAAAGGTGAGTGTGTCTGATATGGTTCTTCCCAATAAAATGTTGCTGTGGTGGTGAATGTATATCTTGCTAATCGTAGTAAGCTTTCGATATGGTTATCTTTAATGAGATATTGCTGTAATGGTGAGTGTATAACATGCTATTGTTGTTTAGCTTATGATATGTGAGTGTTTGATTCATAGATGTTGTTCTATATTGAATTGAACTTGATTGTTGGCTTAGTGCCCGGTGATTGGCTTTATGCCAAAAGGCTTTTATGCCTTAAATTATTGGCTGTGTGCCCGGTGATTGGCTTTATGCCATATGGCTTTATGTCTTAAACTATTGGCTGTGTGCCCGGTGATTGGCTTAATGCCATAAGGCTTTATGCCTTAAATTATTGGCTGTGTGCCCGGTGATTGACTTAATGCCATAAGGCTTATGTCTTAAATTATTGGCTATGTGCCCGGTGTTGCTCTTAATTTCTCGATAAACTGTTGACAAGTTGAGATTATCTTTTAGCTGTTGGATATTACTGTTATGTTGTAATTGGAGGATGTGGTGATTATGTCTGTTACGTACATTTGAGAATCTCAGATATGTTGAGAATTTATATTTTGGTTGTTATTTATTCGGTTGTTGCTATATTTTGTTGAGCATTTCTATATCTCACACACTCTGGCTTTCCTTTTTGGTCTGCCAGGTAGCAGGTTGCGTAGAGTGGGTCCACTACCGGTCATCGTGTTGAGAAGTGTTTGGGCTAGCATTAGATGATGTGGATGAACGAGTTGGTTGTAGGTAGTAAACTAAAAAGTTGATTTATGTAAGTTATAAATAAGTCGTTGGTGGATGTATTGAAGTGTAGAATTTTTAAAGTATTGTAAAACTATATTGTTGTTTAGTTGTGTGAGATCGTGGTTGGTTGGTCGATACGTCGACTCATTTTTATGTTAAGGTGATAAGTCTTCCGCTGGGTGTTTATTCTGACAGGTTGTGAGGTGTGGTTTGTTTTTTTTTGGTGTGAAATGTCACGTGGTCGCGTCGACTCGGGCCCACATTGGGTGCCGTTTGCGGGGCGGGGCGTGACAGCTTGGTATCAGAGCTAGTACGATCTAGTCTCTGTGTTGAGAGTCGATTGGGGGTTTGGTAGTGGACCATATGGTGTTGTGTCTGTCGAGTACGTGTCCGTATTTAATACTTAGCACTATGTTGTTGGTGGTGGTTTGAATTGTTGAAACAGGTTATTGATATGGCTCAGTTCATGGAGCAGCAAATGGTAATTATTCCATGGCAGATTGTCCTTGCACTAGCAGTGTCTTATGTGGGCTGTTTTCTGTGTGTTAGAAGTAAATGGACTGAATGGTTCATGGCATTATGGAGAGTAGGTGCTAATGCATGTCAAGGAGTGGAGGTTTTGTTAGATATGGTGATAGGTATTTTCAATATTGAATGACGTCGGGTGTAGGTAACAGTAGATGTGTGGTTAAACTTAATCACTTTGTTATTAAGGCTTAAGGTGCAGTTAGAGTAATTATATGTTTTGTAAAATGCGATTTATGATGTAGTGAGAAGGTTGTATTGTTATGTGGTGTGTCAACCTTGCTATAGTGTTGATTAGTGGTGAGGAGACTCTTGAAAGTTGGGTTTACAGACTAGTGAGGGCTAATTTGAATTTGAAATATTAGCATTAAAGTTGTAGGTTTTGTGGTGAATTTGAGGAGATCTTAAAAAAAAAAAAAGGGTGTGAATCTTTGGAAGCTATATTGCTTCATTGATGTGTGGTTGGGTACGTGTCTAGTGTGTGCACGCGAAGGAGGTGACACACATATAAAGATATATGTAGTACTAGATACAAGGTTTGAGATGGTTGTTATCTACCCGTTGTGTGTGAAGTATTAACTGTTATGAAAGTTGAAAACTTTTGAAATGAGTTGAGCGAGTGTGGAGAACGTTGAACTTTCTAAAAAAAAAAAGGAATTGTGAGTATGTACACATCTAATGTAGTAATGTTTTTGGGTATAGTGCCTAAGGAAATGATGTGGGGTTGTATATACTTTCATTTAGTTAAAAGGATCAAATAAGGTGGAAGTTGAGAATCTTACAGATGGCGATTTTGTGTTGCCTTGATTTGGGTGTATTTGGTAACGTTATAATGTTACTTATGGGAATTTGAATAAGTAGTGATGTGTAGCTATGTACTATTTGCAGTTGGTTATGTGTTCTTAGGTGACATGTAAGGTATTGAATATGTGGATACATGTGGTGGGTGTATGTGTTATAAGTTGATAAATGTAGATGAAAAGCATAATGATTTATAGTTATGTGAAGATGGTTATATTGGTTCTATGTGAACGAGTGTATTGTTTTGGTTGTCTATCAGGTGATAAGTGTAGGTAAGTATTATTCGATATCTTATTACCTATACGAATGAGTGTTAAAAGGTTGGTGAGATAGTCGTCGGATGTAGTGTTAATGGGTGAAATGGTTGCCTAATGGTCAGAGTAGTGAGTTTGGAAGGGATTGAGAGTCACGTTCTGGGTGACGGAAATTAGTTGGAAAATAGGAGCAGATACAAATAGTAATTGTGAATGGTTGGTATTACAGAGAGGGAGCTGTTTTTAGACTGTAATTTGTTTAGTGGGGTTTGAATGGTGCAAGTTAGAGAGATACAAGTTTGACTGTGATTGAATAGTGTTGAGAAAGTGGGCAATGTCTATAAACCGTTGCAAGGATCAGATGAGAAATGGGTTAACTTTGCGGAAGTGAAATTGAAACAGATTGCAGGTGATCTTGAAAACCATTCTAAGAGAATGGGACAGGTATAAGTTTTATTTATTGTTTGATTTGATAACATGATCATGCATTGTAGCTTCGTGTCAGAGTCAGTCCAGTCGACTGGAGTGTCAGTGGTGTTGTGATGAAATAGGCAACGTGCCTATCAAATCATGATACATCTTACATATTGTCATATTCGCATGCCATCAATGATATATATATTGTGGACTAACCTTGTTTTGAAGGGACACGTTACAACAAAACTGAGTTCGGGTTTCTGAAACAGAATTCGGAGATGGTATAGAGTTGACAGTGGGATATGGAATAGTGTTGGGATTTTTGATTCTGATGGAGTAATGGATTCATCTAGATCCATCTAGAGGATGGTAAGACAAGTGATATGGTACAATTAGGCGTTTGAAATATTAGGGTGGATGATGTTTGGGTCTATGAGGGAGTGCATGGAGAAAGTGGGTTAAATGAAGCACAAATGGTTGCTGAGATTAGAGGAGAAATCTTAAGTGATAATTAGGCTACTATGACAGTAGGTTTTGTGATGGGTTGATGGTTAGTAAGTTAAGTGAGTTGTCGATTCGTATTAATATGTGTTGGGTTAGATTGTATACCAGTAGTATATACAAATTTCTTGAGGTTTTGTTTGTGTAGGATAGATGTGATTGTTTTGGTGTACCTAAGTGATAAAATGGTTAGTGGAGTATGATTATATAATACACATATAATGCTGTTTTGAGATTGGTGTTTGTTGGTAAATCAAGCAGCGATAATGTACTGGTTGATAATACGAGGTTAAAATTACTTTTCTAAAGGTGATACTCATGTATTGAGAATGTGTGTTGATGTGGTGGTCATGGTGGTTTAGAAATTTGGTACCGTGATGAGAGTTGAGGGCCACAGGTTCTTTTTTTAGAGGACGAATTGGTATTATGTTAGTACCTGCGAGACTCATATAATTATTTTTGTTGAAAGTCAATGTGAAACAAAGAAGTTTTGAAAATATGAATCATAAGGGTGTTATTTTTCTATATGTTTTGTGTGATAAAGACATAGTTAACAAATGAGAGATTTGGTTGGAGATGAAGGTGAATGAGAGTGGATTACAACAGTGTATTTGAAAAAGTGGCTGGTTTGAGGTTTTGTCCGTATGCATTATCTTTTGAAAGGTGCTGCACATATCAAGGTGTTATGAAGTTGTGTAGTTAGCGATTTATTTGCTTATGATGATTGTGTTGCTAGAATTGGTCATGGGACAAGACTGTTTGGGTAACCTTATAGATTGGTTGTCGCTAGTGTGAGGTTGGTGGTTCTAATTTCGAGGGCGAAATTTCCTAAGAGGGGGAGGGTGTAACATCCTTTTTTTAATTGAGGAGCTTAAATGCTAAATTTAATAACTTAAAGGACTAAAGTGCATTTTTTTTTTAAATTGTGCATGTGTGCCGTGTGTATGGTGTGGTGTTGTGTGTGTGTGTGATCTTTTAAAACAAAAGAAAAAAATAGAAGAGAACAAACCCATCAGAAAGGTTTGTACCAACGTGAGAGAGAGAGAGAGAGAGAGAGAGAGAGAGAGAGAGAGATCAGCCGTGAGGAGAGAAGAAGAAGGAAGAAAGGGATTAAGGGTTTTGAAGCTTAATTAGGTAATCTTCATCTTTTTAAGTGTTGAATTTTATATTTCTCATGCTAGGTTTCTTATTCTGCATCTAATATGCTCTAAATTGAAGCCATGGGAGACGGGTTTTTAGGTTGGAGTTGAGTTTTATTCCAGAAAATTCGTGTACATGATGAGCATGCATAACTGTGTTTGAACAAGTTAATAATTTGTCCTGTTTTGACGAATTTTTCTCATCGACGTTCCTATCATGTTATTTTCTGATAAATTTACTGTAGATGCCACTGTGAGTTTAGTTTATGCTGTAAAAATTTCAGAATTTTCTGAGCAATTCGGAAAAAGATAAAAATCGTGAACCGAACTGGTGTCTGATTCGCGTCTGTGCAGACAGCGCAGACACGTGTTGGAAAAACGGGCATAACTTCTTGCTCGGGTATCGGTTTTACGCACCGTTTCTTGATTCAAAAACTAGACTCGTATATCTTTCTGAATATGTTTGGGTTGTGTCGTGGCTCTCTCTAGATTATAGCAGTTTTTGAATTAAAGTTCAGGTTTTGGTACTTCTGAAATTCTGGACAGCTTTTGGCTTGTGTTCGTCATGAAATTCTTCAAGTTTAAGCATGCTGGGTGGACATGGGTTCTCATGAGTCTTAAACATTGATCAATTGGTGATGTTTTGGTGTTGGTATTATTGGAAAATATTGAGTATGTGATTTTTAATGAGCTCTCGATCGCAAACTGTTCTGCTGAAAATTGTGAATTCTGCTTTAGATGTGTAACTTCATTTGAGCGTATCTTGGTCATTCAGACTCCGTTTAGGACAAATTTTATATCAAAATTCATGTACCGGAGGTGTACTTTTTAATGGTGGTAGTTTGACGACCTGGTTCTAAATCAATAAGAAGTTATGGTCGAAATACAACAGAATGGTCATGGTTTCAAATCGATTTTAAGAGTTATATCATATTTATACTCTTACGTTGAATTGGGGGCACTTCTAAGCCTTAAGATGGACATATTTGTATTCGTTGGGTATTGTCTAATACCTTATTAGTTTTATAATTTGGTATCAAATGATTGTTAAATGGTTTAGGGGTGTTGGTGGCATTGTTAAGCTCATTTGACACTTGTTAGCATGGTGAATGTATTATGGAGTGTATCATATATTTACTTAACATTCCAAGGGATTCATATGCTGATATGGTAGCTTGTGGTTAGGTAACAAGCCAGTCAAATAGGAGGTGCCGAAACCGTAAGTTTGGTGTATATCTCGATCGATGCAAAGGTGAGTGTGTCTGATATGGTTCTTCCCAATAAAATGTTGCTGTGGTGGTGAATGTATATCTTGCTAATCGTAGTAAGCTTTCGATATGGTTATCTTTAATGAGATATTGCTGTAATGGTGAGTGTATAACATGCTATTGTTGTTTAGCTTATGATATGTGAGTGTTTGATTCATAGATGTTGTTCTATATTGAATTGAACTTGATTGTTGGCTTAGTGCCCGGTGATTGGCTTTATGCCAAAGGCTTTTATGCCTTAAATTATTGGCTGTGTGCCCGGTGATTGGCTTTATGCCATATGGCTTTATGTCTTAAACTATTGGCTGTGTGCCCGGTGATTGGCTTAATGCCATAAGGCTTTATGCCTTAAATTATTGGCTGTGTGCCCGGTGATTGACTTAATGCCATAAGGCTTATGTCTTAAATTATTGGCTATGTGCCCGGTGTTGCTCTTAATTTCTCGATAAACTGTTGACAAGTTGAGATTATCTTTTAGCTGTTGGATATTACTGTTATGTTGTAATTGGAGGATGTGGTGATTATGTCTGTTACGTACATTTGAGAATCTCAGATATGTTGAGAATTTATATTTTGGTTGTTATTTATTCGGTTGTTGCTATATTTTGTTGAGCATTTCTATATCTCACACACTCTGGCTTTCCTTTTTGGTCTGCCAGGTAGCAGGTTGCGTAGAGTGGGTCCACTACCGGTCATCGTGTTGAGAAGTGTTTGGGCTAGCATTAGATGATGTGGATGAACGAGTTGGTTGTAGGTAGTAAACTAAAAAGTTGATTTATGTAAGTTATAAATAAGTCGTTGGTGGATGTATTGAAGTGTAGAATTTTTAAAGTATTGTAAAACTATATTGTTGTTTAGTTGTGTGAGATCGTGGTTGGTTGGTCGATACGTCGACTCATTTTTATGTTAAGGTGATAAGTCTTCCGCTGGGTGTTTATTCTGACAGGTTGTGAGGTGTGGTTTGTTTTTTTTTGGTGTGAAATGTCACGTGGTCGCGTCGACTCGGGCCCACATTGGGTGCCGTTTGCGGGGCGGGGCGTGACATATAAGGTCAAGATTAATTGCTCAAGGGGAAATCAACCAACATCCCCACACCTCAGCCAATCGCATTAAAGGAGAATTATTTTTTGCTCAGCACATTGAAATAGAAATTATGAGCCACATAAACAGGCAACTGCCAGGAGTAACAATCTAAGCCAATGCCTAGAGATCCAAGAGGGATTGTTCAAGGTGAGATCACCTAACATCCACCCCCATCCCCCACCCCTCTTTTAATCAGTTGCATTTAAATATTATGAGCCACATAAGCAAGCAAGTGCCACTAGTAACAATATAGTCCTATGCCAACCAAATACCACAAGTAACACAAGCAAAAAATGTACTCGCCTTTTTGTATATCCGCCGAACTGGCAGTGGGGCAACTGTTAGATGACTGAGGAGAAATTCTCGAGTGTAGACATTCAATTTTATGACCTGACTTCCAGTGCATAGCCTGCGAGTAAAAGGAAGGGACAATGCAGGCATGGATGATTTGAACTATTGAAGTATATAAAGCAACATGCTTATCCCCCAACTGACCTGGTGTTTGTCTGAGCAATAACGTGCTTCTCTACAACCGCTACAAACTTTATCTCCTTTCCAGGTACCACACCAACTGCAGAGTGCAGCTAAAGAAAGCATCATCAGAAAGATAAGATCATGAAGATGCTAACGAACAGGAATAATGAGGTAAGGAGAGCATAATGTCTTTATACAGTTTCAGACAAAGTCCTTGAAGCAGCGTAATCGTCTATCAGTCGTTCATCATGCAGGAAAACAACTAAATATTTCAAATTTGCTTTACAAGTATACGCTTCCAGAATTTGAGAAGTGCACAAACGTTGGCAGACTGGCACATTTTCCAACCAGTAACAGCATAGGTCAAAATTTGACAAGGTAATTAAACGCTTGAGGCCTTGAGCAATACATAAAAGATGGACATGAAGAAGTGTATGTCATGTAAGGTTTCAGCCAAGACAAAGATTTGCAAGGAACTCCACTAGATTTTTCTCCAGATGTATTCTTACGCAACTGTTCCTACATCTAGTGTTTAGGTAGCTGCAGCCTGCAAGTGCAAAATTTCGGCCTCCCATTACAAAAGTCCTTCTAGAATTGGTATTTGCGCTATAAAAAAAAAAAAAAACTAAAGCGATTTAGCCAAGTAGGTATGGTTAGCTGCTTTTGACTTCTGAGACCCTAATGTTTCTAATTGCCAACAAAACTACCCAAAACTGAGTCTGGAAATAAAGGGCTAAAAAACTGAAGTAGAATATTGACACCTACCTCCAATTCCGGAAGGTTTGTCAGTTCCATCACGTCTTGGGGGTTCACTTGAGTAATAAGGATTCGAGCGGGCTAGTTGGCAACGGAAAACCTTCACACTTCGCCAAAAATTCCGAAATCAGAAACAAAAGTAAAGAGGGTAAAGAGAATATATCGGTCCAATTTGCCTTGAGGTAGGGAAAACCCTAGGAGAGAGAGAGAGAGATTAAACCTGAGTGGACTTAGTAATCCCAAGTCCTGACTCATACCTTCGAGATGCCTTCTCTTGTTGGCGTTTCCATTGCTCATGTTGGTCTCGCAGAAGACAACCCATCGATTGACACATGAAGATATATAATGAGCGATGAAATGTAGAGTCTTTCTCTGAGAGTGGTGCATACACCTAGACACTCAAGAAAACATAAAAAGTTGTCATCAAATAAAGCCAGCATACCCTTTCCCCTTAATACATGCAAATATGATTACAATATACGACCCCAAACACGGTACTTCAGCAGAAGTCACATGGAAAAGGTCATGAAACAAATCCCTAAATCTTCAAGTCATTCATCGTAATGATTTCTAGTCCCCACTCAATATTATCATTGTTTTCCTTGTATCATATACTACTGCTGGAAAGGCATTTACTTTTATAAAACAGGGTAATTAATAGAATAGTTGTACTTAGAAACATGAGAGGACTGAGAAATTTGCTTATGTGAAGCAAAGAGGGAATGTTAATGGAAGTGTTAGCCACTGTATCCTCAGCAAACATATCTAAGCTAAGACAATACAACTGAAACTGTTAGACTTAATCCCACATCGCTCATCTAAGCCACCCAAGCTTGGTTAATAAAATCTAGAGGCTACTCCAACTATTGCCAATTGGTTTTAAGCCGGAACCCTCCAAGAAATCTAACATGGTAACAATCCATTACTAACCGCAAATGATCTAATGAAGAAACAATCCATTATTGGCTGCATTCTAAAAAGTATACCCGAGTAACAGTTACAAGAAATCAAAAAGATTGACAAATTCACCGGTTAACTAATGTTTCAACAATAATGAAGATAAGAACCTGAAGCAGGAACTGCAAAGGCTCGCCGCAAATGTCACAGAGACAAGATCTTCCCGAGGGCAAATCAATCGGATCCAACCAAGCCTACAATTGAAACACGAGTCAATCACTTCACTACCAATGCATTTATCCAGACAATAAAGTAAAACAGAAAGAAAGAAAGAATCAGAAGGGGGAACTTTAGACGCACAGGTGAGCCCCCAGCCTTGCTTGGAAACAACTGGCGAAGAAGCGACCACCGTTTCTTCGCCTTTTCGACAAAACCTAGGGTTACAGCTACTTGCTCTTCTTCTTCATCATCATCTTCGTCAAAAAAATTACCACTGCCTTCACCGTTAACTTGATCTTCGTCGTCTTCCTCCTCTTCCAGGGAAGTAATTTGAAGAGCCCTGAGCTTCTCTAAAGAATCTCCAGTTGTACCATTACCCGATTCTTGGGACATTCTGGAATAAAATCTGTGGAACTAGGAGAGCCAAATTCTACTGGCAAAAGGTATATGCGAGGCTGTATATGGGTACGTATATACTGTTCTGTATACACCCGCAGAAGAAACGAATGATTCAATCGATCAAACGACAATCTTGTACTTCTTCGTTTGTGAATTAGGGGATGACAGGGGCAGGGTTTAGGGTTTTGGGACGAGAGAGAGAGAGAGAGAGAGAGAGAGAGAGAGAGAGAACTGCAATAAGGCGGCGGCGAGACAGCAGAAACGGCGGGGTGTGGATGGAGAAAACTAACGGTGTGTTTTCTGAGGGTAAATCGGAAGTAACCGTTAACCGTTCTAGGTCCCTCAAAACCCGGTTGGGAGTTTGGGCCCAAGCCCATCCCTACTTCTTTTATTTGGCCCGTTTAGTGTGTGTTTCTTTTCCTTTTTCTTTTTTGTTACAAAATGAAAGTACAACCACGGTCACCTCTACTAGGGAGTATTGACACGACACACCACAACATTATTTACATGAGACCCACCTATGTCGGAATTGAAGCTAAGGTCTCACGACATGTGGATGGTGTCAGAAGTTTGTTTAGCCTCAATAATGGGCCATGAGAACTTAAACTTGAGCATAGTCTAATCAAGTCCAAGGATTCAATCACTGAACTAACCTCATGAAGGTTGAAAAATGAAAGGGTTAATTGTAAAAGTTTAGGCTCCAAGTTTTGAACCACTTAACCAACTCCATTTGGGGTCTCGTTTGTATTTGTATTTACGTGTGACTAAAAAGTATAAGACTTATTTGTCTTTCTATTCTTTTTCTGATATTTCTTTAACCGAATAAAGGAAAGTTTGAGAGAGATCATGTACCACATGGTATTAGACATTACTATCAATTTGGCTACTTTAATGTTATTTTTCCCGGCGAAAATGGTGGTATTGTAGTAATAAAACAGGTCCGAATGTATGAACGGAAAAACATGCCACAGCCAACGATTCCCGTCACTAATTTTTTCAAGATCCACAATAAACAACAAATGAAATGAATGTATCTCGCTTGGATTACGCCTCCCGCTAATTGTGGTATATTAGTTTCCTTGATCTCTCCAAAAATTAATCCTAAAGTAGAGTAGAGAAAAATCCATTACTATCGACCTCATGAGATGCAGTAACACCTTGTCAATGAATGGTAAATTGTGTACAAACTCCAAAGAGTTGGAGCAGTTAAGCTTGACAACAACAAATTACAAGCAACTGGAATTATTGCTGCATTCACATACATATAAACAATAAAAAAACGAAACCATAAAGAAATTTAAGGGGAAAAAGAAAAACAAAAAAAACTTTTGGTATGGAACATCTCACCTCTCTCAACACTCAACACCCTAATGTAGCGATAAAAAGTTAGAACATTAAAAAAGATATACATGCACCTCCCCTACTTTCTATTCCCAGTTTTCCGCTTAGTTTCAGTAGGAATTCCGTGCCTCCCGTTCCGCTGAGAAATGGGACCAGTGCCATTTGATAATTTTTGTGGCATCGAGGCGCCTACTTTAGGAATCACATTCCTGCCGCTGAATAACAAGTTGTCAGAAACTTTGAAACGCAACAGAAAGACATTTTCCGCTGGACAGAAGTAGAACAAGACAGAGTAAAGAACATGTAGATAGAACAGAATTAAAACAATAGCTTTACCTTAGTTCTGAGCTCTTGGCTAGCTTTGGATTAGGTTTCTGAGCCTTTGATCCAGTCCCAGTCGTAAAGTTATTAAGTTTGGAATGATTAAATTGCCAAAGCAAATCAGGCTCCGAAGAATCACTAGTGCCGGCATCTAGCTCATCCAAATCATCAGTAGTAGCAATCTCAAACTGGTTGCTTCCTGCAAATATGTTGTACGATGGCTCTGTGTATATTTTTGAAGAATCCGTTAAATATTTCTGGTAAAAGGCATCAGACACAAGTCCATTGTCTGTTCCCCAATGTCCTAAAGGGTTTTGAACTCCATTTAAAGCTTCTTGCCTGTTCACCATGACCTTATCCACCCACTCACCGGTTCCTGCTTCTCTATCGTCCTCTCCGTAATTCTGACCAGGGCTACTGACTGGAGGCCAAGGAGATGAATTTCCTAATAGCTCATCAAGATCGAAACTTTGCCTCTTTTGCCTCAATGCTAAGTTATTAACCTGAAAAAACATATATATCATTAGTCATGACATGAACTCTTCATATACAAAGATGTGAATGAGATGACTGGACAGAAATAAGTAAATACTATATCAAAAACAGTATAGTTTAACCATAATTGCTATAAAAAAAATTAAAAAAAAAAAAAAAAAAACTTCCATGCGTAAGAATTAGCATGAACGTCAAACCCGTCTTAACAAGCCACCTGCATTACTTACAGAATCTTTTATTATGTGAGCCCCATCCTCCTTTTTATATTGAGGATAAGTACGGTTTCCCTCACTAGATTAAACTATGGAGCGATGCCTTTGCAATAAGCACGTCTTGTCTTTAGAATGATTTTCTGCCCCACCACGAGTCCGCGCTGTCATAAAACTAATTTTTCCAAGGTAGTGTATCCAGTTAGATGTGTGCGATGTTGTAAGCATTTTACTGAGCATGGCGTTGGAAGGTAGTGTTCACAAAATAACTGACAGGAATTAGTCACTGTCATGGTTACATAACAAGGCAACACTCAAATGTTTCAGCGAAGTAATTAGAACTACACTAACGGAAAATCAGTATACTTCCAGCAGAATACATTTAAGGCGTTAAATCCAAGTTTGGCATAATGGGTCTACAGGAAAATGGTTTGATTCTAATACCGAAATGGAGAGAATGTTTACCTCTATGTTGCCTACATCCCCCATTGGTTTCCAGCGGCTCTTCTGATCATCCAATGTAACTCCGTCCTGTGGGCTATAAGGTGAGGACATTATGCCACATGGACTACCAGATACTTTCTCCTGCATGGTCTCTGATTTTCCTTCTTTCCTTACCAAGGCTGCTTTAAGACTAGCAATCTGAAATGAGCATTCAAATACTTGGTGAAACAAAACAAGAACTACAAAGTTTCTTCTGCAAGTATGATGGAGAGGTAATGCAGGTCAAACAATAGAAGGTACGAACCTGCTCTTTGAGCTCTTTAACATCTGCACCATCTTTGTTTACTCGGGCAGCACCAAGTTCAACAGTGGCAACTCGCTCAGCAAATTTGAGTGTACTTATGGTTTCTCCTATAGCGTCAGCCTCAGGGCTTATGTGAACAAACATTAGCGTCTTGGCCTGCCCTCCTAAAATAGAAATACCACCCCACAATGTAAATTTAAGATAGAAGAAAGGATGAAAGAGAACCCAATGAACCCATTCATTTAGATTACCAAGCGAGTCTTGGAGCAATTGTGTGAGTTTGCTATTCCTGTATGGGACGTGTGAATTCTTTTGGGCAAGGGAAGAGATCACATCGCCCAAAGCGGAAAGAGATCTGTTAATATGTTGCGCCTCTTTAAGTCTATCTCCTGTAACTTCAGATTTGTGTACCCTCTCACTTCCCGCGAGATCCACCAAATGCATACAGCCACGAAGAATTGTTCCGGATGTCAAGTCCCTTCCTTCGACATGAACAGTCAAGCAACTGCAAATGGATTAGTAGTAGAGTCAGTGATATCGAAACAGATGTTTAGAGGACCAAATGGAGGGATAAATAAAACACACCTATGAGAGCGACTACTGCGGTCATTGAGAGCTGTTGCACCCACTGCACGGTTCCTTTGTCCTAAGTTCATCAACTCAATGACGTCATATGTAGATGAAACTCGAACAAGGCTTGCATCTGGTACATTGACTCCTGACTGAGAACTATTGTGGATCTCTAATGTGTTCACCAATCAAGGAAAACATAAGAACCGCAGAGGGGTTGGGGAAGGAGTCAAAAACCACATTTAAGTACTAAAATACTTCCAAATTTGCAGTAAGTTTTAACCGATGTATAAATTCTTCCCGATAGAAGATTTGTTTGTTTGAATGGCTATTTGATGATTCACTTCCTCAATAAAAGTTAGACCAGCACAATTACGATGCCCAGTTCAAATTTAATGGATGGAAGAAAATTTGACGACTATCGAAGGATATCTTTTGTTAAGACCACCAGTAACAAGGAGATCTCTAACTTGTTCATTATATATCTCAATCATCTGCACAGAAACATCATATCGGAAGGTGTTCTTTCTTTGCTCTGCCAGAAGAAACAAATCGCTCAATGCTCTGTAATTTACGCCTTGACTTTGCTCCGTAAGATCTCTAGGTCCAGTCTGAAAACATACAAAAGAAGAAAATCAATGGCTTGAATGCTTACGTAAAGATATCTTGATTTAGATTCTAACATTTTACTAGAAAAACGTAGGTATATCTCACCATTGTGAAAGTTTTTCCTGACCCAGTTTGGCCATAGGCAAATATACACACATTGTACCCATCAAGGACAGATCGAATCAGTGGTTGGGTATCCAAAAAGACCTCCGCTGAAATGCAAGAGGAATGAATGAAGTTAAAAAAAAATGGTAGATAATAAGCAGAAGCCAAATCAAAAGTTTACCAACCTTGGGTTGCAGAAGGCCCAAAAACTTTGTTGAAGTTGAATGACCTACAACCTTTTCCATGCTTGGATGGTGTAGTTATAGTAATTGTTCCCTCCTCTATATGACCCACCGAGCTTAAATAGTTTGATTGTCCACCCAAGAAGGGCCTGACTCGACAATAAACCCTAATACTTCCTACAAGCGAAAAAAATAGAAAAGTAAGTAATGAGATCGTGACTTAGATAAAATTCAAAAGCAAGTGTGATTGCAACTTTGGGGAATCAGTAATTTTACCCTTAAGGTCTTGAACTTGATTGTATAGCTTCCGGTTTTCCTCGAGAACTTTGTGATATCCAGAAGCAGCATGGGCAAGGCCATGAATGTTCAAACCTACAAAGGCAAGAGTTAAAATGAGATATAAGCCAAACAAAAAATGGTACTATTTAATTAATTAAAAAACGAAACACAATAAACTATCTAAACTCCTACCAAGATTATGGATATCCTCATGGAACTTCATTTGCATGAACTGCATGCCAGCTTTCGTAGTGTGAAGAGTTTGTTTTAGCTCCTACATGGAAGTAAACTAAAACATCAACATCCACATAAAAGACGACAGTAGGACTGATGCAAAGTTAATGCAGCTAGGTCATACTGTAATCTCTTTATTCTGCCGTTCAAATATCATTTGTCGTTTCAGAATTTGCTTTTCAGCTTCCTCCTCCAGGATATGGGCTCTATGAAAGCTTTCCCCAATCTTTGCCCTAAACTTTCGCTCTTCTTTCTGTATAACTCCATAAATAGAGAAAGATGAATATAATGCTATGGACTGATTTTGATGCATCAAGTATGTGCCTGCTCAATTGTTCCAAAAGCTTATGATCACCAAAAATACCTTGATATCAGCAAAGCCATGCTTCAACGGAGAGGTATTTGCCTGAGTAAGGACATCTTTTGAAGTTGTTTTTCTCTGTTAAAATTGGGGGAAGAAAAGTTAAATGACATAACAGAACGAATAAATAACAAGATGATTTTAGTTTGGAACACATCAAACTCTATATCAACTGCTAAATGTTAGTGGCCCAAGTTTCTAAAATGTTTAACAGCTGACATGCAGCACCAGTTGCACTTAACTATCATCTGTACAAAGAGAAGTGGTTGTAATGTTGTATAAATAACAGCTTACCAATTCAGTTTGGCCGGCAACGCGATGCTCGAACTCCTCCACAACCTTTGATAGTACAGACTCCACCAGCTGGTGCACGAAGAAGAGCACTATAACTAGGATGATACTAATAAAATGGTCACAGTTTCAGTTGTTAAAACAGCAGCAGTAATCGCCAAAACTCCTAACTGGGAAAATAACCGTCTAATAGTCTGGTGTGTGTGTGTGTGTAAATATTGGTTCTTTAGCCATTCATTCTTTCTCGTAGCTTCTCAAACCTTTTTCCGTTTGGTTATAACAGTCGAAACAAGCAATGGCCACGATTTTCAATAGGGGGTGGCACTGTTCAATAGTATTGTTGTTAATAAAAAAAATGAAGAGAAATGTTAGGTGTAAAGTCATGTTTTATCATGAACTTTGTTTTGTTGTAAAAAAGAATAAAAGCTTGATTCAACCACTTTGTGGTCTTTAAATGAAAGTCATTGAAATATTATTTTCATAATCCAAATAGTTTATTTTCTGCTGTTTTCTCATCATTTATTTAAAAAATCAAGATGTTCAGATACCGGTAACTACCTAATCAACTTCCATTAGAGTAGTTTTTTTTTTTTTTTTTTGAAAAGGGGGTGATTCGCACCACACAAACTCCCCCCCCCCCCCTTCGGCGTCAACTTACCTCCGCCGCTGGAAACAAGTGCAAAAGATTGAACAAATCAGCACTTTCTTGATTGTGTTCCAATTCACTTATAAATGATTCCCCATTTTCCCAGCATGATTACAGAATTTCCTCTACATGACATCAGTATTGATATTAACTACTTACAGTTGGAATTTCGTCAGGCTTCTTATCCAAGAGAATTGCACGAACAAGCATACTCAAAGAAGTAGACTGAAAATAAACACATGAAAAAAATCAGAAATTCTCCTCATTCAAGTATGATTCTATGACCAAGCAATCAAGGTATCTATCACTGTGATAAAAGTCCTAACCTTATTATTAGGGTCGAGGTTAGGAGATATAGCACTCAAAGAACTTTCGCCAGCTGACAAGGTCCTTGATAAGGATCCTGTAAATGGATCTGAATTCTTGCGCAGAAAATTCTTTCCAGAAGTTGTGGGTTTTAGATTTCCGCCGAATTTCCATACTCCAATTCCACCTGTTTGTTTCCAGTCACTGTAGGATTTAAGTGCTAGAGCACAACTCACCACCCTTGCAGATTTTCCTCCCTGCCAAATTTATAGAGATTAGAACAATGTGACCAATCAATAAAAAGCTACATGCATAGTTGGATTTATAAGATCAACTGCCGATACAGCCCTTTTAGACAGCAGAGTGGGTAAAATGGACTCATATAGCCTGTTTTGGTTAGATTTAGCATATGTAAGTTATGATATGTTTCTTAAGAACAATTATGGAATCAAGATCTTAGTAGCATTGCTTCCATAGAGAAACACCTACTTGTTCCAGATCAGATGCCTCAAAAGTTGGAAGCCCCATATCTTGCACAGCGACAAGAAAGTTTCTCACGTTTTCAAAATATTGATACGCAGACAAAGCTGCCCCATCAGGTACAAGAGCAGAATCAGGACTCTCTACCACCTGAATCCATTAAGCAAACATAACTACAACTATAACTCATAATAGTAGGACAATAACAAAAAAGTGCTAGTTGAGCCAATTTGAATTAGGGATCACCTTTGGCACAGCTCCAGGTTGAACTTTATTGAGTACGGTGCATAGAATCAGGCCACTTCTCAATCCAAGCCGAAACTCTTCCTCAGAAGGCTCTGCTGGCAAATCTTTAGCAGCAACAACTCCAACCATCTTTCTTAGCCACCCAGCTGCCTCATACCGTCTTGTTGCTAGAGTCAAATATGATAGCAATAAGGACTCACAAAAAGGAGGTAGTAAGTACGAAGAATGTATGTAATAACACTGGAAGAGATAAGGACTTTAATTTGCTAGTGTTGAGTGATCAACCACTACCAGCAATTACAAAATACAATCCAAAATGATCCCCAGAACCCACATAGATTGCAAAACCAGACGGATAATGAGGAATGGAACATTCTGCCATATACCGCTGCAACACTATTCTAATAGAAACTGAAAAAACAAACAAATAAAAATAAGGGAAAGAAAAGCTCCAGCCTTCCTGCTGTTCTAAATTACTCCTATAAATGAAGAAAACCCATCTCAACTGGGCCAAATATCCAGATTAAGCTTTGTAGCATGTTGCGATTGCTTTGTTATATGATCCACTAAAAAATAAACCTAAAGAATCAGACTTGTAAGGAAAGGATATTCCCAATCCTTCACCTATTTCTTAGTCAAAAACAAAAAAGCTGAGCTCCAATCCACTCACTAGAGTGATATCAAATTAATAAAGAACCTTTCGCATCGAGTCATATAAGAGATTTTTTTCACCAAATTTGGTGAAAGAAGCTTCTCGGGTTAAGCCTAATTTTATCTCAACAAAAGATTGGATCAAGTGCGAGGATTGGATTATTCTACTCTTTCAACAAAAACCAACAGTTAAAAATGATATCTTGGGATAAGTTAGTATATTTTCAGAAAGATTTAATGATCTTCTTCGTGCCGTTTATCGAATCAAGCTTCAACTAAAATTATGCTGATAAAAGAAGAGTGAAAAAAACCCGCTCATTTGATAAACAAGATGAAAGCTTTTACCGGCCTCCTCTGCTCTGCGTGAGTCCAAATCAAGCTCTCTGGACCGAACCCCGTGCTGCTGAAGAACATCCTCCACCACTGACGCCACTGAAAACGACAATGCACCTCCCGCCGCCATATCAAAAACCCTCTCTTAAATCAATGCCTCAAATTTCCACCATCAAAGCTCCGATTGCCACAATAAATGACAATTCAAACATAAATTATCAAGAAATCAAAGACATATCTTAAAAAATTCTCGAAAGATGAACAAGAAGATCACAAGTAGGATCAAGGAACTGCAGAAGCGCTAGGGTTTTCGGGCAAGATCGGGTGTTATAAGGAGGAGGTTGAGTTTCGGAGAAGCAAAGAGAGAGAGAGAGAGAGAGAGATAAGGAAAGTTTCGAATGTGGGGAGTTATGGCATTTGCTGTCTGTTTGATGTGTTTCTTTTCTTGCTTTGTTTCTACTTTTACACCTCGGTCATGTTCTTCTCTCTCTAACTCCGAAAGCACTCACTCTCACTCTGTCTCTCTCTGTGCTTTATACAACTACTACATCGACATATATCTAATACTCCTATAAACTTTCCAAAGCCATAGTTTCCGAACCTCGTTCCGAGCCTCCAGGCTCCGAACCCTGGCTTCCTATATTTTCGGGTCCTCTTCTAACAAAATATTCCGGATGGTCCAAAACTTAACTTGCAATAGCCAGATCAAAGTACAATGAAAAGTGAAATATTAAGCCCAACTATGGGGGCACACACCCCAGTATATAATAGTAGTACTAGATTGTGTAAGACTCGTCTCGGAGTTTCACGTTAATAATTAAAATCGTTTAGTTTGTTTAATATATTATTTTAAGAATTTTTACAAAAAATCAGCTCACTCAAGTGTCGATCTTAGATTGACCAATTCAGTTTTTGTGCCTGCGAATTTAGGACGAAAATTGATTATTTACCAATAATCGATAAGGGGTTGATTGTAACTCAATAATAATAATAATAATAACCTTGTGATCTCGGTTAATATCTTAATTATCTATAATTATGTCCAAAAATAAATGGTAGAAGTTGCACTTTTCTCACATTCTACGATTGCGTTTCGTTGAGAATTCAGATTCTTTAAGTGCGACGAGAAGATAAGCCCGTTTTTAGTTAGTGTATGTGTTCTCTATGTTAAGTTATGAAAAATCAAAAATAACATTTTCTGGCGAAATATTTGAGGTTTTTGTCCCAAGTAAAAGTACATGAATTCTCTCTCGTCTGTCGTGATGCACATATTGAGTAGTCACTGAATACCTACCCTAAAAAGTCCTTAATTATAGAATTTAGCATTTCATGCCTGTTTAATTAATTAAACCTTTCTCGAGGTTTTGATCATGGATCGATTTACAACTTCGTAAGTAGTAATTTGAAGAAAGAAAGATACTACTTAGTTGGGATGTGATATTCGACAATTATCTTTAAAGTGCGTGAGAATCTTCGTAAACTTTCATTAACAATATGGACTTTTTATTTGACCCTTTATATCTTTGGAGTTGGTGGAAAGGAATCCAATAAAGACTTGAACGAAAAAGTTTTCAATTTGTATGACTCTCACTTAAGAGGGGAATTCTTCTTCCAAACACCCTGGCAAAAGGCTCGTGTTGGATAAAAACAATTGCAAATCCTGTAATTTCTTCTTATGTTTTCAGAAATAAACCTTATTTCACCTCTTTGTGTATAGTTTTGATATTTTGGTATTTTTCTTTTGCACTTTTGAATTTCGATTCGTCTCAATGAGAGAAATTAGAAAACATAAAGGATGAACCAAGTTTTAAAACATTTAAACACATATTTTTTGTATAATTCTTTTCTCAATAAATTAATCAGGGTGTCCGAACAAGCTAATGCACACATCAAAATAGGAGAAACTTCTTTTTAGATCCTTCCCGCCAATATAGCATCATTTAGACAATAAATCCCTACAAACTCATTACTAATCATTAGGGTTCCACTGGGTCCTCACTCAATGATGATGAATCATCTCATAAAGAAAGAAAATAATCCAAATTTACAAATGAGCTGCATATTTCCTTAATTCCCACAAGTGTCGGTGATGTATGTGTATATAGGGGTGTAAATGAGCTGAGCCAAGCTTTGTAGTGCTCAAGCTCGGCTGGCCCTTAATGAGCCAAGTTCGGTTAATTTACTAAACGATTTGAGCCTATTCAAACGAGTCGATCGAGCTATAGAGTATTGAACTCAGCTCATTTACTACATAAGCCTAAAATTCGAGCTCAGCTCAATTAGTAAATGAGCAGAGCAGAGCCATGAGATGCTCGCGAACGACTCGGTTTACTTCACTGTTTGCAGCCTTAGCTATATCCCGAAATTACCCCCTCTGAATTACTGTTATGCTATGCAAATGTTAAGAATAATCACAAGTCAAAAAAGATGACACTAGTTATGTCCCTCCAATAGCTATAAGTCAGAGATCAAACGCTGAGTTTATCTATATGGTTTGTGGACTTCTGAATAGGATATTTGTTGACTGCCCCTTCCATCAAAAACCTTTTTTCATTAATGCACATAAATAATAAGAGTCTCAAATAATAAATTGTTTATGACAGCACTCTTAATTAATTCTTTTTTCTAATGAAATTCCCAATAAATTCCATCCAACGAAGAGATAGACAAGTATATGAATCCAACAATCCAAGCATTGATAGCATTCCAACTAAAGTCTTGTGTATCTTTAATATATATTGTTACTATCAGGTGTTGTTGAAGGGCATCCCATGTGACTGGGCCAAAAGAAACTCATGAAGCAAAGTGCTTTCATGCTCTTATATACTAGTGGAGTAGCTTTTTCGATTGAGTTTTAATTCCAATATATTTTCAGTATATTTCACAAGCGATCATTTTCTATTAATTCAGTCTCAAGAGAAAGTCAATTAGTAAAAAGAAAAAATTAGGCCCAAATATTTAGATGATGCATATGATCAGACAGACAAGTGTGCAAGAGATTAGTCCTGGATTCTTGGTGAAGCCTCAAATGCTCTCAACAAAGCAAAAATGCAAAATGAAAGAACTTGGATTGCATAAACCCGGCCATATTTTAAAGGGTTTGCTCAGGTTCGAAACCTCTCAAGTGCTATTATCTCTTTTGGGGTCGGTCCATATAAAACTTTTGCTCTGGCTGCAAATGAGACTTTGGCAAGTGGACGGCAAGATTGGTCATTCAAGATTAGTCAAAATGTATGTATTATGTAAGCTGGCTCAGACAGTTAATTATAAAGAAAAAAAAATGGATTGCATACACCCGCGAGGCCATATGTTAGCTTTTAGTTGGACCTCTTAATCCTATGGTGGGTACTCGGTCTATTTCAGGTAAGGAATAGTTGTTGTAAACGGTTACCAACCAAGCTTTTTAATTAACTAAGGTCATGATGGCAAAATTAACCAAACGACGGACACAACACACATTAATGGTCTTGTGAATTGGTTCTTTTTTTCCTTCGTTTAGCTGTCTTGCGGTCTAAGTATATAAAAACTCTAGCTAATGCTGGAAAATAGTACTATATAGTAGGAAAGTAGGAAAAGTCGGCAATAACTTAAATTGATCATTAGCAAAAAAAAAAAAAAAAACTCCAAAAAAAAGAAGTGATATATATATATATACATACATACATATACACACACACACACATACACACACACAAATCTTCTTATAAGGGCGCCCTTACCGTATTACGGTAAGGACGCACTTTTCCCGACCAATTTGTGATGATCCGAGCTGCTCAATATATTTAGAATATGATTTTAAGGGTACCCAAAAGAAATCAGGAAAAAAAAAACCAAAAAGGGCTTGATCCGAGCAGTTTTTGTTTGTATTTTATCGAACGGTTCAAATAAAACCTGCTCAAATCAAGCCCTTTCCAATCTTTCTTTCTTTTTTGCTGATTTTCTCGTGGGTACTCTTAAAATCGCATTCTGAATAGCGGCTCGGATGATCGAAATTTGGTCGAAAATGAGAGAAAATGAGATGCCCTTAATTACAGTAAGGGCGCCCTTATAAGACTATATACGACATAGGCCACGAGTTAATGGTAACTTAAAAATATTTTCCCGTAATCAACAAAAATGGAGTTGTAGAATTTGTAGGAGATGAGAGAAAAGAGAGAAAAAGAAGTTCATGTTTACTCACCTCCAAGATTATAACGCAAGTTCGGCTCGCAGAATTAGAGTTATAAAGGGGTCTTAAGTGGCCGGGTGCTTTTTATAACTCTGTTATACTTGTTCTAGGTAGTACTTAAAAAAGTTCACATTACAATACTTTTTTTTTTGAAAGAAAAAAAAAACGAGGTGGCATGGTTGCATATATTTGTTGTGCTTTTGAATTTATATCAAATGCTAATTCTTACTATAATTCAAATCCTAAAGTGTAATAGTAAGACTAGTCATAAGACCGCGTTACAACTAAATTCTACAAATCTACATTATTTTGTCCGGAGACAATTTATCGAGTGCAATTTTATTCACCCTCCTTAAAAGAGGGTAAACATTACCCTCCTTCTTATTAGTTGAAATGGAGTAGACCCCACCACAAAGTGATGTCATGCTTACCAAAAAGCATGATATCACTTTGTGATGGGGACCATACCATTTTAACCAATAAGGAGGAGAGTAATGTTCACCCTCTTAAGTGGAGGGTGAACAAAACTCAACTCCAATTTATCACCTAACACTAAAAGAAATCCGTTTACTTCTTGTCAATGAAATTCTCACATTATTTTGTCATCAAAAGCGTATAGTTTCAATATGTGGAACAAGGTCATATCTGTCCATTCGGAGGCTCTCAACGGTCAAGAAATTTAAATTGTAGGCTCGGACCAAACCTAAGAGGTTTGCATATATTGTAGGTCGGGGACCCCCGGGCGCGTCCTTGCGGGACCCACGTCACGGTCTCTGCGGAATACAAAGAAAATACTCCCAAGCACGCAGTATCCCCCAGTTACACCGGGCAACCAATAGAAAACTGCCACGTCTTATTAACGGTTCCTAGTAGCTTATGACCAAAACTAACGTGGTTTTACGATTACAAAAATTCTACCACTGCACTCAAATACTGGATTCAGTGTGTGTATTTGCAATAACGGCACATGCTCAATAATCCAAACATAACACAAAATATAATTCTTTACGTACGTATGGAGTCCATATGCATCATAACATCAAAAGCAATTTCTCACATACATGTGGAGCTCACATGCATCATCGCAATACTAAACAAAATTTATCATATGCATATGGAGTCCACACGCATTAGTGAGTATGGGCCCCACATGTATGTGAGGACTTGTATTTAGCGTTGTATTTAAATTATTGTGCACCTATCATTTTGGATGTATTTGGATGTTTTGAGTGTGGTGATAGAAGAGTTGTTTACAATTATCTCTCTCACTAGTCTAGTACCAAATGACACACCAAAGTAAAATTTTAAGAATGACAAAACTCTCTCTCTCTCTCTCTCTCTCTCTCTCTCTCTCTCTCTCATTTAAGCAATGTCATTTTGATGCCAAATTTGACCTCTATCAAATTTGCCTCATCACATTCAAAATGTGAGAATGTTGTTGCAAGAGGATAAAAACGCATATATGCCAAAATAACATTACGTTTGTAAAACCAGTCAAAAAAATAGCTTTGGTTGTGTCATTTTGGTATGAATCAATAGACTTGTTCTTAGATTAGTTTCTCTCTAAAAATTAAAAAAGAATTCCAATCATAAAAATTTAAAAGTGATTCCAATCATTAAAATAGAACGTATGATTGCGGAACGGCTAGATGTACGATCTAGTTCCTCAACATGGCAATGAGTCCATATATGTGTTTGAGATGTTTCAAAAGTGAGAATGTGAGATTACTTTTCAAAATCTTTTCATCCCGATGAATATACTCCTTTAATCAATTTCCAAAAATCTTCTTCTTAGTTTTGAAGAGAAAATGAAAATTTTAAAGCAAAAATGGATTGGTTTTTTGAAAAACTCAATAAAAAAGAAAAAGCCAAAGTCTAGATGAACTGTAAAAAAAAAGAGTTTGATCCCTAATATAGAATTAAGGTTACCTAAAAAGCCACTAGAAAACATCTAACTCTCAAGTAGCAAATTTTATAATCAAACTCCATTGATAGGAGGATGGATTGCGATCTTTGTCCGAATTTCAAACTGTCTGAAAGCAATTCCTCAACCTTCTAACTTTCAAAATACACGTTCGGAAATTTGGGTTTTCAGAGAGGTTTAGTAATAATGAGTGGAGAAAAATAGATAGAAAAAATTTATTGAAGATCGTGTTAAGGGGTCTTGAAACCCAAAACGAACAAGATCAAAGCATGCACTGATTAGTGTGAGAGAAAAAAGATCTTTTCCCTTGTTTTTTTCTTTCCCTCCGCTGTTAGTGGCGAAACTTTAATGGGTATATAAAAGTTGAAGGGCTGCGTTTTAATGGGTTTGTGCCAGTCATGTAGTACGGATCAATCATAACTAGGGCCTTTCATGACTTCATATTTTTGGGGCGAGTTACATCTTTTTATCATGTTTTTGCAATTTTGCTTATCGTTCAAAAAAGTTGCGCTATAAGTTGAAATTTGTGTTGGTTGCTCCAAGGGATTGGCTAAACTAAAAGCTGAGCCGTAATTAATCCACGTTGGTAACAAGTTCAAATCTAAGACTTGATTTTTCATGATAAAAATAAACTTGATGATCCTCTATTTTGAGGCGAATCCTAGAGGCATATCATATTATCCACTCGGTAAATGTAGGATGACGAGACTGAACAAAATCACTTTTTGTATTAATGGCGTAGTGATTTAAGCGATATCCTTTTCTAATCCCAAGGCGGCCTTCACTTTCTCGAGACTGGTAACTCCTGTCGGAAACTCCTATTGCGGCATAGATAAAATTCCTCAAATACCTTTGTAGCAGAAGAAATGCACTTGTTCTTTGTCTGAGTGTGGTTTTGTGCATGATATATCTAGTAGTATCTATCTTGAGATCAAATATATTTTGCATGTCCCATGTGGGGAGCTGCTAAATCCACTAAATTTTGTTTACTACATCCACATTGGTAAGCACTCAAGCACATTCTCAATCCTATACAACAGGGGTATTGTATGACAGCAAATTCACCATTTGTCAATAGCTGCACCTTACTGAATGACTACAATACCCTTCTTCCTTTTGGGGAGTGAGTGGGGGAAAGGGAATGATGGGTTTTGATCCATGTGATGGGCAACCCACTTTGTTGTTCTGCAGGGGTGAATGCATTGATTCTCCATACGAAATAACACAACTTTGGGATCAATGCATTGTTCTGAAAGCATATTTGGTTTACTTTTTTGTCAAAAGAGAGGTGAAATATCTCCTCATTACCATTTCATCCTCTTCCATTTGTGTTTGCCATAAGATGGAAACCTCTTGATGCCAAAGAAATGTGCTAAACTCTCCCCCGGAAGAAGCTGACACCCACCCCATTTACCAACAAGCTATAAGCAAACACAAATGCCTTTCTATTTGTTTATTTTCTGTGTTTAGTGCATTTTTTTCTAATCAGGTGTCCGGGCTATCTTATGTGCACTTCGATTAATCTTTGAGGACCATAAACCCACCGTTCATTAGCGGGGCACCACGTATAGCCGGAGTAAATGCTCCGTATGGATTGACCCCAAAGGAGTTGATACTTGATAGCATCTAAGAGATTTCAAACCTGAAATCTTAAAAGGAAGCAAATCTTCAAGTCTTAGCCCTTAATCACCTGGCCAACCCATTGGGATTCCGAGTGTCTGGTGCATTCAAAAGTTTAATCTTTGTTTTCACGTATGGTTTGTTGAGGAAACCAACTCTTTCTGGTTGTTTTCTTACTCATTCTACCCAAGGTGCCTGTGGTTACATTCTAAGTTCAGTTCAATAACCAATGAAGTTAAACAAAGGGTGACTAATTTAAAAACCATCATTTGTTTGGTTCTTTTTTTTAATGTGGTTGGGCAGCTAGTGATCATTCCCAATATATCATGAAAGCAATGCACTCCATTTTCTTTTGGTGGCTTTAGACTTTCTGAACCGACCATAACATGATGATCAAAGATAAGTGCTTTCTGCTCCTCCCATTTCCCTCCCACCTCCATGCCACCAACTCATACCCTGTACCTCAGATTTTTATAACTGCAGCGTTTGAGAAAAATCAGGACATCTTTAACATTTTGAACACAAAAGCTTCAACTAAAATTGCTAATTCCAGTCTTCTTCAAATCAGTGAGAGAGGGTCGTCAAAAGTCACGCGTACAATTCCCTAATCCGAAGCTATCGACGATACACGACAAACAGTTTAGGTAAAGAACAAAACTGGAGGTTTACGTGGTCATTAACTTCAAGACTTCAAGATTAGTCGAGGTAGCCATAAGTTGACCCCGAACACCTGAAATTTGTCAGAATAGCTGATGGGTCTATATAACAACTCTCGCACCCCAAGTTAAGTAGTATAGCAAAATTCAAAGGAATTGAAGTAGTGTAATATGTCTGGAATATTAATATAAGATGTTAGAAAATGTTGACATTTCATCGCCGAACTGTGATAATCAGTAGAAAGGGTTATAAGTGCTTTAAAACCCCACCTCATGTGTCTGATTCATGTCATCTAACTTTTAATCAACACTAATTGATTAATAAACTGAACTAAAAACTATCATGCTATTTGTGAGAGTACTATAAAGAATAAAGTGGTCCTACCCAAAGGGGTTGATCTCATGGTCTTGGCCCGAGACCTAGGCGTTTGCTCCCTCTTAAGATTTTAGATATGATTCTCCTTATCAGCAACTTCACATCACATGTAAGCGTGAAAGGGGCTGTAAAAATTAGTCCGAGGTGCATGCAAGTAGGGCCTGGTACACCCTGCATTATCCAAAAAAAAATATCAAAAACAAAAAGAGAATTAGAGTGGTCCATTCTAATAGGAATTCTCTTTTTTTAAGAAAAGCCTACTAAAAGAATACGAAGACAGCCAACTGGATTTACTGAATGCCTCTCCAGGCTGTCTTAAAGCTTTCCAAAGGGAAAGCACAGTTCTTTGAGACCCTTTTTTGCTGGGCTAATTAGTTGTTTTATTCCATGAGATTAACCCCCTTTTTTCCTGTACACTGAAGCTGGAATGAGGGATGTACGTAATGAAGAGGAGAAGAGTCAGAGGAAGCTTTTGAGTAGGGTACTATGCTCCTTGTTTAAGGGGGGCATATTCTTCCACATCTCAATTTTATAAAGGGAATATCAGACTTTTCAGGACTCCATATCTCTACAGATATCGAATTCACAAGGGATTTGCTGTACAATTAGATTAAGATCGATGATGGGCCTCTTTAGTGTTGGTTATCGTTTATGAAAAGACCAAGAAGAGGCTGAAAACTTTGAATGATTAGACCGTGTGTAATCCATTCGGTCTTGTAATTAAGCCCCACAGCACACCCCAAATGCTCAAAGTTAAAGTTGATGGCAAAAGACACAGGGCATCTGGCCATTGTTCTCTCTCTCAAAAAAAAAAAAAAAAAAAAAACCAAGGTTGAAGTGAGTTCATTGTGCATTCAGTAATTTCGAAGCTGGAACTGAATTCTCTAATTTAGCAAACAGCTAAGTTAAAATGATCCGATTCCTGATTTACTTTATCCCTTTGCTTGTACCCACCTATGTTTCCAACAATTAAAGGACGTCACATTATACATATCATGATGCCTAATCCAGAGCATAATTAAGACACTATTTGGTTACTCAATTGCATATCGAAAACAGAAATTATAGAAGTGGAATATATCTGGACCGGTTCTTAAAGCACAAATCGGTCCATTATTAATGCCAATATGAGCTCACTAAAGCAAATTTGGCCCGTTAAATGAAAGGGAGGGATAGTGCCATGAAAAAAAGGCTAGTGCAAAAGAATGAATGCATGGCATATGTCGTCGATAAATTGTTAGCTTTGCAAATTTCTGCATATCACATGACAACTCCAAAAGCTACAGAGATTGATCGAGAGGGGCATTGTTTTACAAGTCTCCTCTCAAATAACAACTTGTACGTAGCTGGAGACTAGCAAGGCTATGATTCATGGACATCAAACAGATTTCTCGGACCGGTCTACAGTCATTAGACCCCTAATATCAGGCCCCTTGATGGGTAGGGGATCTTAAGATCTCGCCGATAAAGAGATGTCTTCACCAAGCCAAAAGAAGAAGAATTTATCTCTTGACCAATGCCATATCCTAAAGATCTTTTCTTTTATTGTGTAACGGAGGAGGAAGAGCTCTACAACCAACCTACTAAATAGACCCGACTGCGTAGCCCAAACATTCGAGGGAGCTAGCGTGGCTGCACTAGTTAGTAGTCACGGTCCTCCACTCACTGCAAGATACTCATCCCATAGGGAATCGAACCTCATATCTTGAGGAGTACTTTCAAAGTCTAAGCATCTATCCGAACCACTAGGGTAAGGTAGGTAGACGGGATTACTCCCCTCATTATCTCGTGATTCTGTACAGATCAAGTTAGGTGGGGGTGGGGTGTCACAATTAACCGATTTCTTAAGTTTTTTGAGGCTCCTAATAGAAGGCCCAAAAACTTGGGTTCCTATGCTGCCATAGGAAAATGAATTGAATTGTTCTGCTCCACCCCTTTTCTCTATGTAGTACTCCATCCGTCCCACTTTGTTGTATCTTTATTATTTTTTGAGATGTCCCAAAATGATGTATTTGTTTCAAAAGTTTCAATTTTGGATGTCCATATTACCCCTCATTACTCCTTCCTAAATTCAAATTTTAAACTTGATTTGAAAGAAAAGTGGAGCAAATTAATGATATGTGATAAGCACCCGATAATATAATTAAGGGTGCGCTAGCTGTCTAGCTTTAGTTATTTCTTTCATTAATTTAGTGGTTTTTAATTGCTTTTACTCATTAGGTTTTTTAGTTTCGTTTTGTAGGAAATCGTACAAAGCAGGGGTTTTTAAAGTCAAAGCGCGTTAAGACATTCAAGGTTTAAAGATGGCAAAGAACGTATCATCAGATTCAAGCACAAAGTTTCAAAGTGACCCGAAAGCAAGGCAAGGCAAGGCAAAGCAGTGAGCAAGACGCCAAGACCAATTACTAGAGTTAAGCACCTCGGCATCGATGGAAGAAAACAAGTTACATCGATGCCGAGCCCTTTTACCACACCAGTTCCCTACCTATCTCGACATCGATGGGAAGTTTATTATTACATCGATGCCGAGACCTTTAGCAGTAGCTTTAAGCCTTTTTCCATCGATGCCGAGGGTTTTAGGAGGGCGTCTTTAGAGTATCTTGGAAAATATTCTGTGCGCGTACTTGGAGGATATAAAAGCCGTAATGTCACTTTGTACAAAAAAGTAGATTAGATTTGATTGCATCATTTTTAGATCTAGATCTAGATTTTGAATTGTTCTTGGTTGTTCTTCATTTTTCAGTTTTGAATCCTTATTTTTTTGTCTTAATTAATTAGTTTTTGCCATTGTCGTTTTCATTAAAGTTGTAGCGAATCCCTCGATCTATCGTTTAATTTAATTTTCTTCTAGTGTTGTTATTTCAATTATGCTAAGTAGATTCTTGTTTGCTCTTATCTCAATAGATATGTGAGTAGTTTTTCAAGGTTAGGTCATGGGGTGATTAGCACCTCATGGCTCAAGTAGAATTGCGTTTTTCACCATAAAGTTTAAACCTTTGGTTCAAGAATCGATGTGGGGTTCAGGTTTATTTGTCAAATCGCTAAGGTGTTAATCTCCTTGATCATGTGTAGGTAAGAGCACCGCCTACTTACCACACATGATGCTTGGAACTATGTCGCACGAGACATTTGCTAAACAAATTCTGGAGCTAGCTTAGTAATCGAACCATCTTATTTTTCGGTTTGGGGACCTTAATTGTGTATCCTGAACTGCGTAATTGGGTGAGAAATGTAGTTTAACTCGAGTCGTGAGTGTTAGTACTTCCTAGATACAACCTGTTTTTTATCTTAGTTTATTCACTTTTCAATTTAGCCCATTTTACTTTCCACTACAAACGTAAAATCAAATTGGTTGCCTAAAAGCCGAAAGCCCTTGCTTACATCTACAAATCCAGCAAAGTCGTATTAATTATTCCCGTGGATACGATCCCAGTCTTCCGGATTATTATGCTTCAACTGATATATCTTACGTTTGGGGCGTTATTCCTTATATCGGAGCAAACGAAGCAATATGACAAGAAAGTTGACAAAAAATCATAAGTTACAAAGGGGTAAAATGGTAAAATTGACACAAAGTCAATGTAATTATGATCTTTCCTTAAATTACGTGAAAGTCAAAATAGACGCAACAAATTGGGACAGAAGGAGTATGTATGACTCTGTATGGTTGATATTTTTCATTATCTCATGGTAATAATATCTTTCCAGGAACACAAAACCCAATCGTAGAACCGACCACAAAAAAATGCAACAATTGACAACGATATTTAAAACTTAAAAGTGTCCGTGAGTCCGTCCATTTGGTTTCTGCCAGTTCTGTGATTCGTTTTAGTATTCCTAGACTTCATGTAAAAGGGATTTTGAAAAAAAAACGTTTCCATTTATCAATTCTGGGTTCTGCTGTAATTTGAAGTTTAAGCATGACAAACCAGTCTATAGAGCACTCCCTTGTCCCTAGATTGTTCAAATCTAATGGTGTGAGATTGTGTCCTTTCAACTTCAGAGTTAAAGAATTTAGTTGAAACAAACTATCAATCAGTTCCGCTAATCTTAATCATGATGTAGTTCAATCGAGGAGGGTTGATCCATGGACCATGCAAGCATTTTCACACCACATAAGCGAAGCCCTCCTGGATGAGTGGTTTTCAGCTTATGGGCTGGCTCATCTCTACCCTATTCACATGCATAAATGTTGGCCGCGGGTTCTGAAACAAGAAGTGGTCCTTGTTAGATTAGAACTAGTTATTGTTTTCCCCCCTTGGGTCTATTTTTCGCTATAAATGTGATCTTTTGTTCCATTGACGGCCTAAGAATCCTCCAGAAAGCAGGGGATGATGACAACTTAAATATTATCTCCATCCGGATTTAATAGTCTTTTTTTGAAATTTGTGTTATTTTTCAATCTATTATATCTTTCAATTTATAATGTTATACATGATTTCGAATTTTTTTTTTATAGAACTAATCGAAATCTATCAAACAAGATCCATATTCGATGTGAAATTCATTAAGGATTCAAAAATGTAACCCATTTTTTAGCCAGTTATATTAGAACTATGGACAATTAACTCCGGACGGATGGAGTATCTATTTCTTGTCATGCGATGCGAACCGTGATGTGCCTGTTTTCATGACGTTTGAATCTTGAGAGGGGCTACAGCTTAATTTTGTCCCTCAATTTACATTTTTAGCCATTAGATTGAATTTTCAATACGTTACGGTCATTGGATCTTACAACATGACATTTTGGTAAATACATTACATTTGAGTGGCATTTTATTGAGGGAGGGAGGAATCTTAAATAAAATTCTCTCTCAAAACCTCTCTCTCTCTCTCTCTCTCTCTCTCTCTCTCTCTCTCTCTCTCTCTCTCTCTCTCTCTCTCTCTCTCTCTCTCTCTCTCTCTCTCTCTCTCTCTCTCTCTCCACGTAGGCAGTAGAGATGGGTTGGGTGTTATCCGACAAAATAGATGACGGCCATGATGTCACTGCAAAATCATTGATATTGCTCTGTTTAAACCAGTGGTTCCCATCTCTAGCTTCATTCATTTAAAATGTTGATTCTTATAATTTTACTCTTGAACAGCGGTTGATATATTGGGTTCAATATCCAGTGTTTATTTGCAGTGTGTTGATCGTGGAGTCATGCCTTCAGGCATGCACTAGCAACGTGCCTTTAGATACGTTGCTCAGTGCCTTCAGGCACAGACATGCACTAGTTATGAGATAAAATTATAGTGGTAGTGTTTGGTTGGGAGTTTAGTTTAATTCAATTTTGGTAGTTGATAGAGAGAGAAATAGAGTAATTATTGAAAATAGAGGTAATGATTGGAGCGAGATAGAGAGAGATGTGAAAGTAATAATTGGAGAAATAGGGTAATAATTGGAGAAAGAAGTAGGGTAATGATTGAAAATAAAACTAAAACTAAAACTAAGTTGAGAACCGAACAAAGCCAGTCTATATTCACTAGCTTGGCGGGGCTACACAGCTTTGCATATTGTTGCAGGCAAGGCAACGGTTTACTTCGAAGACACAAAACAGTTTTCAATCCTTACTCGTTTCGAGTTAGTAAAAGATACTACTCCATAAAACAGTAACATGACGCAGTGGTAGTACCAATTGATGTTAAATATCACATTGCAGTATCCATACTCCATGGTCAGTTTGTAAAAACAAAAAAAATGTCCCACGAAATTATGTCGACGGAGTGATCCTACCATTTGATATTCGTTTGGAGAGACGGGCATATTAATGAAGAGTATTATTGCTAAATGCTTACTGCAATACTACTATTTCTTAACAATGCAGCAATTGCCAGTTGGATGTTTTTGATTTTTTTCATTTGCTAACACATGCCTTCGCAGTACTGCTGGTTCCGATTTTTTCCCCGTCTCTCCATCTCAAACTCATACAACGAGTTGCTTGAATTGAGATGAGGGAAGGATATGCCATTCTACGTACGCCACACAACAATTTGGAAGAATTGAGATCTAGGACAGGTGATTTTCTTACTGTTAAGAGGTGTTTGGGAGAGAAAAAAGATGGACAGGGTACCAAGTGTGGTACAGATGCTTGTCCTCATAGATATACAGCAGTGAGAATATCTATGAACAAATCTATGCTGAAACAAAATGGAGAATCAAGTTGTGGTGGTGGCCCCTACATATATTCCAAACATGCACTCCCCCCCTCAAATGTTCTAATCAATTGCAATGGCTGTTTCTAGCTGTACAAAGGTTCTCTCTTCTTGGCCAACCATGTGTCTGTGTCTCCTTCCTTGTTTTGCATAATACTGTACAGAGTTCGTAGGTCAGCATCTCAATGCAAAATCCAAATCTAGCATGACTCCATGGATCCTATCTGTTTCAGTTCTAATGCCAATGTCTTTCTTCACTATAAAGAGCATGTGTTCAGACTCTCTGTTCGTGTTTCGGTGACAAATCCTTATCACCAACCAATTTCTTCTTCTGCGTTGGTAAAGACAAGTGATAAAACAAAAAACTTACACATGGGCCATAACCAGTAGATGATACTGATATAAGTTGATATACCATGCTTTACTTTAATTCTGGATAATCTATATAAATCTGATGTTCAACAGAATCCTGCAACGTGGTTAACAAAGAATTGGCACGGTCAATGACTCCGTGGAATCAACGTCAGTGCCATCCACATGAACAACCTACTACTCCGCCCAGAACATATCTTTAGAGAAATAGAATTAAGGAAGCGAAGTAAATTATTGGACAAAGTTAGGTTAGTTAGATTGATCTTGTATAGATTAGTTTCAGAGAGATTGGGTAGCAATGGTGTCAGTTGCCAAGTCTTGATCACTTCTTTTTTTTTTGTAACTAAACAAACGTAAAAGAGGTAAAGTCTAACAGAGAAGCAGCCAACAACCGACGTCGAACCAAACCCCAATAAACAAACCCAGAAAACCTTCCGCAACTAATCAGAATAACACAGTATTAAAAAACTAAACCCCAAGCTCTTTAAAAACTACTATTAAAAAAGAAGAAATAAACTACACCCCACGACATAAACAAGAGTTTTATGCACAAAAGCAGATGTTGATGATCGTAGAGAGCTGAGTCACAACAGGCTGCCAATGGTAACACGAGTCTACCGACGTAACTGGCCACGTGTGATGCCAGAGGGGGGTTGGGCAAGGAATCACATCCCCATCCCTACTTTGGACACTTCCTTCTCAACAATGACTCCTGGGTCCCTTTCCTCCTCCTTCACTTGACGCCACGTTATTAATGTTGTTTGCACAGATCAGTGCACCACTTGTAAAGAAGAGTTGAGAAGATATTCTTTCCCTCAAATCCCAAAATTCCTAGCTTTACCTAATGGCTCCCCACCGACAGAAAGGAGTGGATGGTAGTGATGGTGTTCACACGAATTGGGCCGCTGCCACCAAAGCACCACCGCTTACGAAACCGCCGGAATACTCTTTATCAGCTGATGACAAGAATTGAGAATCCCTTTGACTAGATAAAACTGTAGCCACCACCACCACCGACCGACCCCATAATTTTTTAGAGGCTTATTTTAGATTAGATGACAGCATAAGGACATTCGTCCTCCTCTTCCTTCTAATAGCCATTTTTCTAATACCGAAAGGGTTTAAGACTACATAACAATACTGGATCAATGTTGCAGCCAGAAACGCCACTATAATTTCGTCTACTCCAGTTGTCCTTTAGTTATGATAATACCCTCCCCCCCCCACCCCCCCCCCCCCCCCCCCCCCCCCCCTACACTCCACTGGAAGTGGGTCGCTAAATTCGCTCACAAAACATTAGTTGCAGTAAATCATGCCCACCAGCTAGCTGTACATTCCATATGTATGATGTACATACATTACTAAAATGTCATCCTATTGTCGATCGAACACAACATGCCACGAAGCCGATTAAAAAGAAAGGGTAAATAAAGAATCCCTTATCCAGAAGAAATGAGTACATATAAATATAAATTCCACATTACAGGCCCTAACTTACCACTACAGCAACCAATTATGCATTGTAAAAGGAGGAAAACTCACTCCGAAGCAACCTGGTCGAGTGACAGCTAAAGATGCTTGCTTCTTGGATTTGGTAATTGGTGGATTTAGCAATAGCAATAATCTCATATAGGGTAGATGTTTTCTACAGAGTCCAACAAAGGCCTAAACTTTCCCTGTACCAATCTACCAATCATAGACACCGCCCAATTGCGTATTGAAATGGCAACACAATTTGAATCTACTAATCCCCTACGGTATTTCTTTTTATTTTCAACAGAACCAATAATCGAATAGAATACAAATCGCCTGAGATGATGGACAGTGATCTAACCACATGATAAAAGAACCCAAAAAAAAAAAAACTCAAAACACAAAAAAAGAAAAAAAAAAAAAAAAAAGAGGAACAAATAGTGGAGTAACAAACGATGATCATGAGATAACCGAAAGAACAAAAGAAGTCACCGGAGGAAATTTACCGTCGAAACCCCAGTCCATATTTCTAATGTCCGTACAAATCATACGGTGCCCACAGCGTATCCAACGGGCACGGCTGTTTGGAGTCCAGCCTCAGCCACGGCTTCCCGCTGCCGCTCCAATGGAGCAAACTCACCGGACCGGGGTGCAGGTCCCTGCAGCTCCCCCTCACGTTGTCCCCACCCAGACCGTGCTGGTTCCACCGGTGGTCAATCGGCGCCACGTGGCCCGCGAACACCAGCAGAAACGGCGGGAGCGATCCGAGCTCATAGATCCGGGTCGCCCCGCTCTTCTGGATCTGCATCCACCTCTCGATCCGCTTCGTGTACCCGAACCGCCGCCATTTACCCAGATCGATCACCATCACCCCCGTGTTGAAGTAGCACGGGCTCCGACCCGAAAACGTGCCCGAATAACTTTCGTCCGACCAGAAACTGGACGTGAAGTACTTCGTGAAGTTCGCGTGGCAGTACTCCGGCGCTCCGATGGTTTTCCCCTGTAAGCGCGTCGTCCAAAGCTTAGAAATATCGTCGACCACCACGAGATCCGAGTCCAGGTATATAACGCGGCGCACACAGGGCTCGAGCAGATCGGCCAGGTAATTTCTCGCGTAATTCAACGGCTGCTCTAGGGCTTGCCTTACTGAAGTGGAAATCAAGCTCCGCACGGTTTCCGGATCGAAGTAATAGACTTTGAATTTCAACTGAGGGAAGGTGGAACGGACTAGGGTTTCGAGTTTGGTTTCAGAGACGAGGAAGTGAAAAAAAATGCTTTCGGGACACAAGGAGTGGCGGAGGATGGAATGGACGGCGGCGATTGAGCCGCGCAGGTAGTCGACGTCGAGCGTAATCGCCACGTGGACGAGAGAGGGGTCGCAGATACCTGATTTTTTCCCCAATTTGATAATGGGAATAGTGGTGCATTCTTCGGCATTGCGGAATGGGGAGGATTTCCGGAAGGAGAATCGGTTGAGAGGAGAGTAGGTGTCGAGATTGGACGATCTGATGGCTTCGGCGGGTGGGAAGGACTGCATGGAGGGAGAGAGAACGATCATCACGACCGCAGCGGAGAAAAACCCTGACAATCTCATAATCCAAAGCATCCTCACAGGGTAGAAAAACCCTCTTCTCCTCCTTTTCTTCTTTTTCGATTTGAAATCAAAAGGGTTCGATATGCGAGAGGAGATTGAGGAGACGAGGAAGCTTAGGGTTCCTTTGAGGTCCGCCAGAGTAAAATAGGAATAGATTTGTTGCGTTGGATTCTTTCCTTTTTAATGGAGTACTTCTCTTCTCTCTCTTTCTCTCTCTCTCTCTCCGTCTAATCTGTTGCCGTAGAAACGAAGCGAACTTCAATGAGAGAGAAAGTAGAGAGAGAAGAATCCATCAGACTGAACCAGAGAGGCCTGGCACTCTATACTCTGCAAATTCTGCAAACGACGTACGCTCCAGTCCTCTCCCTCTCCCTCTCTCTCTCTTCTTTGGGGAAGGTGCTGTAGCAGAAATGCGGAAGTAGATTTGAGAGGGGAAAGTCGAGAGAGAGAGAGAGTGAGAGATTTCAGCTGCTGTTCTTTCCTTTTTACTAGTATCTCTCTTCTCTCTCTCTCCCCTCCTCTCTCTCTCTCTCTCTCTTCTTTTTTGTTTTTCAAGTTTTTGTTGCGTTTTCCACCAAAAAAGATATCGACGGCCGATCATCGTGGTAATTTAAGGAATTAGTGCTAATCAAATTGGTATTAGGAGGGGGAAAAGAGGACCAGCTGTTATTTGTATTTTATCACATGATGAAATGACAATTTCGTCCATTGGGCCACCATAGAATGGACTCTTGCACGTCAGAGTTATATTCCCGGGTTTGGTATCTTGGTAACTTTAGGCTGTGCGGAACAAACCCTGAGCCCAACGGACCTTGACCCAATTATACCCTGCCCACGCCCCATAACCCATCTTAGGTCCCGTTCCACGAAATTTCTTATTTTTTAAGTACTTATAATACATCACTCTCACAATATATAATTTTTAATTCAAAAAATAAAATAAGTACTACTTATTTTCCTTACTGAAACGGGGCCTTAATCGAATCTAGCGGCTCATTTGGCGGTGTTATTTTTGGTGGATAAAAAAAAATGGGGTAAGACGTGGATATTGTTTGAAAGGCAACTAAATAAGGATGGAGGGGATTAGCGTATAGCTTATACTTTTGTTTGAATGGTAGTTGATATGGATCGATAAGAGTAGATAATGTGATAAATTACTTGTTTGCCTCATTAAATCATTACATTGAAAATACCCAAAAAAAATATTTAGGGTAGTTCGGTCTTTTACCTCACCCAAGATTAGCTAACCCTACGATGGAGGATGGATAAACCAAGACCCCTCTTCTCTCACTACCAAACATGGGATTCGTTCTCGCGCTCCCTTCCTTCACAAACATGCCCGAGATGACCACAACGGAGGTTTGATTAAACTATATTGCAATAAACGCTTAAACCAAATTAGCACTTCATTCAAATGATTACTTTGTTTGAGTTTATACTAACCAACCACGCCCGCAAAACTCGGGAAAAAGTTTAGGAGTTGTAGCAATATAGCCGCTTGAACAGAAGCATTTGTTCAGATCAGTTAGATAAAATCATACTTACAATTTGGATAATATGGATTGCATGCGCAAAATGTGCACGTGCTTTTGCAAAAGTAGAAGACCTTTTCTAACTCAAAATATTGATCTCTTCAACTTTCATGACATATGTTGACGGTACAAAGAAATGAGCGTTTGGCTCTTGTATAGGCGCTAGATACTAGTTTTTTCTTGTGTTGTATCTCCATTTCTTTGTATTTGGGTGAAAATCTATATTTGCTGCATGTCCCGTTCTGTATTCGGAGTTATCTGTAGACGTCGTATGGCTTGATTAATAAATTTACTTTTTCCATTGAAAAAAAAAAAACTTTCATAACATATGTTGACTCCGAATTGGACACATGAAAAAACCGATGGAGTACTTGATATTTGAATTATAGTACGACAAATGCCTTCTTGTTGCTACACATGAATACTTTTTGGATAAAAGTGAAACAACTGAAAAGCCAAACGGCTTTAGTAATGCTAACGTGATATTGTCGGTCGACGTTCTATTTATGTGCATGTTTTGTAGACTTTGAGATTGAAATCTTTGGCCAATCCGTAAACATTACTTTGCTCTGGTTTTAACCGAGTTTGTCGCTAACGTATGATGAGATTGGTTCTTGATATAATCTATCCAGTTAAAAGTCAGATTATGAGTAATAAAAGAAGGGTTATATCTCTCTTTTAACTGGACTTCGGGGTTGATGTTGTGCAGTTACCGTGTTGTGCGCCTCCGAGCAGTCATATTGTGCATTCGATGACTCGGATCTCATCTCAACAACCAACGATCGATAGCCGTTTATTGCCGAGATGAGATCCGAACCGTCGGATCGTGCGCACTGTGCTGCACAGCACCATCTCCCAATTCCTTTCTAACTGTTGAAGCTCCAAAATTGTAGGAGTATTTCATATGCTAAAACAGGGAATAATGGGTCAGTTTAGATACGGTAGTTAATTAAGTTTGAGAATAGAGAGCTTTAACTTCCAATTAAAAGTGTGAACTCTGAAAAATATTAACCTTATTTTATGCTCAGAACATGAAGCCATGTGATTTACTCCATCGACTGAGTAAACGGATGTCGTGCCAATATTAAAACAGTAGTAATTCATTTTATCAATTTCATGCACCCAATAATATTTTATCAGTGCATGATTCTTGAACCTGACCTCACTGCACACGATTTTTTTTCCATTGACTTCTCTTTTTAATGCAGTATGAGCAAACTACTCCCATAATAAAAATTATGATGTGTGCAAAATGCCTTTTGCTAGAAAATTTAGGTCCTTCTCAAATCTCAATGTGTTAGCTATATAAACTTGGCCTTCATGCATTTTCTTAAGTCTTTAGGGCTCTATAGGTTAGATTAATCTCTTCAATACTATCTAATGGAGGGAGTTGGCAATCTCAACCGGACCCGAGGATGCTGCCGAGCACGGAGCACCCTGTGTCAAGCAGGGTGTCGAGCAACATCCGACCGTTTATATTGACACGGACAATTCGGATTAAATCTGAGTACATACAAATTTGAGCCATCGATTGTTCAGCAAAGATTCGAGTGGTCGATTATCGAGATGAACGGCTGGATTGAGTGCTCGGCACCGCTGCCAAGCACCCTTTTTTGGCAGCATCTCCCAATCCATCTCAGTCCCATGAAATTTCTTATCCCACGCCCGTTCAACATATGACATTTCTTATCCTACAATCCATACAACATATGAAAATTACTACGTATCTCATGTCCATATGACATATGGTGATTCACATCTCACGTCCGTGCAACAGATGAACACGTTTTGAATACTTGATGCAAATCGCAAATTGCGCGACTAAGACTGAATTGATGAACCCCACGAGATTATACTTCTCGACTCATCTCCAAACCTAGCATCATATAGGTCAGTGATAGCTTTTCCCAAATTACATCAATGGGGTAGTTTCCCCAAAATTCTTAAAGTGCTAAAGGTGTATTTTAGCACTTTAAAAAAGCCAAGTTATTTTGCATATAAAAAGTGGCCCGAATTACTTTCGAAAAACCAACCATGATAAATTTAACAAAGCTGTTTATGTCCAATATTTTGCAGTTGAATTCCTAAATCTCACTTTCATTTCATAATTGTTGTGTGAAGAAATTTGAAACCCTTCATCTTAAGAAATTTATTAGTATAGCTCGATTTGGTTTCTCACAATATTTTTTTTTGTAAGGTTTCCTTAACATTACAAAAAGAGAGAGGCATCTAATTATAGAACAATCAAAAGGTAAAGTAGGCAGTGTAGGCATTTTTTTCTTCTTATAACCGGATGTTTGAGTCAGCTTGCGCGCATTCGACTCATTCTAAGTCTCTAAAGGTAACAACTGAGCATAACACCTAGTAACTCCAAGTTTTAAAAATATTTCGATTGAAATTAAAACTTATAATCTTATGAAGAAATATTTATTGATTTCTCATAATCATTTAGCAAAATCCGTCGAGGTTGTATTTAACTCAGTCTTTCTTACCACTTAAGTTAACTTTTGCTTTTCATTTTACAAATCATAGTTGAAAACTTAAAAAGGAGCAAAGAAGTATGAAGTATGAACTAATGAGACGTGAGCCCCAATTATTAAGAACATGATAAAAATGTGACCAGTCATCGAATGGCCTTTTTGGTCAAATCGTCGTGTTTAAAGTTACCAGCAAGTGTGTGGAGTAGAAAAATGGGGTAAAATCGCGAGGTTTTTTATTTTATTTTAATCCAAAATCAGACAAAAAGCTGAACATGTCAAAAGAGTCATCAGAACTGCTCCGTATGCGCGGTCTGATCAAATCATTGTGCCACGTGGCAAATCTTTGGCGTGGTCGTGTCAATTTATTGGCTGAACTGCAGGTGTACGGTTGTATAGCTGGTGTGCAACACATCCAACAACTGGCAAAGCCAGATGACTTTTGTAAGATGAGTACTAAAAAAAATGATTTCCATACCTTTTTTACTCCGTATATGAGTGGTGCTACAGTTCTGACGGGGAAATCCCGACCGAATTTCCGGTGGTCCGCCGGGCCACTCCAACCACCGAACGAATGATTCGAATCGTCTAAATTTTTTTTTATTTAAAAAAACCGATATACAAATAAAAATAGAGTGTTTGGATCAATCACCTATACAAATCGGATGTCGTTGATTCTAGCGTAGACCTACTCAGCTTTTTTTTTAAAGAATTTTTGGATTGCTCGAATCATCCATCCGGTGGCCGGAATTGGCCAGCGGGAATTCCGTCGGAATTTCTCCGTCAGGAACCTCAGACTTTTCGTTTTTATATTTACACTTCTTCATAAAAAGAAAATTAATTTTCATATTACCCTTTTTTATATGCACATTTTCTTTATTTAAAAAAAATACATACATTTTTAACACTAAAAATAAAAAATAAGTATGGATATTGAAAAGAAAAGTGTGTAAATCACTAAAAAAAAAGAAAGATTGTTTGGGATTTTTTTTTGGATATTTTTAAAAATACTTGCATGAAAGTCATAATTTTTTTATATTTCGCTTTCTCTTGTCGAGAAAAATTAATAATGCGAAACAATTTGGCGAAAAACTTACACACATAAAAAAAATTGAATAAAAACAAAAAACAAAAAAAATTATGACCTACAACTTGTAGTCTGGCAGAAACAGAACCTCATATAGTAGTATCAAATATTCATATATAATTAGTAGCTAGTATTTGTCAAAATTATTGTCGCTTTCATGGAAATTGGAATTTCACCTTTCATACTTGTTCAGCGATGTCACTCAAATTTTCTATGCTAATTGTTAGACCTAAATTTAAGGTACAATTGGCAAATGACTTTAGGTAAGTAATACTCCCTCTATCCTTTTTTTAAATGTTGAATGACTATTTTAATAGCTTATATATTTTGACGTATATTATGTTTTATATTTAATAATTTTAGAAATATTTCATGGGATTACCCAGTGTAATTCATTCGGCGGAAAAATCCTTAAATATATACATAGATGTGAAAAAAAAAATTTAAATTTAATGTACAAATTATTTTTATTTCATGGAAATAAATATTAAACGGCAATGATATACGTATAAAATCTTGTATCTTAACGAAATCTAGGAGATAAAAATGCATGCTTATGAAATATATATTTTAAAATACGTACATAAGAATGACAATTTTGTTATAAATGCAAAAGTATACGTGATTTGAGACATTGCTAAAAAAAGTTTTTGTGTGCATCACTGATACTATTATTAGATTATAAGTATGATTTATCTTCGAAGAATTAAATTTCAGGGGCACAAGCAAAATAGGAGCATACAAAGGGTTCCAAGGATAGTTAACGTACATTTCAACCCCCATAAATGATCGAGATATGTGTAAGATAGCCTAAAAACACTAGAGGTATAAAAAAGAAGAAGAAGGAGGGGGATACTAGTTAACATTCGTCTAGCCAACTTTGTGCTAGTTTTGATTCAATTGTTTTACTTTGTGCTAGTTTTGATTCAATTGTGATCAATATGTTGCAAGGGAAGAGACAGATTACAGCATGCCTGGAAGTCATAATTAGAGATACTTTGTCTTTTGGTAGTCATTTTAATTCTTGCTCATTTAATTTTGTTCTTCATAATTGTAATAGGGTGGCTAATGTTTTAGCCAAATATGTTCTATCTCTGGAGATCCTTATAGCTTGGCTTCAAGATTTTTCGAGCTGGATTCATAGGGAAACCTCCCTCGATGTTTCTTTGATGCATCAATAAAAATAACCTATTACCGATTGGGGAAAAAAAAGAATTATAAAATTAAGATCACTGTGTTCGAATTTTTTTTTTTGGTCCTTTCTACTTTATTGTCGACGTGAATAAAAAAATAAAACATTTTAACTAGGTCAGTTCGGTCATAAAGAGTAGAGACATGTATTTAATGTTGTCAACAAAATTACTCCATAGTTAGCTCTTTTTTTTTATCTGTCCATCGCTGTTGTTTTTTTGTTTTGTTTTTGTTAGATAGGCAAAATTAATTTCATTCATCTCTAGTTACAAAATGAAATCAGTATAATCTGTCAATCGTTGTTAGTTGTTACAACACATTCATGTATGGTTTTATACGTGATGATAGAGAATCTGAGACATCACGCGGTAACGGTCCTATAATAGAATAATATACTTACTAGTATTTTGACTATTTTCATTTGCGTGGGTTGGATAGGGAACAGATTTATTGCGCAAAAGGCTTTACTCAGGCGGCGGCCATGTAGAGGTTGTCCCAGGTAGCCGTTGGCAGTGGCAGTCTCTTTCTTTCTTTCTTTCTAGGTGTAGTTGAGATGAGACCTTCTATCTTCTCGGATTGCAATTTTCCTCAATATATTTCCAGAACACCGACAAATTTTCCCCAATCGGAAAATGATACTCCACTTTTGCTCCTCATAGCCGTTAGCCTGGCAGCGACGGTGGTTTACCGGACCCAGTCCAACTTTCCAAACAACCTACCTCTTCATATTAGTATCTACTAAAATCATTGATAATTAGTAATAAACATACATTATATGTACACATCAATAATTGAATATGTCGGTGTTTGGTTGCTGTCGTGTACAGACTTAATTACAGTTTGTATTCTGGGGGGACATTTTCTTGAAGAGAATATTTATGGGGAAATATTGGTACTCCAAGTGAAAACCGACAGCTAGTCGTTCAATGTTTAAGCTAAACTTTTACGGCTGTTTGGTGAAAAATATTACTACAATATTTGTCACTTGTGTATCACATGTTAGGACATTAGCTTTGGCCGAAAATATTTAGGCTAAACTTTTATGGCCGTTTGATGGGACTAAATATAATATTTATCACTTGTATCACATGCTAGGACATTAGCTTTGGCCTCAATATAAGGAGCGTTTACCGTCATGTATATTGCTATGTGGTAATAAGATCAATACTTTGTAATGAGTGTGAGTTATGAGTAAAAGACAATCAATCATACTTGCATTGTTTAGCTAATTAAAATATATGTTTTTTTTCGAGGAAACAACAAATGTAGCTTATAGTATTGATAAAAAATAGTTACAAACTGTATGATCCACACGCCTAAAGGAAACAACATATACAACAAAGGACTCAAAAGGTCCGAACGGAAAGAAGAAAAATAATTACGATGTAGGGCGCTACTGATTCACTCGTGGACGTGGCTGTAAAAAGTTAGAGGAACCACATCGGCGTTGTACCTCACCGTCCTTTCTTCTCACCGCAGTTGTTGTCTAGTTCCACCACTACTACTATTGTACATAATCCAAAGATCCCTCACCAAGACAGATCCGATTCGAGGCAAACAATCGAGAGCCAATACACCACTGTCCAATATAGTAATGGAATGTGCGGGTGAACTTCTCTCCTAAGATGAAAGTCACAACCACCACACAACCATCGAGGGAGGGGAGGAGGAAAATAACGGAGAGTCGCCAAGAAAGGGTGGAACTGCCATAAAACCTAAAGACCGGGAGTTCAATGCAGTAATCAATGTTCAATGAAAAAAAAATGAACGATTTAAAGCAGGGCTTGGTTACTCTCTAGTAAATAAGCCTGGCCCTAAAATATAGCCGGGCCATCATTGAGATTCTAGCCCGCAGAAATATTTGGCCTAAGCCCATGAAGCTGGGTGTGTGGAAATAGAGGCCTACATAATAGTTGGCACATTTCAGTCTGTGGACCCAAATTGCAATGTTAACAGCCATCTCTGGAATTGGACACCTCATAGATCATGGATTACTACTGGAGCAAGCCGAAGCCGAATTTTACCACCACAACTACCCCTCTCTATGGCCGCCCCTTCTCCTACCGAACGAACAAACGAAGGCAGGAAAAAATTGAATTGGAAAAAAAAAAAAAAAAACAAGAGTAATTCTTTTAGATTACTACGCAAAAACCCTAAAGATTCTCTGAAATCGGACTTTAAGGCGGTTGAAAAATTAAATTGTTTTAAGGACCACTTGCAGTTTTGTTAGCTGGAACATTGAAGGCATTACCCTCACATTGGAGATTCCACCTCTACCATACCCCTTGATTATATGGTGTACCCATTATTTATTTATTTATTTATATTTGCGTTGCCTAGTTTTCAGTACTAGTAGAAGTACTATACTAAGGTAGTATGCAATAATGAGAGGGCATGAGTATATTACGAGGGCTTGTGGGCCAAAAATACGAGAAGCTAAAGAACTTGAATGGTTGGTTTAAGCTCTATTGACCAGAAAATTTATTGCGTGGCCCAGGCATCAACCTAACTCGAGTACTACACAGCATCTCTAATGGTAATATTAAAAAAAGTGTGTGTTTTGGTACAACACATGACCAGAAAGTGTAAAACTAAGATTTAATTTTGTGTATTGAGAGTTTGTTAGTTTAGAGGATATATATGTGCTCCAATGGCATTGGTAAAGTGTGTGTTTTAACATGAATAAAATATGGGCCTCCTAATGCATTGAAGATGGCTCAAAAAAAGTTAGGTCCCAACCTTAGAAATTGGAGGGGCCCAACTTTTACTTGTTCCAAACTTTCGCACATTACCTTACACAAAGTAAACTTAAAGTACGACGTAAACTTTGGACATCACCAGGCCACAAATCCAAGAAAGCTAAAACTCAAGATAATGCACTCTTTGGAGATGCGCTTACAGCTTCTCTTCAAACAATTGCAAAACTAAACTCTACACACGGTTAGACACGTGATTTCACCCCATTTAAAGGAGATATTGTACGTTAAGCTTTGCGCAACAAAAATCCTTGTAGATTTGTCGGTTTAGGCTCAACTCACCCGTTGAGTTAAATCAGTATATGTCCATTTTAGCTTCTATGACATGTAAAACGACGACATGAGTAGTCCCAGTGGGCTCCAAATTAACTAAAACTTGGGATTTAAGTAGAAGTGTTATATGTCATCTTATGATGTCTAAGCCACGCATTATCCTCATCGATCGGATGTGGATGACGTCATCGGTCGAGCATGGATGACAACAAATACGATGGAGGACAGGAGGAGTACATCGAGGGTATGACCCTCCTCGTTACCCTGTACGAAATCTGCATGTGTATGTCTCGTACACCTGATGCTGTTGGCTTAGGGCCAATTTTGTTAGTCATTTGTTATTTACTTATTATTTTGTGTCTGAAGACTCTGAACTAGTAGTAGGCAAATGAGCAACATAATAAAAGCCATGATCAATCAAACGAAGTAGTACCTCTCAATATTCATTAGTCAACGAAAAGATCAGGAAACGGTGACGAACTATTACTACACTTCCATTCTGAGACCGATTGGTGGGTGGGTTCTTGTTTCAATTCAACACTCGGCTTGAATTGAATAGCAAGAAATACTACTCCTTTAAATACGGAAAGCTAGCTGATGTTATTAATATTCCTAATCGATAACGGATTTTGACAAAAGCAGAACACCACCACTGTGGATGGATAACAGTACATCAACAAAATCATAGATTACGGAGGTACGTAGTACATTGTACATATAACAGTACATCAACAAAAATGACGAAAGAAGAGCAATTTCTTAATTAATTCCCTCGGAGTGCAACTTTTTTCCGTGTTACTATGATAACTTACTTTCTGTTACTTTCACCTTTAATTTCATCCGGGCAACTCCTGCTTTTGGGACCCAGGGCGAAAATTAAAAATTGGGCTCATTTATTTTTAGACTATTGTGAGGGGTATCAAAATAGGACGGTCTCTTAAAATTTAAAATTTTTTAGAGGCCTAAAGCGGTCACATCTCGAGCTTTAACTCGGGGCTGACTCTGTTTTTTTATTTTTTTGACAGCTCTGAACTTTATCAATGTTGAAAAACAATCAGGTCGCCGAGCCTTGCTGCATCGCGGGGGACCAATCTTCCCTGCCCCACCACCAAAGACCGGTAGAACTTGTCTTTCCGATACTTCGGAAGTTCAGAGCTGTAGATCTGGGCGATCATCTTATCATCATGCCCAGTAAATGGCTCCCTTGTGTAGACCTTTGCGATCATTTTCTCATCATGCTCCTTAAGTGGACCTGTTCCAAACCCAACAAATGATCCGTCGACCACCCCATCGTACCCACCACTAATCGCAGGGGTACCGTTAGCGAGCCTTACCATGAAATTGATGTAGGCGTCGCGGATACTAATGAGGAACCTCTTGGGCGAGAACAGCAGCTTGGTATTTGCCTTGACTGGCCTCAAAAACGGTCGTCTCCTATTCAAACCACCGGGCCGACCTAGCTGAACCACCCCAAGTTTCCGGCGCCGGGTTGGCCCATTGAGCCTTTCGTAGTAGTTTCTCCTCCTCTTCCAGTACGCCTTCCCTCCTCCGCAGAAGCTTTCCAACACCCTTTCCATTTATTTTTCCCTTCTCTTCCTTCCTTCCCCCTCCCTCTCTATCTCTCTATGAGGGGATCAATCCATCGTAGAGAGAGAGAGGGAGGAGAATGGAAGTGATCGAGGTAAATAGAGGGAAGCTAGTTATTAGGGTAAGAGACTCATTTACGATGGTGTAGCGCAAAATTTGGCCCCCGTTTTTTTCGTATTTTATTAAAGGGTCATGGTTTTTTCATTAATCCGAGTTATTAGGTGGGGTGGGGCTATATATATGAGCTTCAATGTTAATTTATGGTCAATGCTGAGTGCTGACCCTCATCAACCGTACGTAAACCTACATGCATGCTTCCTAGAGTGGGTACTATATTTACACAGTTCAACACAACTTGTATGTTTTATATTTTAATTCGTTTTGTTCATACATATTGATGTCAATATATATTAGACTTATTTTATTTGAGTATTGCTACAGGTACCGAAGGGAAATCGTAGGGACGGCCGTCTCCGGCCACTGAACGGCTGATCCGAGCTGTTCAAAAATTCTTTAAAAAAAAAACGAGGGGCTCACACGAGATTCAATGGCATCCGACGCGTGTAGGGTGCTCGATCCAAAGACTCCATTTTCGTATATATATATATATATATATATATATATATATATGCGAAAATGAAGTATTTGGATCGAGCACCTTACACGTGTCGGATGCCATTGAATCTCGTGTCGGCCCCCTTGTTTTTTTTTTAAAAAAAATTTTAGCCTGCTCAGATCGGCCGTTCGGTGGCCGGAGATGGCCCGGCGCGGCCGTCCCTACGATTTCCCTATGGTACCGGTCGGTACCTATAGGATTTTCGTATTTTATATTTATGATTTCTAGGTATAGTTAATAAAATTTGAATTCTCAATGACTAGAATCCTAAAAAAGATTTCTGGAGCCGCCAACGTATTCACGACATAAACGCCAACGCATTCACGACATAAACTTGGGACATCACCTAACACAAAGCTAAATTAATACTACACAAGATAAAACACAAGGTAATTAATATACTCATTGAAGACGCTCTTACAACTTTCCTTCGGACATATAATTGGATGAAACTGATTTTTTAGTATTTGAAACCAAGAACTAAAAACTTTTTCCTAATTTGTATAAAACAAAACTCTAAACACACTGGAAGACACATGATATTGTGAGCTCATGTAAGCTCGAAACTCTAAACACACTGGAAGGAGATATATATTGTAATCTTTGCACAGCAAATATCCTAATAGATTTGTCTCTTAGGCTCGTCAATGAAAGTACCACTTGACAGTCACATCAGTATATCTCTATTTTTTAGATATACATTAGCGTAGACAACATGTAACATTGACCGATGAGGATGATGTGTGGATTAGACATATAATTAAGATACCACATAACACGTCTATTTAAACCTGACGATGTGGATGACATCGTCAATCGAATGTGGATAACAATAGATATGATGGAGGCGTCAACGGTATGGCCAACATAGTTATACCCACTCACTAAAATCTGCATATGTCTCGTACACTTGATGGTGGCTCTTGTACATTTGTGAGAAGACTCCAAGCTAATGTCACTATTACTTATTGATTTCAGATTTTGCAAAACAAAACACCACCTGGCAACCTTAGAGCATCAAGGGGAAGGAAATCATGTTGTATACCTATAATACAATTCAGATGCAAAAAAACATGCTTCAATCAGTTCAATGGGGATGTAAAATGACACAAATGAAAAAAGGAGATAGATATTTTCATCCCCATATGACTATAGCTATAATTGACAGGTTATCAACCCAATTGCTTCTCCCAGATTTTTGGACAGCCGGAGTTACTTGTTTTCATCGGAAAGATGCCGGAATTTACAAGAACACGCCGGAATAGCGTGCTTGGACGTCCCTGAAAACTGATTTCAGAGAGGGATTCGATCGGGTTTGTGTGTGAGAGAGAGAGGTCTGGTTTGATCGAGAGAGAGGAGAGGGGGATTCAAAATCGAGAGAGGAGAGAGGTCTGGCCGGTTTGTGTGATGAGAGGGGATTCACAATCAAAATTTTTTTTGCGGAATTAATTTTTTTTTTTTTTAAAGTCCTCAATTACCGGATGTATTTTATATATCAATTGGAGTTGCTCTTAGTAATACATTAACAAAAGCTAATCGTTATTTGGACTCCATTTTTGGTTGCATGCGATTATTTTATAAATCATTATACAAACAAGTCAATTAACCACTGAAAGAAGAATCGTAGCAACATAAAGTACGGAGATTCATTGCAATTAGAAAAATGTACTATAAAATACACGAAAGAAGAGTATAAATTCCTTGACTTTCAAGTATTTAATTCTACTTTTCGTGTAAAAGATATAACTTACTTTGAATCCCATCACTTTCCACAAACAATCTGTTCGCCGATTCTTGCTGCACCGCGCGGCACCAATTGTCCCTGCGCCACCACCAGCGACCTGTAGATCTGACCGATCATCTTATCATCGTACTCCGTCACTGGGCCCCTTTTGTAGATCTGAGCGATCATTTTCTTATCGTACTCCTTAAGTGGACCCTTTCCAAACGAATTGTCGAACACACCACCACCACCGTACCCACTACTAAATGCAGGGGAAGCGTCGGCGATCCTTAACATGAAATTGACGTAGGCATCGCGTAGACCGATGAGGAACTTCTTGGGTGAGAACCGCAGCTTTGGAGTTATCTTGATCTTCCAAAACCGCCGTCTCCGGTTCGAACCGCCTCCGCCGGCCCCACCTAGCTGCACCACCCTAAATTTCCGGCGCCGGGTTGCTCCATTGACCCTCTCGTACTTTCTCCTCCTCCAGCACCCCTTCACTCCTTTGTACAAGCTTGCCGACAACCCTTCCATTGTTTCTCTCTCTTCCTTCTCCCCCCTCTCTCTATATCAAACCATTGTAGGTAGGAGTAGTAGTTTGAGAGAGAGTGAGAGAATGGGGTAGTGTGCTGAAAGTAAATGAGACGAATACAGGGAGGCTAGTTATGGGGTGAGTAGCGACTCATTTATGAGGGTGTACCCTTTACTGTTTTTTTATGGGTGCTGTTATATACAACTGCGAGTTTACTATATGTAACTAATTCATAATAGGAAATTTTTGAATATCCCTTTATAAATTGACTGTATGTAGTAAATTCGCAGTTGTTTTTAGCCAGACCCTTTTTTATTTGTTGAATGAGGTCGTGTAGGAGGGAGAGTAAATTCTGTCCGGTGGCGGTAGAAACCACGTCGTTTCCGCTGCAACCATTATGGGCTTTACCATGCATTAATACAGTAATCTAAACCGTTCGTATTGTAGGGGTCGTCGAGTAGAATATTTATGCAAAAAATCAAATTGATTGGATATCGATTACTATATCAAAAATTAAATTTTATATTTTATAAAATGGACAGTTAAGAACAATCTAACTTCTAAAATCATTAACTATCCCGTTCATTTTATAGCTATTGATGTCCAATTAAGTTTTTTTTTTTTTCACGGATGATCCACTTGGCCGGCAAGCCCTAGAAGATGAACGATTTAAGCTGTAACAAACACACGATGTAACCTAAAATAGTCGTGGCTAAAGCCGTTGTGATGATACAGAGATCCACCGGAATAAAGAATTTAATCTCGTGGAGAAGTCTTGTTGGACTCTTCTACCGCCTTTTATTTATGATGAGATGAAACAGAGAACATGGCACGTGTGAGGTACCGGGAATCATGTCCCGTTTCTACACTACTTCTATTCTACCTATAAAATACAGTCCATGATCTTTCCATTACACCCAGATCGGAAGAGGGTTAAGTTGAGAGATCTGGCGGGCCAAAGGATAGGACAAGAGAGTGAGTGATCTCAGTTGAAAAGAAGCCCACAGGAATGGAGGAGGAGGCCGGCCGGGCCCATGTACAACACACCCAGTACGTTCACAATTCAGATCCAGCCACGCGCATCAACGTACACTAATTAGATCATGTCATGCATGGTCGACGTGTTTGATTTCTAGTCTACGAACATGATCCGTTAACCGCTACCAAGTGGTCCATGCTTGTCTGTCTAGTGTCTATCACCGGAGCCGGAGTGAGGTGCGTAGCCAGCCATTTAGTACTTGACTTGAGGGTTGGGGGTGGCGGGGAAGAAGTTATGGATTTCGCTTCAATAAAACATCGGTAATCATGAAGTTTGAAAATGATACAACATCGAATGGCCGGATATGGGATTTATCTCGTCTTTTACGCTAGCTTTTAACAGAATTAAGAGAGCATTATGATAATCATAATTGTATATATATGCAATTTGAATATGAATTGATCATATGAAAGAGTGATCTAAATGACACTAATCGAACCACTAGCTTGGTGGGATCATATATATATATATAAGAAAAGCCTACATATCGAAGGATAGTATCCAATTTAATACTCAATCGCTTGGGATGGTAATGGGTCATGTTTGAATCAAGATTTTTCTATTCCTTGATTAATTCTCAAACTCCATGCATGCTCACATTCATACCAATTAGAGATCAGGTGTATGTGCGCACGCCCATTTATGAATACATGGGGTGTGCAACAGTGCAACTGGTGGAGTAAATAGGTGAGTGGAAGGTGGGGTGTGGCAACTAGAGTGAGAGTAATTTTACATTTATTATCCTGACAATTAGTTTTTGTCGTGGTTGAAACGTAGTAATTTTTTTTTTAATGTGGGTAATTCTGAAAATCACTTTTTGGACATAGCTTCACAAAAGTGTTAATAATGCAAAAAATGAATAAACCTCAACCCAACATAAAACGATAAATGTAATTCACCACCAAGAAAAATCTTGAACCTAAATTAGTGAGTTATGAAAACAGTTAAAAAATGTATTTAAACACGAGCCCAGAATACTAGTATTATGTATTCTACCATTCTATTCTTCTTGTTGACAATTCAAATAACATTGACTTATCACATGGATGAGTACTGTCACTAGTCCCTTTGTTTTCTATGTTGGCACCATCACAGTGTCAGTGTGGATTGCAAAATGACGTGCGGTGTTGGAACGTACTTTTGAATCCCTTAATAAATGAGATTATAAGGGGCCTTTTTTTATTTTCCCAAAGCCGGTATGCATGAGTGAGTTAGAGAGTTAGTTGTTGTCAGTGGGGTAAAGAGAAAAGGAAGCCACAACAGAAATGGGGCACACGGCATGGGAAACGAACCCAGCCAAACGAAAGGGGCTTCAAGTGCTCTAATCAACTGAGACATGCCCATTTTCAATTAGTACTCCCTTCGTTTCAGTTTATTTGTTCAATTTCGACATACATGTCTTTTAAAAAATTGTCTATGTCTCACAATCTATAATGTTTTACATAGTTTCGAAAACATCATATTTTAGATCTAATTGAGATCTATCAAATAAGATCCATATTATATATAAAAAATATTATAAATTAAAATATATAGACAATTTTATAAAATGTTTCAAATAGTGAAAATGAACAAACAAATCGGGACGGATAAGTTAAGAAGATGCTGAGGACTAGATTCTTGTTGAGTGTAGAAATTGATCGACTATTATCTGTACGACTAAACTTTTTTGAATGGAGTACATCATTTCTCATGTCATTAATGTGTACAAAACAATATCCCTGGGGTATCAAAAAATCACAAAGAACATTCGGTAAATTATTAATTATTGCTCGTCTACAACTGATTATGCAGTTTTATTACCAATACGAGCACTTAAACTTATCTATTTTTTTCTATGGAAAATAACCATAAAAAGGATTACTCCTCTTGATAGTTCCAGTATTTTTTTTCCCAATCATTTAGCAATTCTTTTTTTGGTGACGCAAGTGATACTGTTATATACAACAAATTAATTCAGTAACTAGTAGTAATTAAGTATTTAACAAGTGGTAATTACGACATTGATTTGTTGAAGCATTATTACGAGTCTTCTTATAATGATCAGGATTTTTCATCAAATTTAAGCAAACGAAATCTAACCCATTTTACTTTACTTGGGGTTCTTGTAGTGCCTCAAGCCACTACAACCCTAGCCCCCTCAAATTGTGGTTCTTCTGAAGTCCAAGTTTGTGATTTGAACTGTTTTCATTTTTTTTTGGAAATGTTGAGCATATTATGTGCACCAAAAATCGTATCGATCGGATATTGACAAACAAATGATTGAAACTTATGTCTTACAGTCATTCTCTAAATCATATTAGCCATCCATTTTTACAAAATAGTAACTGATATCCAATTATACGGCTACCAATATCTAATTTGTTTAATTTTTTATGTAAATAATCTACTCAATATTTTTGACAAAATAAACGATTTAGATAACAAATTGGATATATTATAGAGGACCTATAACTGTGGCACTAGGGGGTGTAGTGTTTTTGGGCACTATGGAAACCTCAAATCCTTTTATCTTACTACAAAAAAAAAAAAAAAAAACTCACTTCAAATTCCCCCGGGTGGAAATTGGAGCAAGTTGCAGAGCTATGATGCACGGACATGGAGACACGAAATTCTAAAAGAATGGAGACACGGACACAGCAGGGGATACGCCAAGTGTATATTTATTTATTTAAATAAATAATTTTAGTTTGACACCCATAAATTTTTTTAAAATTATAATTTGACCCTAAATTTTTTTAAGATTATAATTTGGCCCCAATTTTTTTCAAAAAAAATACAGTTTGACCCGTACCGTATCCCCATCAGTGTCCCCCCCGTGTCCAATCCTAAGGCCCAAGAGGCCTGGGCCTTGGGTATTCCAAAAATTTCAATTTTCGGGGGGCACTCTAATATTTTCACTATTTGAGTTTGAGTATGACTCTTTTTAAGCCCGATAGAAATTAGAGGTAATGAGTTAAGTCCAACCTATCATCTCATAAGTCTAAGTGCCCAACCTATTAAATTCCCAAAATCATTTTCTCCAAATCACTGAATAACACCTCCTCCAAAATCGTTTCCCCCCAAACTCACCCCAAAATCTTGACAATCTCGTATTTTGTATTCGTATGTAATGATTAGTAGAACTTTATATTGATTTGGCTTTCTCGTATTGTGATTGTTATTGTAAAAATTGTTAAGTATTAATTCTTTAAGGGCATATTTTTTTTTAATTGGCCTTGGACACTAAAAATTCTTGAGTCGGCCTTGTGTGTCCCCGTAAAAAATTTAAATTAAATTATGAAACACGCCGCGTGACGTATATTCGTGTCTCGACACTGTCTGTGATATTTTGACCTCTAAAAGTGTCGGTGTTTCAGAATTGCTGAGTCACAGAAACAGAAGATAGATCCGAGAAACCGCAAAGATAGCCAAACTCTAATTATAAAATTCAGATTTTGTTCTTTTGATGAAGGGTGGGGTAGCGTAGAAGATAAAACACAGGCACGTACCATCATATGCTTGCAGTAGTTTGTACTCACACAAACGCACTCTCAATCATATCCTCCGCCTCTTTCTCCCAGCGCACCACCACCCCTCATTGCCAACTCTCTCTCTCTCGCGCTCTCTCTAAAATCACTCACTCCTCACCCCAATCTCGACCAGCCCAATTACAATCACCACCACACGTCCCTTTCTCTGAAAATCAGAATGATCAGAAATCACAGAATTCTCTTCCTCTCTCTCTCCCTCTTCGTTTCGCAATTGAATGTCTCGTTGGCGACTTCAGCAATCACGGCAGTGTTAAGAGACCAAGTGGCCTGCACAATGTGCGACTCCTGCGACAACCCGTGCCAGCCATTTCTCTCTCCTCCTCCTCTGCCGCCGCTTCCGCCGTGTCCTCCACTACCATCTCCGCCGCCCCCGTCACCACCGCCACCACCCTCGGACCCCAACTGCCCGCCTCCGCCGTGTCCTCCACTACCATCTCCGCCGCCCCCGTCACCACCGCCACCATCCTCCGACCCCAACTGCCCGCCTCCGCCGTCCGCTCCAAGCCCTGCAATCAGCTGCAACTCGCCGCCACCGCCAGTGCTGCCGTCGGTTCCGACATTTGGTTACTATTCACCACCACCCCCGTCCCCGTCGGAGAGCGGTGGAGGCAGTTTTCCCGCCCTGCCGCCTCCATTCCCAATTCTTCCCTACTTCCCGTACTACAATTATACCCCTCCGCCCTCTGATTTCATGAACTCCTCCGTTCCATCGGCAAAACACTCTGCTTTTGTTACCCTTATTTTACATTTTCTAATCATGTCATTTTTCTGAGAATTAACTCAAGTAGCATATATGCACCCTTATTTTCCCTCGATCTCCATATTGGAAAGCTGTTGTGCTTAACAACCATGGAAGAAGAATAGGCACATGGAGGAGGATTGAAGAAGAAGAAGAAGAATTACTCATTGTACTGACTGGGGATCGGGAGAGATCATACTGTAATAATTTGGTACTCCTAGCTTCTTTGTTCTTTTAGAATGTTCTAATAAAATAAAAATAAGTGATTTATTAGTGATTGTTTCTTTCTTACGTTTCTTGGCCAATAATAAATGATATAAAGCTGATCAAAATGGTTTGTCATCATAATATTGCTGTTTACTGTATTCTTTTTTCCCTTAATGTAGCTAATTGTCTTTTAGTGCCATTTTACAAATCTTTTAGTGACATTTTATAAATGAATGTGGTTATGTGGTTCACTAGCAATTTTATAAATTATAAAATGTGAAAGAGAAAGGGTATGAAAAGCAATGGAGGTCTTTAGCTGAAGTGGCGACAGAGTCATAAACCCACGCATGCATCTTAAGTTCGAAATTTGAAATTTTTTTAGAGTTAGTCCACAAGAGACAAATCTTTTACTTCCGGGAATGTTATGTCTTTGATTGGACGAAGGATGAAAATAGTTGAGATGTGCGTAAGCTGATTCGAACATCCTAACCACCGGAAAAAAGAAAAGAAGAAAAGCAATGGAGGTAGCCAGGCGGATAGTCGGCAGAGCTTGGCTCCTCTCCAATCCTCTAATAATTGGAGGATCCTCCAATTCAATCCAATGGTTGAAAATCAATTCTTTATAACATCCTTATTATCCTGCTAACATCCAATAATCTCTCTCTTTCTCTCTATGCACAACCACCCAACTCACCTCTTCTCCGGCGTTCCTCTTCCTTTTCCAATATTCTCTCTCCCCTCCCCAAAAATATTCTCCACAAAATTGTACATACCCATTTCGAACACTAGCAAAGATCGTGTTTGTACTTAATTGGACTTTCGGCAACAGTTTTTTCAAGTTAAGTTTAACCCACTTGAATTTGAATGGCAAACCATGTAATCAGATTGCAAATTACGTTATTATTATGAAAAATTTAAGTATCAGATGATAATGGTCATTGCTCCTAGCCTTCAATGGTAGATTCAAAAATCAATTGTTGTGAACCCACTTTTTTTTAATTATAGTTCACCTTCTACCAGTTATTTTGCTGAACAGTGGTTTTGTTGGACAGTTTTTGCAACAAAAAAAAAAGAATCAAAGAAAAATAGGAAGCTATGAATTTTGGCATGGTCATAGAGAGATTCCGGCTGTGATTAATTGAAGAGAGATTGATTTTCAATTGAAGCCTTGGGTTGTGAAGATAGTGAACAGGAAAGAGATAGAGAGGGATATTATTGGGTGTTAGCGGGATAAGAAGGATACTATGAAGAACTCATTCTCAATCGTTGGATTTGAATCGGAGGATCCTCCAACTATTTGAGAGGAGCCAAACTCTAAGCTAGAGTCCAACTAGAGAAACACGTGGTGCGTGGTGTGTAGTGATGGCTGGTCATGAATCATGATCTAATAATGTTTAAGGATCCGGAAAAATATCCTTTCGCAGTTTGCACATGCGGCGATGGCGTAATTTATCCACATCTAACAAAATTGTAGGCCAAATGGGTGGTGATTCCGAGGGGATAGATAGATGGACTCTTGGGATTACAAAGAAGGTAGCGTTGAGTTTACACTTGCAACTCCAACTTCAATCGAAAAGTGAATAGAAAACAGAATAACTTGTTTACTGAGAAGAAGTGAATATATTTTACGGAGTCCAATCTTACGTGTTTGAACGATGCAAATTAAAAATAAACTATTTTCGATTAGAGATATTTATTATCGGTCAAGATTTAAAAATATATCTCGATCATTAATTGTTGAGATAAGCGAATAAGATTGCGTGCCTCCGATCGTGAATAAAATTATTCTCTGTAGAAAATTCAACCTGAACCTGCATCATGCAGTATTTAGTACTAGTATGAACTTGAGGGATTTGGACCATGCTATTTTAGTTTTTTATAAGAAGATTGCATGTATCTAGCTACTATGATACGTGAGGAAGCACGATCCAATTTTTGATGAAATAAATTAATAAAATAATTAAACAATTGAACTCCAATCCCAACTTTTTTATTTAAAATTAATACTAACAATTTAACCCAACAATCTAAAAAAGTTTGACGTGCAACTACAAAATGCAATTTTTTTAATAAACACAAAACAAAAAATCAAGTTGAGGCCTCAATTTTACCATTTCACAACAGTAGCAGTAACAATGATCACCAATTCTCACGACGGAGAGCCCTGAGGACTCGACCGTGCGGAGAATCAGGATCCCCCCTCGTCGCCGACTGTTTCCAAATCTCCATAGCCCTCCTCAGCGCCTCCTCGGCGGTGTCCAGTTGCTCCTCCCTCCACAAAACCACATCTAATATCTCCCCCACGTACGAATCCGCTGTCCCGTCCGTAGCCCTCGTGATTGGCTTCCTCGTATCCGCCACCTCAATCTCCGATAACGGAGACGCCTTATGGTGGTCGTAATACTCCTTATAATCCTCCTCTTGTTCTGTCCTCAATTGTCTGCGGCTTTCTCCTCCGTCGTCTGGCCATGGGCCGTCGTCTAAGGCTGCGCAACTCACGTTATCGATCGCTGCCCTGTTTGTGACGGTGGTGGGCGCTTTTGCTGAGGGATGGGTTCAATAGGTGGCGTGACGGCGGGGCTCTCTAGTTTCGGAGAGGGTGCGTAGGGCGGTTTTGGGGGCACCAATGGGTCAAGGTCTTTTGTGGGCTTGTGCTCTGTTTCCTTCTTCTCTGCGGTGGCTGCGGCCCTTGCTGTCACCAGTGTATCGCTCTCCTGCAACATGAAAATTAACATGGTAAAAACACTGTAGAACCCAAATATTTACACAGTTTCTTCTTTCATCTCAATGCTTTAAATGAAAACAATAGAATAGCACGTCTTTGTCCCCAAAAAAATATAAAAAATTGTGCCATATATATATATGATCATTTTTAGCTACTTACGCTAGGGGATTCCCCATGAATGGCAGGGTCAGCGACGCGACGAGTTGGGAGGGGAACCGTGGCGAGTCCCCTGCAAAGGGATCGGTGGCGGGACACGCCGGAAAGAAGTCGGAAGTTGACTCTCGCGGTGGCTGCTAATCTGGATTCCATTCGTTTTACTAGTTCTAAACTTCTGATTTCAAATATCTGGGTGGAGAAGAAGCCGGTGATGGTATGTGGGATGAACTTTTTTCTCTTGACGGGTGAAAACACTTGTCAAAATATTTTGACGTGGCAAATGTTTCCAGGGCTTTCGTGTAAAACCGGTGGAAGGTTCTTTTGTTCTTCGAAGTTCTACTGCGTTCTTGTCTTCTAAAGAGTCTCCCAGAAGCTCAAAGAAGTTGCTTCCTGCTTCTTGGATTTACAAAGGTGCCCCTAACTATTCCTATTTTGGCCTAATAAGAAAAATGTTTTATTTTTTGGTTCTTATTCAATTTTTTTTTTTGCATTTTTTAGTTTTTTTTAATTAATTTTTTGTGAATTATTGTTCGTCATAACGAGAATAATCTAAAAAGTAAAAAATTACGATGGATGTCAAATTTTTTTGAATAAAGACAAAACTAAGTCAATTTTTTAGTCTTTATATATAAAAAAGGGGTTTCGATCGTAATTTTTTATTTTTAAAATTTCTATCGTGAAGCAATAATTTATAAAAAATTGACGAAAAACTAACAAATTTGAATTTATTTAATAAGGACAAAAAAAGTCATTTTACTTATTTTGGGCCTCCACAAAATCCCCAAACAACAAGACCCATTCCCCGCCTTCTTTCAAAAAAATTCTCAAGCTTCGCGGCAATGCTTCAGAAGCTCTCTTTCTATCTCTAAGCTCTCATTTGTTCTCTACTTGACTACTTCTCTCTCTACAATGTTTCCTGCCGGTGAAGAGGCGGAGAAGGCAATGGACAACAGTGACGGCGCTGCAAGTAGTGGAAATGGAGAGTCGATAGTACTTCTCTGAATTGCTCTCTCTCTTTCACACACATGCGAACGTGCAGAGAGTTGCTCGTTGAAATTAAAATCATGGAGAGATTCAACTCTCTTCGCGGCATTCATTTCCAGTTAGTTAGATCGTTGCACCTTCTTCATCTTTACATTTCGATCAATCAGGTTTTCGCACGAAATGTGAAGAAATCAGAAATGACTGAGCAGGATTCACTTTTCTTGGTATACTTTTGATTTCGATGTTCATCTATGGTTAATCACGGTGTCAAAGATGTCGAATCGCTTAATCAGTCTTCTTCTTTGTTATTTTGTTGAATTTTGTACCTAGAATCTGAAATTCTAAATCTCTTATGTTCAGATCATCCAATGATGTATAGAGAGAGTAGATCGAACATTAATGATGTGAACTCACTGTAATCTACTAAAATTTCTCAGGTTGTCCCACGACTATTGACTGATCAGAATTCACTTCTCCTGGTATAATTTCGATGTTCATATACGGTTAATTAGTATAAAGATGTACAGTCGTTTAATCAGTTATCTTCTTCGTTATTTTGATGAATTCCAGACTCCGAATTTGAACTTCAGAGCTTACGTTCAGATTATTCTACATTCTACAATATACCAATATTTTCAAATCAAGATTCGTATCGTGTATCGGTTTTTTAATTATATAATTCGTATCGAGATACGTATATGTTGAGATACATTTGTTGAAAGAGTTGGAGTTTCTATTGCGCAGTTGGATAATATTTTTGGAAGAGAAGGAATACTAAGACGAGTGGGGAAGAAGAGTACTTGCATTGTACTTGAACTCATGCTTTTTCTTGGCTTGATACAAAATGGTTTTAGTACAAAAATGTTTTCATATAACATACACTTTGAGATAATTCTAAAATTACACATGTGTCTACTTCTCACCAAAAAAAAAAAAAAAATCTAGATATTTCACAAGGATATTCTAGAGCTAAATATTTTATAGTTTCTAAAACCTAGATATTTATATCTTTTTCAATAATATCTATCATGTTTGGGTTTTGTCAATTGGAGTTTTGTAAAAATACTAAATTAATTTATGCTTCAATAGCGTTAATCATAATTAATATATAATTAAAAAGTAGATACACTTAATAACACCAACAAACTATGCAGCTTACATTTAAAAAAAATTAAAATGCAAAATTTCAAGTTTGTGCCTATTACATTATGTTCCCTTTGTTAGGAAAAGTAAAGTAAGACAAAACACAACACAATCGAAGTATGGTTCTTTCTTTTATACAAACCCTACATTAAGATTGAATTTCTATCAAATGATTTGAAATATGACATAATTAGATCAAAGGGATTAGATTAATGCATTTGGGATTCAGCTTCTTGAAATAAGGTCCAACTTTTTTCGAATAAGTAATCATAGGATACGTATAGAATTAAGATACATGTATAAATCGTAGGATACGCGATCGTATCGTAGAATTTCTATAAAAAAAAATACATATAGTTGATCGAATCTCAATTGATTCTTATGATGTGAACTCCCTTCAATCCACTCAGCTCCTCAGATTTTCACACGAAATGTGAATGAATCAGAGATGACAAAGCAGGATTCACTTTTCCTGGTATAATTTTGATTTTGATGTTCCTTTATCGTTAATCGGGTTGTCAAAGATGTCAAATGCTTAATCGGTTTTATTTTTCGATATGTTGTTGAATTTCGTACCTAGAATTTGGAATTCTAGATCTCTTACATTCAAATCTTCCAATAATGTATAGAGAGTAGGTCGTACCTTAATGATGTGAACTCAATGTCATCCAAATCTCTCTCTCTCTCTCTCTCTCTCTCTCTCTCTCTCTCTCTCTCTCTCTCTCTCTCTCTCTCTCCTTTCTCTCTCTCCAAATTGAAGCCGTCCAAAAATACAATGGACGACTCGGATGCGAGCAGGCACCACGTGGTACCCGCTCAGTACTAAATTTTTTTCTGTGGACACTAGTATGCCGGAAATAAAACCCCAACGCTAATGACCAAAATGCCCTTCAATTACCAACTTATGTGCATATACACACTCTTACCCTGTTCCATCACTAGCTATTACACATATACACACTCTTACCCTGTTCCATCACTAGCTATTACACATAAGTGCACAGTGCACACACATGCACACTTTCATGTAGGTGATGCTGCAGTGTGTTTGATACCCGCATTCAGGGGCGGAGCCACCTTGAGACAAGGGGTGGCATCCGACCCTCCTGCCTTCCAAATTACAATGGAGATAGTTATAGTTTTCACCCCAAAATTGCTTACTTGACCCCATTTTTGCATTACAATTTGCCCCAATCGGTTTAAAAGTTTGGAACTTGAGCAAAAAAAAGAGGGTAAAGTAAAATATCCTCACTTCTCCCCCCAAAAAAAACCCAAAAATATCTACTTAACTCCTTTTTGTTTACCATTTCAACGAGGTTTTTTTAATATCAAGTAGTATGAAACAAAAAAAAATTTGTGCTATAGGAAATTGACCCCACTCCCAAGAATTTCTGGCTCCGTCCCTGCCCGCATTGAATGTGATTGTGTGTGCACGTTGTGCATTTGTGTTTGGTAATGGTTGCTGTATCCTAACTGAAGTTGCATTTTTCATTTTGGCACATCTCAAAGAGACAAACGCTTAAAAATTTCTTAAAAGCCAAGGCACTCAATCACTCTAATACAAGTATGAGCTGATGAAGTGAGGAAAGCAGAAATCATTAGATGATTAATACAATAGGATATTACTGTATGACTTTTGGCAACTAGCTAGTAGTACTTCAAACATTAGCAAATCATTACAAAACCAATTCTGAAATTTTATTAAAAGTAAAGTAAAAGAGATGACAACTACAGGAATTCATCTGAGGCATGGAAGGAGGATTAGGTTTCCGTGATTATGACCCCACCACCTGGGTATTCTGGTTGGTACCACAGAAATAAGCAGAAAGCGATAGAATCTTTTATTTTTGGTTACAAAAGGAAGGCCTGAGCCCTAAACACCATAGCCACTACTAGCGACCGATCTTAATCTGTCAATGCCATCAACATTGTTTCGCAGATGCTCCAGGACCTCCAAAGGGACTTGCCCGTGGATTAACTCTCCCTGCTCCAACTTCAAGTCTATCTTTGCTAACTTATGAGCACACCCATTAGCTTCCCTCCACACGAAAATTAGACTACCATTCCTTAACAGATCCATCTCTTGTTTAATAAGCATAATCAAATTATGGTTAGGGTCGTGGTGATAGAATCTTTGATAATGTAATACTCATCATGTGAACAACATAAGAGGCCGTCTAATACTCCTAAGGGTTTGAAAAAACAACTTTAAGCAACTAAATGGTTTGCCCCCAAGAGATCGCAAGTTCTAATCCAACGAAGGCCAAACATTTCAAACCTTGGGCCTACAGGAGGTTTGCCCGGTCAGTAAGTTCAGGGTCCCAGAATAAGTCGAGGCGTGCGCAAGTTGGCTCAGACATTCGGTTATAAACAAAAAAAAAAAAAAAGAAGTAGCAAAAGATCAAGATCAAGATAGGATTTTCATCTGCATCCAATATTCCATTCCACATATTATTTCAGCACAAATGCTATGTTATCTCATCTCAATCTGGTTATTGGTTTTGCTTTTACTGATTTAATCAATAGATAGAGAGTTCCGGAGAGAGAAAGTTTCCATTTCACTTAAACAAGCGGAAAAAATGACTTGACTAGGACATTTTGATGGCCTTAAGAAAGCGGAATCGTTAAGAGGAAAATGTAGCATTAGACACGAGAAGTAGCACTAAGCCAATGACCACTTGATGGTAAAAAAGCAGGACAAGAAATGAACCATGAGGAAACAATAGTTATGTTGTTAATGTGTTTTGTGGAATTTGTTCCATGATGGTATATTATGTGGGCTAAGCCATTGCCTTTGATCATATGGTTGTATAGTTTCTGGGAATTTGAAACCCGATTTCCTTTCTAATCAACAGTGTGCTTAAGTGTGTACATACAAACTACGGCAAAACTTGCATGCGAATGTGTTTGAATATATCCTCAAAGAAACTAACAAGAGACGATGAGAGATATCTTACTGCATTTCCTTCATGCCAATGAGCAGAAGAGGTCTTTCACAGCATCCACCGGCTTCTTATCACCTGCTTTCAAGGCTTTATAGATCTCTTGAGACATTGGCCAGTACCATCACACAATTGACTCTTCTCCTCGCAAACTTAGCAAATGAATTGAACAGAGGAACTTCCAAATCCTCTGTTGCCAACAAACTGTCTTCCCGTCTCAAGCAAAGCTGCTTATGATGAACTCCATCGGTCTCCCATTCAGACAACTCCTCAACACACTCGTTCACCTTATCGTAGTCAAACCCTCGTGTATCATATACACAGAACCCGCTACTCATTGATCTCAACACATTGTGTTCCTCCATAAACAAAGGTGTGTGACTAGTTCCACTTCCTACGAAATAACAGAAGAGAACCCAGTCATTGATCATCAATTATGTCCTTCCTAAACTTGATTAACCTTGGGTTGGGGTAGGGATGTGCAGTGGTGCTGGAGTGAAATCAAAACTTTAAGCTATGGAAATTAGAAGATTATGTGAAGAAGTCACGTGGCAGTAGTTACATATGGAGAAAAGATGCAAATGCTGCTGCCAAAAATTTAAGAAAAGTGTTCCAATGATACCTTCGTTTTGCCTTTAGTTTTTGCAAAACATATAGCTATACAACATTGCCGTTACTGTTCCATAAGTTATATAGCCCCCATATCATTTCCTAACTGCGTCTTGAATATCAAACTTTGTCACTTAATATCACCTAATGCTGAAACAAGCACATTATTGAGTAGTACCATTCCGTAGATCACGATTACAACTGAGTGAGTGGTGGCTAAAGTGAAAAGAATGTCAAAAAAGTTAAAACTTCAATACACATTCTACTACAATTTGACACACTTCTACATAATTTTCCTCCATATTCTACTTTTTGCACCTTGACAACTATCAAGTGAACTGTGGTTACCATTTTCTGTAGTTTACTATATCTGGACTAGAAATTTCCCAATTGTAGAGCTAACGGAGTTTACCTGAAGAGGTTTGGGCGAAGGATATGAGACCAGGCCGTCCCAAAACGCTATACATGAGATTCACAAGCGAACTCTTGTCAGCATTATGAAAACCAACCAACAGAATGGTGTTAACAGGAGGAATTTATATCCATCTCTTCCTTCTTAATTCCCCCGTGGGGACCCAGAAATCCCCCACAACGGTAGTTGAAAAGCTTCTGTCAAAGCTCATCGAGGCCTTCTGGGGCAACCAAGGCCAATCTCTCCATTTCCCTCAGGACTTTGAGCCTTGGAGTCACCTTTTGTATCCCCAAATTTGTGTATTCGTCGAACTTTGCTACTGATCTCCACCAACAATATACAGCCTTTGGTGGAGATTCGTAGACATTTCCTGGTTAGAAGATAGTAGTTGATCTTCCATTCTTTCGCTTTGAAAAAACAGCGCAGAGTTCCAAATAGTTTTATTTTCTTCTTTTTTGATGGAAAGTCGCAAGCAGTTTGGGTTCCTGTTGGAGAGGAACTAAAAGGGGAGGGGAAGATAAAGACAAAAGAGTACTTTTCCTCGCTCTGCACCTGTGAATGGGGATTGTCCATGCAAGTTTCGTCCTCTTGCTTCTGCACTAATTCCAGAGGAAGGTTCCGAACTTCCCAGCACTATTACACACCCCGTACCCATTCCATACTTCTTGATTTCTCCATAATTACAGTAATGACGTTTGAGTAACGGTCACATCGAAAGAAACAACAGTGGGATCATCCCGTCTCTAATGACAAGAGAGGTATGAATAGGACAACATGCACGACAGTTTTCACAACGTGCTTGTGTAGCAGTGTAATTGGCAACCAACTAGATGGATTGTAATTTTCAACTGCTAACTAGACTTGGCACATAAGCATATTGTGCAAAGTGCTATGTTTCTAGATCTCCTCGAATGGCGCCCACACCTTTGTTTGTTTCACAAATTCCTAAACTTGGCTAAGTTAAATCAATTAGTATGCTCTTCTACATAGACTCTGAATAGTTTGATAGAGATTACATTATTCACTGTACGATAAAGCTGGTGTTTTATGGTCAGTCAATATACTGTATAAGGCGCCTGACAGTCCTAACCTCCAAGAACCCATGGCAAGTGATGACCCCCCCTGGGAGGAAAAAGCCACAGCCGTATACGGTAACAGACCCTAACATCTTGTCTAGCATCTCCATTGACCGAACCATCATCACAATGACAACTGAAAAAGTGGATATCCAGTTCAAAGAAAATCTAAACTGGGATTAAGCTAGTTCAATCATTATAGGGGTAGTTACACAGACATCTCCGAAGGCTTGCTTGTGTACAATTAGAGGAACATTTGGTGTCGGAAATACACTGCTGCTTACTTTATCCTTTTTCTGATAGTAACATCCAAGAACCTCCATTAAATCAACATCAGCATAATTCGCAGAAACTTCTTGCACCAACTAAATTACAGCGCCTAAGCACCAAAGGTAAACTTATCTCGCATTCAATTCATATGCACATCGTTTCAGCCATCTTTGAAAGCATTATGAGGATCCTCATCATCATACAACAATCTATAGTCAAGTGCTTACGACCCCTATTCACTAAGCAACACCAACAGATACTATACCTAAACTGTTAGTATGTACGCATGCAAGCACATGCGTGTGTGTGTGTGTGTGTGTGTGAGAGAGAGAGAGAGAGAGAGAGAGAGAACATAAAACAATATTCAACCTTACAGAAGGCGCACAACTTTAAAGATAGCAAATGGGACTTCCAAAACCATATACATCATCCGGCCATGAATACTTTGACTTTTAACATTAACTCATAACAAATATATATACTCTTGCATACCCCAAACCCAATTGCCCATAGGCCTTTCCAGTCAGCAAGACTAGATACTGATCTTGGAAGTATAGTCCACCTATGCATTCATTAAGCTTTTTCCTCCTCTTTTTTGACCACCTTGCGTTCTATAAATAGAACACATAAAATACATGAAAACTGACAGCAGGGACCAAAATGAAAAAGGACTCTGGACTCTTGCATTGTTTCACAAGTTCCTCTTCCATGGTTAAGGATCTGAAACAATGCTTAACGACGACCCGGTTCATGGTATCAAACGACCCCTTTTTTTTATTACTCGACCACTTTAAAGAAGCAAACCATAACGTGGCAGCATCTCCTCAACCATAACTCAATCTGAACCCAACTGTACCTGAACACAACGAACAGATGCTCTACCCCACAAAGGACCCATATCTCTTCCACCAAATTCCAGTTGCATTCCCATCCAATCTGAATGCCCTGCAAAATTTACCAATGCACTAAGAAATAAGCACCCTTTAGCAGTGAGACAACACTTAACTATCATCCACAAGTCCTATCATCAGCCAACTAACAAATCTACACCAGGTTTGGTTTGGATAGACTGACTAGGAAACAGGCCCAACTAATCTAATTCAAATTCCAATTGACGTGAGTAAAAGAAAACAAAGCAAAGATTAAACACATCATGGGCATCACGTGAGGAATGCCATTCGTCATGCCTCCGTGAGGTGGCGGCATAAGATACATCCTTCATTTATTTAGACTATGCATTTTCGTTTACTTTGAGATTTCCAGTCTGTTTTTTGCTTTAGAACAAGGTGCATTAGCCTCTAAATAGTAAGCTTATTGTTTTGAAAGAACACCTTGGATTTACTCTAATTGTTTCTTTATTTTGCCTTTTCACGTCACAGCTCCTATAAAGCGAACGTCATAACCAAATGCCAAATGGTTGTAAGAGCCACCAAGAACAAATGATGGCACACTTCTCAATCCAACTTCACAAGTTTAACAAAACACGTACCTTCAACTGAAATTGAATCCACCTGACGGAACAGCAGGGAGTTCATTCCCTCCAAAGCGAAAACCAGATTGAGAAGCATCACCAGCAGGTAATTGCTCATCCTCATCCTCCAACCAATATGTCTCAAGGATCTTCACTGCCTTTTCATATATTTCGTTGTTGTCATGACTCTGAAGGTTTTCTATCTTCTCCAATCCTTCAGCTTCATCAATCAACTGGGCATAGTAATTTACATCGCCCGAGTTACCCAAGTTCTTCTCAGCTTCCCCAACTTTCAGGATGTTTTCAAGCCCTTCCAAGCAAACAGTGACTATCCTTGGGTCAGGACAAACAAGGAGATCACACAGCGGCTTTATACATCCCTGGCTGACCAAGAACCTGCCAACACACAGCAGTATCAAATCTCTGATCTGAAAATGTAAAAGAAAGCCATTAAGAATACAATACTCAAAAGAATCTTACTTTATTTGCTCATTGGTACCGCCAGATGTAGCATTTGAAATTGCCCAGGCAGCTTCTTTCTTGATCTCAAACTCGGCATTTTGAAGCAGTTGGACAAGTGGTGCCATAATACCAGCCTCAATCACAGCCTAAATGATTTATCGTTTTAAGTATTACCACCATGAAATAGACAGAGATAAACAACTTAACCATTACCACAAAACAACAGCCATGACGTTTTTCTTAGATATACAATATCCCATTCATGACATTGATATCACAGATAAAGGGCACAACAGCAATGGCTAGTGATGAAGATGAAGGGATCCAGTACACTAAATGCTGAGTGATGCAATGTACAAGCAACACAAAGGTAGATATGCTCACCTGTATCTGACCCTTATTTCCAGCTGTGATATTTGAGATGGTCCAACAAGCTTCTTTCTTAATGCTCTTTTTGTAATTATTTGTCAAAAGGTTCACCAGAAAAGGAAGAGCTTGATGGTCTATAATAACCTGGAAGCAGTACAAAAAGAAAGCATCCAATTACAAAGGCACAAGGAACTTCATGAAAGTGGAAGACCAAACATGCAAAAAACTTTGAATCAGGAGACACAGAAACAGAAACTGCCATCACAATTCAAGAGCCACACAAATGTCGTAGAACAAATGAAACTGAACTACCATTCACAATAGTACAACAAAGATATTCTGAATACCTGAGTTTGGATATCATCACCCGTAACAATGTTACCAACCGTCCGCAGAGCAGGAATGAGCACTGATGGTGATGGATGACTAAAAACAGAACATTTTTTCAGTTCCACATAGAAAAGATAAAGAAAAGATTTTCATTATGGAAAATCAAGATGAAATCTGAAACTAACCGCAAAAGCTCAACGAGGCGGGGGCAGACACCAGCCTCAATAACAGCTTGGATTTTGTCATTAGTACCATCAGACAAGTACGACAATGCCCAGCATGCATCAGTGAGAACTTCTTCATCATTCGAATGTATAAGACGTGCAAGAGCTGGGAGAGCAGGCTTAGTCTGCTCAATGGATTACAAAAGCATTTGGGTTTAGAAACAAAAAACCAGGGAGCATAGTATCAAAACAAATATAAGTCTGAATCATTCCAAAGTCAAACCTGCTCAAACTGTGGTTGCGGTTTCCCCCTGCAAAAGTTTGACAGTGTCCATGTGGCATTTCTTAACATAGAAAGTTTTGCATGCTCATTGAACTGTGCCAGCAGTGGCATCAAGGCTCCACAGGTCAGGACAAGATCGCGACATTTGGGAGAGTCACCAGCAATGTTTCCCAATGCCCAAACAGCCTATAAAGATAAAACAACAGGTATGCTTAACATACTGAGGATACTTCATTATCTACTCAGCCATATAATGCGTAACTCTATGTAAAACTACGTTCTCTACTGCTTGTAAGGACCTAGCAAGAGGATCAAAATATGGAGCAAAACACAATTATTGTTTGGGTTGTTGACAGGAACATATACCTGTTCACGAACATCATCGCTTGGAGATCCAAGAAGTCTCACAAAAATTGGAACAGCTCCGTGATCAATTACAACCTTGGTGTTCTCTGATGTTCCAGATGCAATGTTTGTAAGAGCCCAGGCCGCCTCAAACTATACAGAATTCATTGCAAATAGAAACAGGTGAACACATGACAAAAACAAATTTCATACATAGATATATCAATAGGTAGAAGCCCATAATAAAGAAAAACAAATATCAGACCTGAAGGTTTGGGTAGTCATCCCTAGCAAGAAACTCAACAAAGCGAGGAACAACACCGGATTGTATCACCTCCTCGATAGGAGGATTTCTTTCTGCAGAAAGAAACACAGTTATTGAACATGAAAGCATGCACAACATCGAACGAATTGAACAGGAATCAAATATGTATTTCCAAGAAAACCTATTGAAAGAAGCTTTCGGAACTGGGTAGTTGCTTCTAGCTGTAAGCTGCTATCATCAGACCAAACACCAGCAATCATGGCAGGTAGACTTTCTAACTGCAATACAAGGCAATAAATTCACCATGAGAAAGCCGACTACTCTACAGTCTACGTAGTTGCACTAAACCCCCCACTAAAATGAGACATGCCGTAATCACATCGGGTTGTCTCATGTTTGTAGCGAGCAGCCTTGGATACGAGGAATCCCCAACTGAAAGGCAAAGTCTAGCAGTAGACAAAGATCTTTCTATCAATTGATGGGGTAGAGTTTGATATGGGGGATAGCATCCATCTAATATTCCTCTCCTCATATTAGAGAGAGCAGATGTATTCATACGAAGAAAAAGGGTCAGTGACTTAATATCCGCCATCATCTCTGATAAGCCCCTCCTCCAAATCCCCCCAAAATCGTGAGGATTCTTCGATACTTGTCCCGGGAGAAGCTTGAAGGCCTTACCTATTGGATTATCATGTAAGTCTTTGACCTTGATTAGGCCCATACTTATTACCAATCAAGGCTAAATTACAATTATACTCCCCCATCAGTATCAGCCCCTACATATATTCATCAATCCATGAATATTCCAAAGGATGTTACTTTTAAACAAACCCTTATCAACCATTAATTGCAAATAAAGGAAAAGGCCAAATAACGGAACTATAACTGGCTAACTGCAAATCTAACGATCGAGGTATGACAAGTAAGAAAGGTAAACGGAGACCTTCTTTTCGATTTGAGAGACGTTAACGGCGGTTGGGAATTGCTGAGTTTGCAAGCCCTCACGACGCTTCTTCAACAAGCTCTCTTCTCTCTTGTTCTTTCGGATCTCAACCATGTTGTCTTCCCTCCGTCGCCGACCTTCCTCTGCATCGACGGCGACCTTGTACTTGCTCCGACGAACCTCGGTCCTCGCGTTCGGCCTCAGAGACATACTTGCTCGATCGAAAAACGAAACCCGAATATTAAGACGATACGTATAGGACTCGTGTGCTTATATACGTGCGTTTACCGCGGAGGCGTCGATCTATATGAGACCTACGAATGGGCGCTAGAGAGAGAAGAAGAAGAAGGGTTTTGATTTTGATTTTTTGCTTTTTTGTTTTTCTGTTTTCTGGAGAGAGTGGGGGGATGGGCCGTTCATTATAGCGATTTCCAGTTCAACCACCATTGATTACAAGACAAGGCTAGGTGTTGAGGTTTATTAACGAAAGCGCCACTTAAGCAAGGTCGCGATCGCTTGCTTCGCGTGAATGTGCGTTTTATTTAAGCATGGCCGTCGGATATGGAGAATCAGGGTAGGCCAACACTGGACTTGATTTTTGACGGCAGGAGGACGTTGTTGTGGGAGTCAAACCCCACTGAGAGATTGGCTAGGACGCGGGTTTGTTTTGAAAAAAACATGGGTTTGGGGCCTTTGCTGTATATGGACAAAGTAGCTCCCAAATTCGGTTCGGCTCATTAACGTTTGATTTGGTTTGGTTCAACTCATTTATTAAACGAGTTTGAGTTTCTGTAAACGAGCCGAATGATGCTTAGCTTGTTCAACAAAAGCCCGACTTGATTAAAAAAACTCGTTTAGTAAATTACTAAACTCGACTCATTAGGAACTCAACTCGTTGAGACTCGAGCCGAACGCAAACTTATACGTAGTATTTTTTAATCATTTAGTAAATGAGCAGAGTTTTTTTTTTTGTTTGAAGGTGGGCAAGAGGATAATTTTACCTACCAAATTCACCTAGGCAATTGCTGATTAGGGAGAGATAGAGTGAACCCTTTAAACACACACACAAATCCAAACTCCCAATAAGCAGAATTCAAACTCAGCAAAGCTCGGTTTGTTTGTTTACGTGCGTGGTCCTGACCCCTGTAAAACATCTGTTTACTGAACTCGGCCCATGGACTTTTTTTTTTTTTTTTTTGTGATAATTTAACTTGAAATTAAAAAAAGCAAGGACTTGAGTTGGACTCTATTCTTCTCATTAAAAAGCAAGGCTTAATTATCATGTCCCTTTAAATTATGAGTCTCTTTCAAATTACCATCCAAAACAACAAAATTTTACACTTCGTTATCTTAAACTATCTAAACTTTTAAATTTGGACCACTTATTAATCTTCAATCGTTCACCGTTAAATTTGGAATCTCAAAATTTCTAAACACGATTTTCAATAAATTTTTTCCATCTTTCTCTGTTCGTTATTTTCAAAAATCTTCGTAAAAATTCAAACCGAACTAGTAGTTTAGGGAAACATGCTGTAATTAAGCCTTAAAGCAAAGAATCTAACCGAAAACGAACACGTGATACTCAACTCATTCTGAGGTGATCAATGTTACTAGTATTATTTCCCCCTTGATTTGAAGTTGAAAGAAGATCGGTTGATTCAGTTCATCGATAGTCAACTCGTGATTCTATAAACGAAAACGAACAAGAAGCGCCCAAATTTCTTCAGTCGCACTTCTTCAGACTACAGAAAAATGTCTTCGGTGGCGGTGGTGGTGGCGGCAGACACAGATACAGACGATCCTACCCCTCTCCTTCATGACTCATCACCGTACGGTGACTCCGCCGCAGGTGACGAGGAGATCGCCCCTTCATCATCGTCGAACGAGCCAGATGGATTATCAAGACCTAATTCATCTGTTGGTTCCAATCAACGCCTCGCCTCTCTCGACGTCTTCCGAGGTCTCACTGTTGCTGTACGTCCACTCTTAAAATCTTACTACTACTACTACTACTTTGATCGCGTTCATAGTACTAAAATCTCCCATATTGTACTACTTCATTTGAGTGTCTCTGAACCTTGTAAGTACGGAATTTATAATCTACTGTCAAATTCTTGTATATCTGTTGGTGTACCGAGAATCTCGATATTGTCAAGAAAACGAGAATAGAATTGATTAAAACCCGAGTTTCGACAGGACAATGTCGTCCGTCTGATAAAAAGTTGTTAAAATATTTTGTTCCACTACATACTACTAAAATTAGCTACTCCATTGGAGCGACCACTTGGTCTACAGACAATACTAAAATTAGTTATCAAACTATAAGTGGGTCAAACATTGTAAGCAGGATAATACCAAACATAATTTTTCCCATGGCTGCACAGGTACCGCACTTGTTTCCTTCTATTTAACTGTATCTTCCTCCTCAAAGAACAGAATAGGCGGAATGTAAAGTGTATAACATTTCCCCATGATTGCCCTCTTTCTTAACACAATATTCGGTTTGCTGGAATGAGTGATGATACTCCCTTCTAGTACCCTTTAGTAGTTTGGTTAGCTGGAAATAATACATAACCTTAATGGGCGTATAATCCAATATGTTGTCCAATGGTATATTAATCCCATGGATGTTCACTCAATTGGGTGTCCAAGAAATCACAATTGTTTCACTTCCAAAATCATTCCACCAAGCCAATAGATACTATATAAATTTCGGGGTCTTAAGTGTGTGTTATATGATGTCTGTTCTGGCATCAATGGTGTGGCCTCATTAGCTCGTTCTTTCTGTTGTTATCTTCTTCTCATTCTCGTTAGTTTTTTCTGACAGTTGATGATTTTAGTAGATGATGCCGGAGGAGCATTTCCGTCAATAAACCACTCTCCATGGTTTGGTGTGACACTTGCTGACTTTGTAATGCCGTTTTTCCTATTTGGTGTTGGTGTTTCCATCGGTCTGGTCTTCAAGGTATCTACTATCACAAGAATTTTCAATAGTAGAGTTTCCGATTGGGTGCACACTCATGCTGCTATTCTCTCAGCTTCATGTATTGCTACTATTTTGTTTGGGCTGCATGGAGTACCATAACTTTTTAGCAGAAAATGTATCGACATGATAATCATATTGTCTACTCATTGGAAGTCATGATGTGTCTTGTTTATCATGCAGAAAGTAACAAACAAACAGTCTGCTACCAAGAAAGTCATACTCAGAACAATTAAGCTTTTCCTCTTGGGGGTGGTACTGCAAGGTTGCTTTCTCTTTGTACATGCTGTGTTTAGTAGTTTTATTCAACAGACAATGGAGGCAAAAGTTGAAAAGGAAAATGGGGTTAAGCAAACAAAAAAAGGCCCAAGAGAAGAAGCAAGGAAACGTAATAATAAGGGAAAAAAGGGGATTCTTTCCGTTGTTTTACCAACTGATCGATTCCCTCTTGGAGAGTTCAGCTTTTCCTAGTACAGACTTTGCTGGAAATAAAATGATAACGTGAAGAGTAACTCTTTCTTTCTACTGATCAAAAAAAGAGTAACTCTTTCTAAGTATTTCATTGTTTTGCTTCAATTATAAATTCTTGGGCAACCAAAAGGGCCTCAAGAACTTGGAAAGCTAATGTAGATGCCTGGTAAAGTGGTGGAGTAATGCTTTCAAATTATTTTTATAACATCTATTTGGTTTGCAAAAGGAATTGAAACAAACCAAATTTAGCAAACTTTCATTCCATTTTAAGTCAACTCGTAGTGTAAATTTTTAAGGTATCATTTCAATGCAATTTTAGGTGGGTATTTCCACGGGCGCAATGACTTATCATACGGAGTGGATGTTCGCAAGTTACGATGGCTGGGTGTGCTGCAGGTATTTCTTGTTATGTTATTGATCGATTAGGTAATAGTCTACTGAGTCGAACTTTCCCTCGTGATTGTCCTGTTTTCAAACACATGCTTGCCGATGTATTTCTTTTATGTCAGTGGGTACTTTTTCTGTCCTTGATAGTTTGATAGAAGGAAAAAGATTATACCCATCTTTTCATCGTATTCGTTTATATATTGATTTCCCTAGTTGAGCATAAAGAAGTAATAGAATGCTTCCAGGTTCGCGTAAAGATCGAGTTTAGCTAAAACAATTGTACAAATTCTGGCCTTTGGTTCTTCATTGTACAAGTACAAGCAGCTAAAAGTTTGAGCTAACTTAGTGTGCACCATTATAAATTTGACACCTCTTTCCCTTGTACGGCAAACAGTCAAAACACTGGTGTTTGCCTCCTTAAGTTTGATTATCTCTAGGTTTTTTTTTTTTTTTTGTATTCCCTCTCCATAGGTTTGGTATGTTTCTGTATCCTCGGTCTTGTATTGCTACAAGGTGTCAAGTACATCTTAGCATGCCATTTCGATTATTTGTATACAAATGTATAACCTTGATGTCCAATTACCTATATCCTGTTCTTAGTTTACAAAATTGAAACTTAATTTGCTATCCGAGTTTTCCTATGAATTTCAGGTTTTTGGTATTGGTTATACTGTTGGCTACTCCATTATAATCTGAGCGTCTGCAATATGCAGAGAATTTCAATTGGATATCTGTTTGCTTCAGTTCTGGAGATATGGCTAGTTAACAACGTTGCAGTTGACTCAGCCCTAACATTCGTTAAAAAATACTGCATCCAGTGGTACGCTTTTGTATTTTGGATGTTATGGTTTGTGACGAATTGACAATTGTAATTCAAGCTCCCATTCTCCCCCACTCCAAAAGAAAAAGGGTAAAAAAGGGACAGGCTTTCTCTGTTGATCATGCAAATCTTTCCCTTTTTTCAGGACGGCTGCTTTCTTGCTAGTATCGGTTTACATGAGCTTGTTCTATGGCCTTTTTGTTCCAGACTGGAATTATGAAGTTCCATCCGTTAACACGAGCTCATCAATATCAAGATATGGTTCTGGAACCCAAATTGTAAGTTTGGAAGACATTACATAACTTCACAGAAGCAGTTGTTGACAACATACTGCTTTTTGATTTGCCTTGTAGACTATTAATAAGTTGCCAGCTGTTCATTTCTGTTGAGTATTATGCTTTGAAAATAGGTATGAGTCCAATCCGCTTAAGTAGAGTATAAGTAGATGGATCGGAGGGGTATTGGGTGCTTGACATCTAATTGTTAAATACATTATGTTGGTGATTGGAATGCTGAATAGTCATTGGGTGGGAGTGCATCATTCAAATGCCTTTTCTGACTTCATAAGCTGAAGGCCATGTCAAGGAATTTGTTTCTCTCCAGTACTCATTTCGTGTTATATACTTCTACTATAATTTCTGTCAGAAGGGACTCCTTATGAGATTGACAGGCATATGGCTGCGTACTTTTAGGTGCTGTTTCCGACTTATAGAGACTCTGGCGAAGTTTTATACACCTTATAGAGCTTACAAATTGGCTGTCGTGCTTAACCTTCACTTTGGACTTTGGTCACTTGGTGTTTGCAGTTGATATCTGATGATAATCTCTATGGTCTTGCTAGAAGGCTTTGGCCAGTTTAGTGGGGTGGTTTATCAGAGACCTGATGCTTTGGTCTACTCCTTTGTGGTGTTTGCTTCGAGATTTTGTTGTTTCTGTTGCCTACATACAGCTACAGGGTCTGAATATAGGCAGTTGTTTACATCCATATTAATGGGTTGTGTGATAGACTTGCAAATTTGCAAGTGTTATTTGGCTACTGGTGTCTAGGGGATTTAGCCATATGCTTTGTATGTTGTTTAATGCCTTTTGTTTCAGTGAGATTGCAGCAAATATGTTAGTGAGAGTCAAGTGAGTGGCAAACTAATGGTGGTAGTGTTACTACCATATGTTGTGGAGCCATTCACTTCTATTTTAATTTGTTCTCTGAACTGCAATCACATTGCAATCAAATTAACAGGGACAACAATGTCTAGTGAGGGTGTATAATCACATATTTGATGTTCGGTCATTTTAACCTCTTATTCCTGCCCTTCTGAATGTTGCACTTTAGCTTTTGCTTGGGGCTTTCGTTTCAGTTTAATAATTGTCTAACTGCAAATGATTCATGTGTTGGTCTGTTGGCTTAGAAGTATCAGGATGAATGCACTGCAAATTTTGGATGTTGAATTTAACAAATGATAAGGCCCAAGAATATAGATCATGTACCAACTCCAAGATAGAGCATGTGGCTTTGCTGATTCTGCCTTTGATATTTATGTTTCCTGGTTAGCAGAATAAACCGTGGTGCCGAATAACCTTGACCACCCTGATACCACAGTATCCTGTGTTTAGATAGTTGTTTACTACAGTTGGGAGGTAGATATTCATATTCCTTGTGCTGAAGGATATCTGTTTAATCCTTGAACTTGCCCAAATAAAACTGAAAATGTGACCGACTCTGTTCTTTATGAAAATTGGAAAAACTGCATGCTCACTCTCTCACTATTGCTCTGACCTATGTTTCTTCTCATCTTTTTAGGCAGTATTCGTATCCATGAATTTCACTTTCAGGACTTCCATTTTAGCCCAGAGTTAATTTATTTTCAAAGGTTGATGATTTTCCTTTTGTTTGCAAAAAAAAAAAAAAATTTGAAGCTTAACATCAACGTTAAGGTCAATTTACGGAATTTATTGTCAATTAACCACATTCTTTTCTAGGTCCATTGTGGAATGAGGGGCAGTCTTGACCCTGCTTGCAATGCAGTTGGCTTGGTTGACCGATTTATTCTCGGTGTAGATCATCTTTATCAACATCCTGTGTATAGAAGAACAAAGGTGCTCCAGAACCTCCTATTCTTGCTGTCATCCTTCCTATTTTGAAGTCTTGAACCACTTTGCAGATCCTTGACCAGTTAATTTACCCCGTATAACAGGAATGCAGTGTGAACTCTCCTGATTATGGACCTCTACCACAAAACTCACCAGAATGGTGCCTTGCTCCATTTGACCCAGAGGGCATCTTAAGGTTTGGAAACTTTCCTTCATCAGCCTTTTAGCAAATCCTATTTATCATGATGGTATTTTTAAGGCTGGTAATATCCCCTAACTCAAAAGTGATAGTATCCATAAATCTTCTGAAGGTATACGATCTCAAACATGGTTTGTCCAGTAAGAATGCCATGTCAGATTCTCCGGCACAATTCTCATGAGCTCCATGGCTTTTTGGCAAAAGCTACGACTGGCAATGCCTTCTTTATAGACACCTATGGGTTTAGTTCTTTGCATGTTGCAGTGATTCAATGGTGAAAATAGGTGGCAGGTTGTAGATGTGGCCATTGGAGGCACAAGCGGGCTGGGGGTGTAAGGAGCCAGGAAGTGTTGGTACCTTAGAGAGAGTGATTTCTTTCATTCTAAATCTGGAGTTTTGGTTATTTTAAGGGTCCGGGGGCTTCTGACGAGGATTATTAGTAACAATGTAACATTGCTTTATCTTGTTTTATTCATCAGCAAAATTGACTTTATCATGGAATTAGGTACCATTTGCTCTTGCAAATGCAGAATTTGGCATTCCAAAGCAAGCTCGAAATGTACCCATCCCAATCTCAATCACTTGTTCACTCAGTACATTGATCCATACGGAAATGAGAGACGCTTGTAGTCCAATAAAAATCTTGAATGTTATTCTTCATCTATTCTAGGGCCGTAACGGATGTTCAATGGTGTTCTTGTTTGTCCGAGGAACATGCAAGTATTGATATGTTTGGATTGAGCATTCTTTTTTCGGTGATTGAGGTTATAGCTTGAACATTTTGTTGTATTTCAAATTGAGGAGTTGTGTTATTAATGGTTCATGTGATTCGCTTCTTGTTTTCTTTTAGTGTTATCAGTGGTTTAGAATAATGCCATGGTCTTCTACTGATTAAGTTTTTATGATTGATGTCTTAGATATGGCAAATCGTAGTGATTATTTCGACTGCGTTTTTGGATACAGCATTACAGTCCTGATAATGATAATTGTCATATGAGGGTTCTTTGACTAAATCTCTCTTCCTCCTTTGTGGGTTGCAAAATGTACTAGCTCATTGATGGCTGCCATGACATGTGTGGTTGGATTGCATTTTGGACACATTATTGTGCATTTTAAGGTATGGAACTTTTGTTGCTTTCCTAGTTTGCTTTTGCAGCCAAGTTGTTTCGAGTTTATGTATTCCCTTCCAATTATTTGATTGTTGCTATCATATGATGTTTCTTTTGGTGTTTTGTGTTATATTGCTGGAAATTCGTTGATTCTCTACTTATTGCAGGGCCACATGCAGAGGGTGTTTCTGTGGTCCATGTCATCCTTCCCTCTACTAATTTCAGGCTATGTCTTATTTGTGTTAGGTATTACTGTCTCATGTAAACCTCTATTTTGCAACCAAATAAAATGACAAACATTTTTCTCCTCTAAAGGGAAAATATGCTTGACCCTTTCAGGTATTCCTCTTTCTAAACCGCTTTACACTTTGAGCTACATGTGCATTACAGCAGGAGCATCAGGCTTCCTCTTAACCATTATCTTTTACGTAGTAAGTTCAACTTTTGTTACTATATTGGAGATGTATCATATCTGTCTGCACACCTATCTAAGGCCCCCATTGTAAGTTCGACTTTTGTTACAATATTGGAGATGTATCATATCTGTCTGCACACCTATCTAAGGCCCCCATTTTTCAGCTCAACTGCCCCGCTTGTAGGGGAGTATGATGGTTGATTCGAGCTACATTCACCCTTTGGCCGTCCCCTCCTCCCCCTTTTGATATCTTTGTTTATTTTTAAATTTTGCTTTCTGATTGAGAATAACTCTATAGGGTTGATTTACACATTCAAACCAGGCTTTTAGTAAACTTTGTGCAATTTGAAAGGTGAAAATGGATGATCTCAAAGTGAATCATAAAATGGATGACTCTGTTTCTGCTCTGACATTTACTACACTCGTATAGTTTGCATCTTGAACAGAAAACTGTGGCAGAGTTGTATCTTTTAAATAAACATGGTTAGATTGTGAAGGGGGATGTCAGAATTCCATGTTCTTTTGTTGCTTGCAAAGCACTAAGATTCTTGTCTAATCAGCCTTTTTTAACTGTTTAGCGAGCCACTTATGGTATACCAATTCATGAGAGGGTTTGACGATCTATACTTGATAAACCAATTTATTGGCGAACTCCGATGAACTAAATAAAACAATGGTAGACTGCAAGTAATGATAGTGTTCTTCTTTCGGCATATTTCACCCAGGTTGATGTCAAGCATGTTAAAAAGTCTGCAATGGTGCTTCAGTGGATGGGAATGAATGCTCTCATTATTTATGCTTTGGGTGCTTGTGACCTATTTCCAGCAGCTTTGCAAGGTTTATATTGGCGTTCACCAGAAAATAATCTGGTTAGTTCTTTTCTGCTGGGTTACATTGTCCCTGTGTAGTTGTCTACTTCGTTCAGTATTATTTGCATCGTATGCTGCAATTCCCTCTCGATATGAACTTATTAAGAAGTAGCACCAGCGGAAGATCTTTATGTTGGTGGTTCAGTTATCACAAAACCTTCCTCAACGTTGCTGCAATTTCAACTTATATGCTAGTCAATGAATCACTTGGGCATTTTTGCCTCACTGTCAACTCAGTCAGAATATTTGGAGTCTGGATCTCAGGATCTAATTCTGAACCATATTTCCAATCATTCAAAGAGGTCGACATTCTCTCGAGGTGTTTTCATAATATTACCAATTTGCAAATTATTGATGAAATGTTCAACTGTCAATGTGGGAATCATTTATGAGAAGACCCAAAAAGATATTTGGAGATTTACATTTCATGAGTTCTCCTATGCTCAACGAACCCAAGACACCCTCCCATTACTATATTAGGGTGTGTTTCGTTCCAATGATAGATAATTGCTTTACTGCTTTGCTTGTTATGCTGTGCAGTTCATTGACTATAAGAACATGAAAATACATGCAGGTTGACGGCACAGAATCGCTGTTGCAATCCATGCTTCACTCCAGGAAGTGGGGTACCCTTGCATTTGTAGTGCTTGAGATATTATTTTGGGGTCTTGTAGCTGGTTTCCTGAACATGAAACGCTTTTACATACGGTTGTAGAAGTTTACTGGCATGTCATAATATTAACTCGCTAATCTCTTTGTACAGTTTTTTCGTACATGGTGGTGGAAAATATTACAAGAGCATAACATACCCAATACCCAATCGAAATTTTCTTGTCCCTTTTTTTCTGAACCACCCCTCCCATAATTGGATGTTGCCTTCATTCTTTTTTTTGTTAACTAGCTCTCCTTTTCGGATGGAGCTGTGACAATAGAAAGGTTCAGTATAAGTGCTTTTTAGGGTCCAGCATCCGCCCCATTCTAAAGGTGTTGGGATGGAAAGCAGGTATGAGCTTAATGCACTTCCTTCTTGTTTTGGGTGTTCTACTGTGCAATGGGAATCCTTCTTTTAAGCAATGGGAATCCTTCTTTTAAGCTTCGGGTTGGATTGTTAGTTCTTTTCAATTTGCTTTGGATAGAAGAATCGAAAGACGGACCATGTTATAAAAAGTACATACAAAACGAACATAAAATGCTTTCCTCAGCTTTTTTTTTTGTTTTTTGGTAAATTCGTTTTCAAATATTCATCTCACATCCAAAGCTCAAGAAAACAAATAAACTCGGCTTCTTTCACTTCATTTTTCCCAATCGTCCCCTCTTTTCCTGTTACTTTCCATTTCTCTCCAAAATTTCATCATCCAAACAGGCTTATTAGTCCACAATTTCTAATCATTCGTGATAAGAAAATTCCTTGGATGGCAAAGCAAAGCTGATGAGGAATCCCCTTTCGGCCAATGCAACACTTTGCTTCAAATCTTCTCCTCCTGCCCTACTTTTTATCCACTATCAAAATATCGTAGACCAACTTGGCCGGCCCAATATATCAATCACTATTCCAATGACAGCTACCTTTTATTGAACAATATAAAATCCAGCCATCCACTTGACACTGTCTGCTAAACATCCTGCATTACAGCCCCGTCGGCCCACTCTGCGGCAAATAAGAAAAATGGCTTCTCAGAAAGCAAATGCTGAGATTTCAGGCAGCAATAGTGGCAGCAGCCAAGAGTACTACACTGGAAGATCGTCAGACAAAGAAAATAGCCAGAGCCGCTTGGGAAGAGCACTAGTGCAAAGAGCACTTTTCGGCTCCAGCCGCCGCCGCAGTGGAGGTAGGAAGTTCAAAGGATGTGACACGAAAACCTCACCAAGCAGGCTAAGCAGAGTTTCTTTGGCTGCCGAGGCAGAAAGCTAGAAGAATACTATATGTTCCAGAAAACTTGAGGGGAGTCACTCTTACAATTTTCAATCCTCAATGTATCACATTGTTCAGTGGAAGATTTGAACTTCTTTCTTGCTATTCCCTGTAGATACTATCAAACACAAGGAACTCATAACACCGCCATGACCACCCTTAACTAGTTTTGGACATCTTCCCCCTAAGGGTTTGGAAGAATGAAAAACCATCACAACTAAAAATATACGTGGCAGCAAACTACAAAAATTAAGACCTCGATGCATTCTATCTTCTAACCTGTGCAACAAGAAATGTAATGGAAGGAACATACTGCAGACTTAGTTACCCAAACAAGTTTTTGGACAGTGAATTTTGAAAGAGCCGGATCTCTTACCATGCATCCATACAAGAGTTCTCGTCGTCCTCTAGTCATTTGAACTATCATTAAGCTATTGGTTCGCTATCATCATATGCAAAACACAGCATCCCATTTTGTAAGCTTGCAAGTCTGCCAACTCGTGTGCAATGAAAGAAGTTGGTGAATAACAAAAGGTCAAAATTATAACAAGAGGTTACGTCAGAGGACCCGGCAAAGGAACAACATAGCCTCTTCCAAATTAAACATCAGTTAATATCCAACTCTTTACTCCCCACCCTCCCTCATTAGACCCGCCTCTTTTTCTCCCAATCTGATATATCACCTTATCACCCTCCTATTTCATGAGCCCAAGTACTCACAAGGGTCGCCTGTTGTCCTGTCATAACGTTATATATCTATTCACTCTAAAGTCTAAACATACAAAACAATCTTAGGATTGCATTTGAATGGAGAGATTTTTTACAACAGTCTACGGACAAGGCTGCCAAAATGCTATAACTTCACCTATCTAGCAATATCAGAAGTTTAACTACAAAAACCCTAGCCCATCGCTATTTAAATCATCACCTCCCATCATTGAACAATCAGTAGCCTCGTGTCCAAACTGCCCATAGTAAGGCATAGTGCAACGCCTTCTTTTCCTATACATGTCTACCGGATCTCTAAATCTTCTCTCTTTCAGCTTTCCTAAAGTTGACTCGTGAGGATTCCCAGCAGTAAAACTTTGAACAATACCATCTGAATCCTCAACCTCTGGAAGTATCAATGAATCGGATGGGCTGTTGTCATAGGTGATCTCATTAACACCATCTGATGGCCCAGGGAATTCCTTGATTCGAGACAATACCACTGAAATTTGATCACAAGCAACATCAAGGCGTTCCTCTGTCTCAACTGACTCTGCAATTAGGGTTGAGACGATGGAATGCAACAACTGGACTTTCACTGCATGCTCCCCTGAGGCGGGACCTTGGGCTGACTTTGTCATTGCTGAGGCAATATCACGCCAACGGATGGGCAGATACTGATCTGGGATATGAAAACAATTGTTTGTCGATAATACACGAAGAACGTGTCTACACAGGATGCCTGAGAACTCAAACTGATGGCAGCTACAGCTAATGTACTCATCATGTGGGCCCCAAATAACTTTGGAGCCCCCATCCATTTCTGTATGGTGTCTCACAATGAAATAATTTTCATCAACCATTAGTGATGCATATTGTGGTGCCAACACAAGTTCCTCTTGCAGTTTGGAAAAGGCATATGGCGTAAGAACAGCAGCCGCGTGAGATTCCATTGGTGAACCAGTTTTGAGGGGGACTTTCTGGACCTTCCGTTGCATCTTCTGTTTTGCTCCTACATCCTTAACATCCACAACAGCAACCAACTGGCAAAAGAGAAATTCAAAAGTAAAATGATGAAATAAAGAAGAAGCAAAGATAACATCCCAAGAGTTTTGAGATTCATACCTGCTCTACAAAATTGTCAAGTACAGATTGCACGCTTAAAAACCTTTGGATATAAGCATTCATAGACTCTGATTGAAACGAGCTTGTCATTCCAGCAAAGAAGTAAGATCTTAAGAAAGGTAGAGCCCAAAATGAACGCAGTGCATATAAGCTGACGATGTGCTTATTTCCATGTAGTCCATATGTATCAACCATGTCCCTCCATCCCACTTCAAAATCCTCAGCAGAGTGCAAATTATATAGCCGATGGAACTCAACTTTCCATTTATCATATTGAGATCCAGGCAGGGCAGAAAACCAATCTGAAAACTTTGAAATGATATGCCAAATGCAGAAGGCATGCTTGGTTCTCGGCATCTCAACAGCAAGCGCTTCTTTGAGCCACACATTTTGGTCAGTTAGAACTGTTTCTGGAGCCTTTCCATTCATGAAAGCCAAGAATGTCTGTCATAAACAATGAATGAAAAGAGTTTCAAAAGTGAAATAGCATGTGGCAAGAATTTTGGGCAAGTGTAGGGAAGCCTACCAATTGATGAACCTAAGGGTGTGTTTGGAACTTATGAAAAGAAAGAGAAAAGAAGGGATTAAAAAAAATTCCCTTCTCTTATTTGGTTGATAGTGGAAGGAGAGAAGAAATATGGAAGAGTAGGGATCAACAAATAGTGACTTTTTCTCTCAACTTTCTCTACCTTTTCATTCTTAAATATGTTCTCTTCTTTTCTCTTTCTTTCCTCAACTTCCAAACAGACCCTAAACTTCACACAGCGGCATTATCTCCTAGATGAGACATGAAATGTATATCATAAGGTCTAGTAGAAGCAGAAAAAAACCATTCCAAAGGAGCCACAAAATCATTGCATCAGTTTTATCGGACTATAAAAGTACGAATCTGAGCCATTGATGTGGGTTTATAACTACTAACACTAATTGGGGCATAACCAAAGACTACTTTTATCATAAGTGATAACCAGAAACAACCACTATCAGTAAGTCAATGAGCACCAATGTGACTCGTACCCAAACATCACAATGAGTCACAACCAAATCCCCATTAGTCGATAACAAGATATTAAGTTTCTATCCCCACAACACTTCGTACAAGACCTTGGGGCATAACCAAATAGGACCAGTGGCCATAATGAATACCACTAAAAACAGCACTGGCAGTTTTTTTTTGTCCACAGTACTGGCAGTATGTACACACCAAAAAATGGGTGAGTAATAAGAAATAACCATTTTACAGAAGGCCAAATACTAAAAAGAAGAGGAGAAAGCTGCTTTAACATCATACGTAGATCAAAATATAACAAGCGAGTTGTTAGTATGAGGCTAGAGCACAATCACATGAAGAAATGAAAATATTACCATATTGATAGAGCCACAACAGTAAAAAAAAAAAAATTACTCACTTTTAATGCCCAGGAAAAAGATTGTATATTTTCGTCCCTTAGAAGCACACAACCAAAGAAAGCATGCATCCCATGATTATCCACTCCAATCCAAATTCCTAGAACCATATCATATGCATCCAGGCGGTGAGTTGTGTCAAGTACCACGGCATCTCCGAAAGTCTCATATGATCGAACTGATGAAGAATATGACCAGGCAATATGCTCCAACCTGTTGTTGGCATCAATCTTGAAGTTATACTTGAAGTTGGGGTCTTTATCCTTCTTATCCTTGCACATTTTTACAAGGTCAATAGGATCATTATCTCTGTCCACGCTCCTGAAAGACTGTAACAGGTTTCTGATGTCTATTTCTGTGAACGGTAAGCAACCTAGCTTAACACCCTTCTCCAACTCCATGAGTCTTAGCATTTGTCGCACTGACATACCTGCTTTTGCAAACATACAAATCCGACTCTTGTCATCTGTAGACATGGTGCAATAAGCAGGAAGTAGTTGCACCTCGTTTAACTTCAGAAGTTCATGGTTGTGGACGTTGCTAAAACCAGTGATTCGCCATTCAGGAACATCAAAATCAGCTCTTTTAACAATTCTCATATAAGCTTGACATCCACAACGTGTTGACTTCCTATTCCTTTGTAGCTTTCCATCATCTGATGGCTTCAGCTGTGGATAGCCACCCCGGTGGCACGTGAAATCCCTTCTTGTAATTCCCCGACCAACACCATCTTTCCCTCGTGTACGGTGTCGTCTGATTGAAAATCCACACTGCTTAGCAAAACTACAGTAAAATTCATAGGCAGCATCCTGCGAAACAAATCTTTGGCCAATAAATGGGACAAGGTTCACAGAGGTTTGTCGTGACAAAATTGTGTCTTCAGGCATTTCCTCGATAGAACCGATATCATCTGGAGACAAATCTGTGCCATTTTCAGAAGTTTCTCTCACCAGGCTCGTTAATTCAGACATTATTCCTATGGATAAGGTAAAGGAGGCACTAGACAGAGTACCTGTAAGACATGTTTCAGTCACGAATACCAAATACAAAAGTTGGAACAACAAGAACAAAGCCTACTAAGTGAGTGTAAGAAAACTATGTTTATGACATTGCCACACTTGTAACGTTACCTATGCAAAAAACTAAGATCCAAAGGAAGAAAGAACGTCCAATGCAGAACATTTCATGAAGTACCGTCAAATCATTATAGCTGGCCTACTCAAAGCTACAAATAAATCTTCAAGCTTGGAACTAACCATCTTCCACCACATCAGAATTCAGCATTCAAAAAACAATCCCAACAAGATCCCAGCGGAATGTAAAAAGACATCCACACATGAACACGTATCTCATACTTTGGAGGCTATTCCCACGTTTAGAAATTGCTTTACAAGGACTTCCCTGCTCCCACTACCCACTATTCAAGGAAAAGTCCGGCAACATCTACCTTTCCACCAGTATACATTTGTCATCTTGCCCTACTTCGTCAAATCAGAGATTTGTAAGACAGTACTTATCACCTAGCACGCACAACTTGATCTCTCAAATTTCTTCGGTTCTTCGTATAGATCTTCTGGTTTAATTATAATGACCATAATAAGACTTCGTCAACGATTACAACGACCCTTAGAGTATTTGGAAATGCAAGTCACTACTTCCACCACTGCCAACCTCCCGAACAAAGTATCCAATATGACCAATAAAAACCCGAAGTACACAATAATACCTTTTGCATACAAAAAGGTGTTAAATAGCAAGTACATACACCTATGAAAATTGGCATTGACGTCAAAGAAAATGGTATCTCCAAGTTGCACACATGAAGAAAAACGGGCATTGCATTTAACGGGTTAATAGGATAATAATGTGCTGAAATCTATAAAGATGTAAAGAGTCCGATGGATCAACAGCAAAACAGCAGAAATGTTGTTATACGGTCTCTTACCCTTCTACTAGCAGGGCCGGCCCAGAGCAGAAGCCTAGAAAGTCATCGCTTCTCACGACCTCAGAAAGATGCTAACAATAAGGGAGTTGAAATCGTGAGTGAATTCACGCCTGGTGCGTGGATCGGACATCCCGTTACACCTGAAAGTGTGGGTTTCTAACAGACCCCAAATATATCGTGATAAGCATCACAATCACCAACAATAAACAATATCACAGACACAAACACAGAGAGGGAGGAGGAGGAGGAGGAGGAGGAGGAGAGAGAGAGAGAGAGAAAGGGGTACCTGTCCGATTTGGATTAAGAAGACTTTGGTCTTTGTTCTGATTCTGATCGAACAGAAATTCAGGGGCACAATTACAAATACTGTAGTAATACATCTTGCAATAATTACGTAGAGAACCCTAGAACTTGGGACGCCCTCTCTATGTACCATTACTTTTACTTCTTTTTTCAATTTAAATCCTAAAAGATATTTTTAATTTAATAAGAATGTCTTTTGGGGTAATTAAACAATTTTATGACAATGTCAACAACCTGTATATCGTAGTGTTGGAATTTGGGGCCGGGTCCAAGATCAAAATAGGTCGCTCATGTGAGCATGACCCGGTGACCTATACATTAGAGAGTTTCAAGTAATCTTAGTAATATCTAAGATTATAGGACTTATGTGACATTTAGGATGGTCTTTCTATTTAACTCTTACAGGATATTAAAGAGTGACACAAGATATACAAAGAGATACAAGAATATAATTCTAGAGTACTCTCTCTACCATTATAGAGCAATTAGAAGCTTTTGCACCGTGAAATTAAGGGTGATACTTGAAGCTCGTAGTGTCACTCAATTGCAGGAGATTGTTGGCATTCTAGTACTACGTGATCTAGAGTACATAATCTATCAACCAAAAATCTCGTTCGGTTAAAGTTCGTCCGTTCGGTTGAAGTTTGCAAGAGATAACCCAGATCACACACTTTTGCATTTTGATATGTGATAATGCAAAGACGGCTAAATTATCATACCATATCACAAGCAAATGATGCATATCATGCAGTGAATTTGAAGTACACTTCTAAAATACTGTGATGTAAATGAATATATGAAATAAAACTTTCAACCAAACTCGTCACACCCAATTAAAATGTTTAGAGTTTCAATGTGGATTATTAGGAATCAGATGAAATAGATTAAGTTGGGCCTGAATCCAATGAAATGGATTGGGAAACATTTGTAATTTGGCCTCTTCATTTCCCAAGAGACTATCTTCCTCTCTCTCTCTCTCTCTCTCTCTCTCCATGCGATTAGAGAGACAGGAATCCTTCTATTTCCGGCCTCGCTCTCGAGTTTTCTTAATCTCAGGCTTCGGATTGTTTCAATTCTGTTTTAAACATAAACGAACGCTAAATAGGCTTCTAGATTGATTTATAAACTACATATGGTCGTTCGTGAAAGCCCTTCTTTGGTTGTGGGTTTGGAAAAAAAATTTCAAATCCAAATCCACTCATTATCTATATATATTTCAATCATTACTTTCATTTCCCTCTTCACTCATTACACATATATTTAATCATTAATCTAATTTCTTTCTTTACTTATTACTCATATCCTCAATTATTATCTTATTTTCTCTCCTCACTCATTACTCAAAAATTTTCCAAACTCACGACCGAATAAGACAAGCAATGCTTTGTTTTCTAGGATAGGAAACAAATAGGAGTAATTAGACTTTGACTTTTAGATATATAGATAGATGTTCATTACGGGACTCGAGGTCGCTAATCCCCAGATCAATTTTGTCAAGGCTAGTTTTGTTTTGCCTTTGTTCTAGGACTAGGATTACAACATCGATCAACATCACGAAAGGCTTGACCCTGGTCTTCTCTCTACAGTCTCCTCCTATCAAATGCTCACTTCAAGGGTGAGTTTTTATTTATTTATTTTTATTACTGCATAGAATCAGAAATTGGCAACATTGTGGTTGTCAAACATTAATGGAAATTTAAAGTCAGTAGAAATTGAATCATATGATTAATGGTAATTAAGTAAAACAAACTAGAAAAATTTAAATAGGATTTTAGGGTTGGGCATCTCTTGATCTTTGGTGGTTTGCTGTACCATGCATCATCTTGTCAGTCCTCAGGAGCTCATTGTAGCCAGTTTTGATTAATAGGCGTTTTAAACTATATACGTACAAAAATTTAGGAGTAAAGTTAGGGAAATGAGTATGAAAAAAAGTAGCTCCCGAACACCTCTTTAATTTTTTACATGTCAGACAGTGGAGGCGCCTAAAACAAGGAGTGATAAATGAGTCAAGTTGGTGGTTGATTAAGCTCAAATTGAACCCTTAACGAGCTTCAAAAATATTTTTGAGCTTAGCTTTTTTATGAGATGAGCTGATTTTGTAATTAATGACTTCAGCATCCCCCTACGACCGACGATGAGGGTAATGACTTTGGGCATGGCCAGCTCCCATATTCTGACGAGCAATGTTTACAAGGCCCGGGAATGAATTCCCTGCCGTATGGATGACCAGCAAGTACTAGCGATTCCGGCTTCATGCAGGTGTACGTTGCATCCTACAATCCGAACTGAGGACGGCTAGTTTTTTGAGTTAAACCCTCGCCGAATCGTGACCCTCTATCACGGCCTTTGCAGCATGTGTGTAGAGTTTTAATCAAGTCAAACACGAGCATTTCGAGTAGCTCGAATTTTTCATACATTATCAGTCGAACGAGTTAAGTAGCATCTTCTTCGACCTTAGTTTGAAATCTTAACGAGTTTCAAGAAAATGTACAAACTTGATTTGTACATTTAATAAGCCAATCTTAAACAAATTTCTATTACAAATAAATATGAGCTTTCATGAATAGGTTCCATTAATATTGTAAGGTTTTCAATTGATTCCATGCATGCCCTACTTCCCCTACTTTGAAACTTCCCCCAAAAAAAATACTCAATGGAAAAGTAGAATCGAGTGCTGAGACCACCATCATGGCGCAGCGTTCCAGCGGAAGTACTGGGGCGAGCTGTCACCACTATTTTAGTTTGCTCCTCCTAGCCTAGGTGTACTTTACAGACACCTACATATACTACTACTCCCTCCTACTTCGTTGGATAATCTGGAAATAAATACTACTGAGCTCCAATCACAAACCCTTACCTCAATTGTGTTGGTATTTTTCTCTTGCCCTCGCTCCGGAAGTTTATGGAAGAATCCAGACCAAGTTTCGGGTACAGCGGCGGCCAACGGCGGCTGGAGGTTGTGAGCGGGAAGAACTTCAACGCGAACCAAATGTACGCGCCGAGTCAGTCCGAACCGCCTCCGGTACCGCTTCGGGTGACTCGGTTGAGTTATAGCACGGCAGCGGTGGCGACGAAGCCGTGGGGATTCACGGATGGTGAGATGAAGAGACGGAAGAGAGTAGCAAGGTATAAATCGTATGCCATTGAAGGGAAGGTTAAGGCTTCAATCAGGAATGGGATGCGTTGGATCAAGAACAAGTGCTCTCAGATGGTCCATGGCTTCTAGTCTCTCTTCTCTTCCATAGAGAAGGAAAACAGAAATCGCGGGGGGAATTGTTTCTTCTTCTTCTTCTTTTTTGAAATTAATTTTCTTTGGTGGTTATGGTTTAACCAACCATTTTAATTGTTGCATAGCAAAAAAAATGAGCTGAAATTGTTGTTTGGTCAACAATCAGGATTGAGGGTGGGTTGGTTTGGTTTGGTTTGGGGAACGTAGGAGAGATACCTCTGTTTCCAGTTTGATATTTTTCCAGTTTTGAGTTGGAGTTGAAAAATTCATTAACTGCATGATTAATCATATGCAACCTCTCTGATTTCTTTTCAGTTGAATAAGTTCTCATCTAAGGGGGAGAAAAGTTTCTGAATATCGTACCGGCTAGAGTAAAAGTTTTCCTACCAGTACCGTAACGGTGCCAAAATGAGATGTTGACTGCTGTTCGAATTTATCGGTACTTGTATTATTGTCCCACATCAAAGAATTTAGTATAATATGAGTATACGTTAATTAAAAAAAAATAAAAATAGTTTGGTGTTGACCAATACCGGGAGAGAAAAATAAATTTAAAAATAATTCGGTAATGTTTGATATTGATTGTCCTGGTATTTGAGCCGGAACAAAATTATAGGTGTGGTTGCCGGTACGGTACGAGATTCAAAACCTGAGGAGAAACTATTAAACTTCCCTCAGATTTACTACTATTAAGGACTGACCCTCAAGTTTTTGCATTGTGAATAATGCGCAGACTCTGCAGGGGATAACCAATTCAACTTCCTTTTCTGTTTTTGGATTGAATGACCAAGTAAACTTGGACCGGTCACACATCCAGGGTTGTCCCAGTGGTTCGGGCGGATGTCCAGGCTTTAGGAATACTCCTTAAGATCTAGGGTTCAATTCCCAACCGTGTGAGTATCCTGAAGTAAGTAGGGGGCCGAAACTGGTGTGACAATGTCAGCTCCCCTGGAGGTTTGGATTGCACAGTCGGATTTATATAGTGGCCTGGCTGAAGGGTTATTACTCCGTTACCAAAACAAAAAAAAAAACTTGGACCGGTCCTTTTGGCATGTTTTTATAGTAATAAACACAGGAAAATTTTGTTTCATGCTCATATGAGCATGAGTGAATCTAAACATGATTAATTAGCGTGTTTGAGTAACATGAAAATTTGTGACGGTGGAAGTAGTATTACACCGACAGTCCGACACGATTTCTAGTAGTTGCTAAATTGCTAGGTGAAGGGCAAGAATTTCAATGGGGCTTTTGAAGTCGAGAAGGTGCCCCAAAGTGAAATTATACACTATAGTCCGGGAGTGTATAATTATCTGGGAAAATTTCATATTAACACCTCACCTTTCACACAAATTACACATAGATATTTGACCTTAACGAAATATCACATAAAGACCTGACTTATTAAACAACTCATCAATTAAACCCCTACCGTCAATCTTCGTCCAAAAAACAAACGGAAAACATGTTTTTCTCTTCAATTTTGCTACCCCCACCGACTTTTTGTCACAGATTTTGCACATTTTTTTTGTGGGGCCCATTTTTTGGGTCCCACACATTATTCGATCCATTGATTATGTCAAAAATATTTTTTTGAGAATCCTTGCAAAAAATCAGCTCCATCAGATAAATGTAAGTATATCATCCAATCGTATAACTTTTTATTCAGAATTTCGGATTAAAATTATGCATTAAAAGTTGTATGATTTGATCTAACACTTACATTTACTCTGTAGAGTTGATTTTTTATGGGGTCATGCAAAAAAAAAATAAAGATTAATGAGCGGAGCCGGGTTCCCACAAAAAAATTTGTATTACGAATCTCTTCTTCTGCGTTATTATTTTCCTTTTTTTCTTTTTCACATAGTGCTGAGTTGTTGTTTTTTCAATTTATTTTTTGCCGGAGCAACTAACACTGCCCAATGTACCCATACAAATTAGTACTATATAGTTTTTTTGTGGGGCCCACTTTTGGGTCCATAAAAATGATCCGATCATTTCATTAGTTTTAAAATATTTTTTGCGTGACCCTATAAAAAAATCAGCTCAACAAGGTGAATGTAAGTGTTTAATCCAATCTTAAAACTTTTTATTCAAAATTTTAATCCAGAATTATGAATGAAAGCTGTACGATTGAATCATACACTTACATTTATTTTATGGAGCTGATTTTTTGCAAGATTGCTTGAAAAAATATTTTAGAATTAGTGAACAGATCAGATAATTTGTGTGGGACCCAAAAATAGACCCCACAAAAAATTTGTGCAAAATATGTGAAAAAAAAATCCATGTGGGTAGCGAAATTAGAGAGAGAAACATATTTTCCGTTAGTTTTTGGACGGAGGTTAACGGTAGGGTTTAATTGATGAATTTTTTAATAGATCAGATGTTTATGTGATGTTTCATTAAGATCAAGTGTTCATATGTGATTTGCGTGAAAGATCAGGTGCTAATATGAAATTTTTCCTAATTACCTCCTCGTGGGAAAGTTGAGAATTCGAGCTCTACAAACATACCGATCTTTAATTGATCCCATCAATATTCAATTAGCAGTAATACATACACACATACCGATTATAGATACTCGGACGGCTTTATAGTCATTCAATGCACGTAAGATCGTGTCTGTGTGTAACATTTTGATATTCAATAGACAAAGTGGAACCATATATGTACATAAACAAAGTAAAAAGGAAGAGAACCTTTTGTGGTTTTGTGGATCATTACTCTTCCTATATCACTTTTTCTCAAAATTTTGTTCTAGCAAAGATAATTACTCTTCCTATACATGATCTGCGAGTAAAGAACAAAACCAAGAAATGTCAAATCTCTAATTTCTCTTTACAATTATTAGGAAAATTATGAATGTTGCTCGAATGGTTGGCGAACTAATTAAGGATGTTTTCCTTTCAATAATCTTCTAAAACGAATGAGATCTTTATTTGGATTTCTATGTCCTTATCAATGTTTCTTTTTCGTTTGAACTAAGAAATAGTACATTGCAATTGTTGATTGTGGAACATTTCGAGGGGCGATAACCAAAGAAGAGAAACACCAAAAAAGGAAATTTGCGAACCAAAACTTAGGAAATCAAGATAGATAAGGTTCTGGTCATTTCCCTGGAGTCGACAAAGGATTCGGATCCATTTCCATGGTTCATTCTAATCTTGTTCTCCCTCAATGAATTTCGTTCAATCAAAGTCCAATTTTGTTCGCCCTCTCTTAATTAATGAGGGGAAATGATACCCTCAATGTTATTGGTTGTATCCAAATGTTAGGTTTCACCATATTAACATGGTTAGTGAGTGTTCTACTTTCTTTTGCGCGCTTAATCTCTTTTATGCTTTCCTGCTTTTTCCCTCGACGTATCCTTTTTGAGTTATATAAAATGTTTTGTTTGCCCGGAAAAAAAAAAAAAAAACCATTAATGCCTCAGACATGTTGGCTCACGTTTTTTTAGTATCGACTTTCTGTTTCTTTATTGCTGTAGGTGGTGAATGGGATCGAATTAAAATGTTAAAGCCACCTTGCAATGAAACATTAGTTTAATCTCCAAGACGAATAATTCCTAAAAAAAGACAAATAATTGTCAAATAAACTAAATACAAAAAAGAACTATCAGGAACAATTTCATAATCTGTTTCGTCTTTGTTCCATAACAGAATACACTCAAAAAAAGACCACAAAAAAAAAAAAAAACTAAATTGAGGGAAAAAAAAGCCCCAACAAAAAGACTAAAAAAATGCGTTTGCATAAATATTAGTACATCCGATCCAGCGCGACAGTAGAAAAATAAAAGATAATTCGAAGTTTATTGTTGAAAATAACACCAACACAACAACCACCCCTTTTTTTTTCTTTCTTTCTTCGATCTTCTTCCTCCTCCTGCATCCATCCGTCCACTAAATTTTAGTTTTTCATAATAATACGTATTCATCATTACGGTCTTTGAAGAGAGCATGCATAAAAAAATGCACATCCCAATTATATGTGCCCTCACTGGATTTGCTTAACGTTAGAATGAATGCATGTGCTGAAGCTTCATTTGATTGTAAAACTTGGCAATGAACTCGTCGGCCTTGGCATCGATCATTTCGTCTCCCCCGTTATTATTATTATCCGAATCCTCATCATTTTCATCGTCATCGTCGCCACTATCATCACCTTTCAATTCAAGTTCGAGAAGGTCCTTTGCCGAAGCATAACGGGATGATCTCTGGAGATTTGTTGAAGAAGCATATCGGCTCTCTGATGACTCTAATCCCTTGTCAACATCCTGAACAATATTTGTCCCAGGGGCATCAAGAAAATTAGACCATGTATGCATCCATAAAATAATGGGCTAATTGATTAAATATGTAAAAATTCAACTAGGCTATATATACATAATGTCAAAACTGTTTAAATTTTAATGCCAGATTTATAACGTACAAAAGATTTGTATTATGTGCACGATACAAGGTTATAACACACTAAATTTCGATATTGGTAAAAATATTTTTGGCATTATCATATTCTGTTCAAATATTAATAGATTTATTGACACAAATAGTATTGAGAAATAATTATGCATAGGTTCAATGATATCAATTCTTGTCATCGATCAATCAATAGTAACATACCACAAGCCCTTGGAGATTCGGTGATGAAGCATATGATCTCATGACCCCTCCCTTATCAAGAGCCTGGAGGTTGGTGGCGGAACCATACTGACTCACGCTATCGACAGAGCTGGAGGAGGAGGAGGGCCGATCTGGTGATGACAAAGGTGTGGATATCATTTCCTCGGATTGTTTGCCAATGGATGGTGGCGGGGACTGGTTGTCCTGCAGGTGCAAGGGGCGCATTGATCCCACAAGTTTCATCAACTTGTCATTTGCGGCCACTGGTGGCTTGGATTTTCCACTTGGCCCACGGCGCACCATGAACATTGCCGCCTTTAGGAAGGTGAATCCGCCTCTCTTGTTCCTCGCCTTTTCTCCTTCCGTAGGAGTTTTCTTGCCATTTGTTGAGGTGGGGGGGACTGTTGGGACTACTTTGGTAGCGGTGGCTGCATCGATTGATTTATCTTCCATCAGGTGAAAAATGATGGGAGATAATGGGCCCCTTAGTTACGCCTTGATTGCCCTGCAAAATGCAGGGCGATAGGAGGAGGGTAAATTGTAAAGAGAGAATTTGATCTCTTGCAGTATTATATAGGAAGCATTTTGTTTGGTTTACGTAAATTTCTGGTTTACCAATGACAGTTTAGACGCAGAATGTTCTCTGGATTTGTGAGGTTCAAATTTGATCTTAACTAACCCTCTCAAAATAGGAACAGAAAGAGAAGCAATTAGCTTGTTGAGAGTACTGGGCCGGTACTCAAATAAAGTCCAAATGACTCCGTTTGTGTGTTAATTAAAAACATTACTTTAGGCAGTGTTGTAGAGTGATTGATCGTTAGTTATGTTGTTCTTTTTTTTATAACCATATATTCCGGTCAGCTTGCGCATATCTCAATTAATTTCGGGACTCTAAAGTTAACGACTAAGCAAACCGTTCAATGACACCAAGATTTGAAATATTTGGCCTATCGTTAGTCATGTTTATTGACTTGCAAATGGGCATTCACGCCATTTACATGCTTTAGTTGTTTTACGACCAGGGGAGGTTGTGTACTATCCCTTTCCTTTTCAATGTATGTCACTGTACAATTTAAGTGAATGAATAGGGAGGTTAAAATGTATTAAAAATTGGTCTAATTGTTATATGTTGGTGAGGTTAAAAACATGCTATAGTGGACCTCCCAAAAATTCTCCTTAAAATGTACCATCCTCTTATTGGTTTATTGGTGGCTAGATTTTGTGCATCTAAAAGTTTTTTTTTTAAAGAAGAGAGAGAGAAGGGATAAACGCTTAAACTACGCCATTTAGGGAATTAAATTCTTTCTGGATGAGGTGGAAACTCCATGGTTTCTGCCGCCCATTGTGGGCTTCATCATGCGTTAGTTGTTATAATCTGAACCGTTCATCTTGTAGGGCTCGCAAAATAGTATACCCATGCAAAAAATTAGCTTCATAAGACATCAATAACTATATCAAAAATTAAATTTTAATTTATAAAACAAACGGTTATGAACAATTTAACTTAAAAAATTAGTTATAGAATCTGGCCGTCCGTTTTAAAAATCAAAAATCAACTTTTGATATAGCTATTGATGTCCGGTCAGGCTAATTTTTTTGCGTGGATATGTTACTTTGTGGGTCCTACAAGATGAACGGTTCAGATTACTGCAGTGGACGCTTAGTAGGGTGCACAATGGGCGGTGGCGGAAAAGCCATCTTTTCCGGTTCATCCGGACAGAACTTAAACTCAATTAGTCATGCTAGATGAAATCAGGTTGTTATGCCTACAAAATAGGAACCAGAGGCAAGCCGACCGGTGAGATTTGGCTAGAATGTCCTTCGATGCCTAAGTCGATAAGGAACCGCACAAATGAAACAAACTCAGCCGAGCATGGAAGGGAATAGAATAGAGAGCCATCTTCCTGTTTGCTTGTTGGCACATTTGGACCCACCGGGACAAAATACTTTTTGGAAACCAAAATGTCCTCAAAAGTGAAATTAATGATTGAGATTCACTTTGATACGTGAGTCCCAAACATCCAAGTGAATTTTCTCTTTTGGGGGCTATTTTCGGGGTAACTTTTCGGAGTCCTCTAGCATTGCTCTTTTGCTAATCACATTATGGCCAAAGGCCCAAAAAGCAGTGGAGCTGTATTTTTCTGTCCATAATAACAACAGCAAAAAGAAAACAACATTAGTTCTAGTTGGATGGAACCCCGGCCGGCCCCATCAGAGGATGTTTTTGAACTCAATAATGGATCGGTGGATCTCGTCACGGGAAGAGCTAGCACGGGTGATCTTACTCGGGACCATGAGGAGGGTAGATGGATTGGAGGTTTTCACCGGGAAATGAGAGCGACTTCCAGCATTATTCCGGAAATTTGGGCTCAAGCACAGCTTGGTTATCACTTATCAAGCACATATACCGGGAGGCAAACAAATGTGCGGAACAAACCAATTTCAGCTGGAGTTTTTCATGTTTATCCTTTCTACTCTGTTTGTTGTAGTGTTGTGTATCTTTTATTTGATCCATGAGGACTCAATATGGGTGAAAATACCCCAGGATGTAAACTGTTAATTTCTTCTTAATGCACCTTCTATTCACAAATCTAAAAGAAGATAGTAAGAAAATACTGTAGAAGACTTGTAGTCCAGAGAGATTATACGACTACTAATAATCAAACGGTTCTTATTTAGTAATTCTGATGGTGTTACTCTCCGCGAAATGCCAGTTGGTTTTATTCACTTACGAATTTCTCATAATACTAAACAAAATCCGAAAACGATACATTTGACAAAATTATTTACCTCATAAGTGTGTTTCGCTCAAACAGGGATCCAAGATTCCAACCTTACGGGGCAAGTTCTTACCATATATGCCTCCACTTAAGAATGAAAACTCTTATAATTTGAGAGAGCAAGTTATTATAATTAATTTACTTATTTGTTATCTACGAAATTACTAGCATGTTTTATTATATTATAGATTTTAAAAAAAAGAAGTTTTTTTTTGTCAAAAAAAAAAAAGTTGAGGGTGCCGTTCTCTGTCCACACTTAGATCAATCAATGTTCACATAATACATATCAAGGGCCCATATTACACGCACCTGTCCCATAAATAATAGTTCATGGTGTCACATAAAATGATAAAAAGTCACAAATATAACCTCTCTTTGTTTATCGGCATTACAAGTATAACGTTGACCCCACTAAGTTGGCCTAAGTAATCAAGACTTAAGATTCAGGGGTTCGCTCCTATCAGGTGTTATCAACTCCTTTCAGGGTAGTTCATATAGAATTTTGCTGTGACTTTAATTGGTACCCCCGCAAGTGTGTAACGGTATTGGCCCCTATGATTAGTCGAAATGCACTTAAAATATCTATTTGTTGATTATTAGGAGGTGAGCTGCAAGCCAACAAGTCCACTACACAACTTTGTTTTTGTTATTTACACTCAAGAATGGGGCCTGGTGTTTCTAATCATAGCATATCGGGCATGAGCTATATATATGCACATGCACCTCAAAGGGACCTTTGTTATGTTTGTCTTTGGTAGAGTAGAGCCCACAAGAGATGGCAATCATCCCCAAGAGCCATCTACATTGAGACAAAATGGGTTCGAACCACATACAGCTAGCCAGTCTAGTTTTGTTGAACCACGAACACCAAAAGAAGCTTCTTGTTGCCAAGTGGTATACAAGTCGGCACATGTATTACCCCAATCTTCAATTCTCATTTAACTTCACAATCTGTCTCTTCTATTGGTCCAACAAAAGGTGTTACATTTTGGTGTCTTATTTTAAAAAGACATGCTTAGTTTTTGTTTTTTCAATAGTTGGAGACTTGGAGTTGTCTAGACCAACTTACGTGCACCTCAAATAATCTCCTCTCCGGTCAAACATAGGTTATCCACGTCAGAACTATGAAATTCACAAAAAATTACTCTCATACCCTGAATCTAAGAATCAAACCATAATCGACTTTGTGAAAAATAAACCCACCGACTATTCAGACTAACCTTACAGTAAAAGACATGTTCTGTGGTCACCAATACTGCAATCAAAAAGCTGTCACGATATTTTTAAATTTAGAAAAGAAAGCTATTGAGCTAATCATTCCCGATACCAAAGACACGGATTAGTTGAAAAATAGGCCGAGAGTTGGCTTTAGTTGAAAAATAGGCCGATCCCCAACTCTCTCTCTCTCTCTCTCTCTCTCTCTCTCTCTCTCTCCACCTGCTTAGGATTCTTTTTCCTTAAAGTTACATGGAACTTTACTTTTAGGCCTCACCGTTTTGGTCTTTTTCTAAAAGTATAAATCATTATTGAGGACAGCGAAATAGCAAAGCAACTTCCCAACAAAAACCTTGTTGATTCCAAGCAGGTGCGGGCCCTTTCATTAACCAATTTTTTACTTGAAGCATGACCAAAATCGCTCTACAGAGGTCTAAGTTTGCATAAAAAATCCCAACAATAATCAGAGACAAGGGGTACATCAGGAAACAAACAGAGCCGCACTTTTTTTCCCACCGCGTACAGCCGTGAACCCATGGAAACCCATCACTCATATAGCTTATTGTATAATCAATAATGTATAAGCCTCTCTCTCTCTCTCTCTCTCTCTCTCTCTAAATAGACGGTGTATCATTTCCCGTACATGTATGTATATATAGCCATCGTCTTTCTCTTATAAAACCCAAACAATTGTTTGCACTTTTCTCAAACGTGAAACTTCAAGAAATTCTCTGCACTCCCTCTAATTATTCACAGCATTCCTGTTACTTCCTACTCCTACTCTGAAAACAGACCCCAAACCAGCAAAATGCATAAGCAGAGATCAGACATTGCTCACAGAGCATGGAATATCCTCCGTCTAGCCTTGTTATGGGCAAGAAAAGGTGGTTTATTCAGGAAGAGACTCGTGATGGACCTACTACGTCTCTTCCCCAAGTTCCTAAAAACCCTCGGACACTCCACCAAACGGGACGCAATCCACTATGGAGAGCGTGAGCTCTCCTTCGAAAACACCCCCATTATCAACATCAAGATGCACCGCCCATCGTCAATGCGATTCCGGATGCCTCGGATCCCATGCATAACCCCACGTGGTGAGTTTGACTACGATAGCGAGTTCAAGGATGATAATGATGATAATTTTTTGAGTTATTGTAGTGATGGAGGAGCGAGAAAGACTATCATGATGGGAGGCGACGACGAAGACAATGAAGATAATGTATGTGAAGTTTGCGAAGCGATAATTCCAGTTGATGAAGGGATTGATATCAAGGCAGACCAGTTCATAGCTAAATTCTACGAGCAAATGAAGCTGCAGAGACAGATATCACATCTCCAGTACAATGAGATGCTCAATAGAAGCACAGGTTGATCATGGAAACAGCGCCTGAGCACCTCCGATTTCATTCCTCTGCTTTTACACCCCATAAAATTTTGGCCTTCTCGGGCTTGGATACATGTATACAAGCGCATATTTTGTAAACGAGGCATTGCCGAATTTCTGGGAGTACGTTTGGTTGAGTAATCAAATTTCTTAAATAAAGCATCATTGTATTCATACCATGAAATGAAATTAAAATACAGAATGATCCAGAAATACCAACAAAAAAGAAAAAGAAGATTCATAGAATGCTTTACGGTTAACAGACATAATAATGATTCGATGAACTGGAAAAAAAGGAGAGTCTTTTGATATAGCTCACAATGCTGTTGGTGAGATCAATCAAAAAATGATGATTCTGTATCCCAAGATTATGCATCTGTATAAATAAACAAACCTATGTCACTCTAGATATTTGTACCGTCTATTCAGAAGCTAGAATAATTCTTGCCGTTCAAAACAAGAAGCAGCTAGAATACTTCTTCTGGGGGAAAAAAGAGAGATCTGATCATGGGAATAAATTGCGAAATTATTATAGGGAGGGGCTAGCCAGACCCAATCCAACTACCACATGTAGAGCGACGTGACCATGGCTCAATGCCTCAACCTACCATGGGGAGAGTGGGATGTATGTAACCCTACACTTCTAGTCCATGGAGTTATTCGGACTGGGGGTGCGTGCTGTGCAGCTTCGTGCTGCACAGCGTGCTGCACGGCCTTCGGCGAGGCTTTTCCGGCATCGGTCCGACGATCGGATACGTTCACCGCGTAGAGCTCGTCGAGTTCTACATGCACACCAAAAATTAGCTGGATCAAATATCTTTAAGGTTCTCATCAGAACATATCTAACTTGAAAAAAAATGAATCCTAATGGATACAAAACACTGGATTAAAACCACTAAATCCATTTTTTTCAAGTTATATATGTTCGGATGAGGCCCTTAACGATATTTGATCGAATTGATTTTTGGTGTTTATGAAGAACTCGACGAGCTCTACGCGGTGAACGTCTCCGATCGTTAGACCAATGCCGGAAAAGCCTCGCCGGAGGCCGTGCAGCACGCTGTGCAGCACGAAGCTGCACAGCACACACCCCCTGTCCGAGTTATTCTGCCTCTAAAACATTGAGTCAATATTCAAGAAGGGTGGGTTAAGGAAGTAAGAGCAAAAACTCTGCAATCAAAACTTCATAATGTATACCTATCAAAAAAACTTTGTACCAATTGATATCATTCATGCAAGAAAAAACTTAGAAACAACAAATCTCCACCACAATAGACCAAAATGAGGGGAGATCGAGCAACTAACCAAAGAAACACATAAAATTGAGTAAAAGTAAGCTTTGAGCTCAAAGGTTGCAACACTTCTAGATGCAGCAAGGAGCACGTTTCTCCAGCTTAGTTTAACATATCATTGAAGATTCACTTTTTTCAACCCTCGATGACCACCAGTCCACTATAAAGCCTCTATCTGTTCTCCTACACCAGAAGTCAGTAGAGTAAGTTTAGGAATCAAAATATACTGTTTGTTCAAGCACCCAATGCATAACCATTTCCACAATCAAGAGTGGTATAGCCTACAGACTGCCCCAACCGCCACTGAAGCTATGGTTAAAGACCAAAAAGTAGAAGCATTTAAACTAGAAGTCCCAACAGCCACCCAACCAGATCAACGACCTAGTAATTGACCTTACACCAACAAATATTCTCATTTGGGAACAGTCAGTTTTACGTTGTACTTTCCAACCGGATGATGGGGCAGAGATCTGCTCATGCATACCCCAAACCAAACCGTGTAGAACTACACACAAAAATGAGGCCCTTGAACGGTACAAATTCATAGGATTCAAGGTTTCGCAGTAGAAAACCAAACTGCCCCAAACCAACTATAAGCAAACCACGCTCTATCATTCTGTTAGCTTTTGCACAGGGCCTGGGACCTCATTGTTACACAACAATGTAATGACAGAAAAAAGGCCTACCTCCTCGTACGATATTGTAAACATATTTAGACTGACGAGTCTCTTACAGACTTCCATTCTGACGGTTGCTAAGATGTGCTTCTAACCTCCCTGTTGCTGCCAATATAAGACCTACAACGCAAAAGTGGAACTAAATAAAAGAGTTTAAACAGAAACAGTACTGCAAGTGCGGGGTGTGTACAGGGTATTCATATATACAATCAGCGGGACTTTTCATATGGGGCACTACATGATTGCACTAGATGATTCTCCATGGTAGAAAATCTATGAGATGAAAGGTTCTCAATTTTTTATTGCCGTCACCACTCACATGTCAGTTTGGTTATGTAGTTTTCTATTTTGAAGGTCAAGAAATATGAACTTAACTGCCAAGGAGCATAACATACTCATTAGGTTTGCTTGTTTTCTAAAGATTTTGGGAAGGGAAAATGACGGCCAAGGACGTGTTTTGATAATTAATACCCGCGAAGGACATTTTCAGCATTAACAAATGTTCTCAGCATGTCCTTGGCGGGTATTAATTATCAAAACACGACCTAGGCCGTCATTTTCCCATCATAGGGAAAGGGGGTGATTGCAAAATGATAACAATACAACATATACTTAAAGAGGGCAACAAAGCATTCACTAATGTGAAGTCCATGTTTTCCTATGTGTTCCATATCCCAAAATTTAGATCAGCGCCTCATGTGACCAGTAATTGACAGTATGGAAGTGAGAACATCGACTTCCATAACACAAACATGGGAGAGAATGATCAATTTTTTCCAAACGAATCTTTCACAAACATACTAACATTCCATATTTTGGTTCTGGCTTAAAATTGTCTGTCAATGAGATGCATAAACTCGTTCAGTAGCAAAATACCAAGAAACAGAGCTGAAGGCCTCCCAGGTCGTGACTTGAATTCTGGATGAAACTGTACTCCTACATAGTATGGATGACTTTGGAGTTCTAAGATCTGCAGAGAGTGGAGAAATCTCTAATCAACGATGGTTGGAAGTCGGAAAAAAAAAAACTACTGCTTCCCATAAAGAGAAAACGTTGGCAATGGGATCTCGACACATTCATCGTCTAACAGTTTCTCAAGTTTAGCTGATCTTAAAGCCTGGATTAACTAGTTCAAGAAAAAAACCAACCTCCATTCGCTGTCCACTTTCATCCTTCCCCACAAAATTTAAACCAGCTTCTTCTAACACACTGATCACTGCTGGGTTCACCTGCAACATGAAGGCATGTGCAAAGTATTTATCCTGTGATACATATCATGTCCATGGACAATTTCTTCACCTAACTCTATGACCAACCTCATATCTATGTCGATGTCGTTCTTCCACACTCTCTGAACTATGGTACCTAGAAACGAAGAGAGAACATAGCATTATGCAAGCATGACGGAGAATGATAACATCAAAGCATTCTTGATTCTGAAATGTGCAAGTTTATCCAATAAACTTGGCTCTGTATAGCAAAACCTCAAGCATGTCATTCTTAAAGAAACTAGCAATATACGTAGAGACACGAAGCAAATTATTTTTCCTTTTCAACTATCAACTATGACGTCAGCAAGTTGGGAACTTGACAAATTCTTTTAGAGCATAAAAGATAGAGCAACAGTAGTTGATCAGTTTGGGGTGTCATCCACAATCGGAATATAAATGGAGCAAATCTCTATATCTTACAGTTTTGCGCTGATACAATTAGAAGTCTGAAAGAGAGTTCTTCGACACCCAAGCCTCATTGTGCTTCCCATATGTGTTTTAGAACCCTGCACATATATGTAGAAGATGAAAGCTACTGATTATAGCAAAAGGTAACTAGCTCTTAACAATGTCAAATATGATAGAAGCCATTATGCAAGTACCTCCGGCATGAAAATTACAACAGGATTGGGTGTCTCATCATCAAATTCTTGACTATTTGCCTTTTCCAAACCCAGAACCTAAGGCATTTGGTGGAAGCAGGCTCAATACATGATCTGATATATAAACCTGAACGATATTTAGAAAGTAAGGCGCTTACAGATCTAGCAAACTCAATAACCGAAATCTGCATGCCCAAACAAATCCCAAGATATGGAACTTTATTCTCCCGGGCATACTTTGCCGCTAACATCATTCCTTTCACACCACGATCTCCAAATCCACCAGGAACCAAGACACATGCTGCACTCTGTAAATGTTGGCTTTGTTAGCTAAAATCAAACACTAATAGTAAAGATTCAACCATAATGTTCCAACTCAGAAAGTAACAGTAGCCCTTCTAAATACCAGATCATTAACTTTCATTGTCTCGCTCCTAACTACAAGGTAAAATTCAGATGAACATGGCGGGTTTAAAAAAGTAGTAAGCTTCCAATTTCAACTATCAGAAACACAAGGAAGAAAACACGTGCATCTAGGTACTTCATATAGGCCCTGTATATGAGAGAAGCAAAGTACATAAATCAAGTACCAAAAAAACCGTAACACAAAGCTGCAATAAACATATTCTAACCAAAGAATTAAACTGGAAGACTTAAACAGACAATTTTCACCAGCGTGGTCACAGGATCAGCAAGTCACCATTTTCCGTCGATCATGGAAGTCAGTTTACTTATTTTGAAAACAACTGAAAAATTCTGGGTTTACAGTTTTTGAAAATTAAAAAAAGATAGACAAAGTTAAAACAAGGGGCAAAAAAGAGGAAGACTATCAAAGGTGAATCCACTCACACGTGAAAAGGAGATGAAAAACAGAAGTGAACCCAAAAGGGCAAGCAGCAAAGGACTATTCTACCAAGGGACAGAGACAGCTCTTGGAAAACCAATCACAAAGCAAAAGAGTTGCCAAGCAAATATAAAAGGACGGTACAAAGAGAGAGCTCCCATCAAGCTTACCCTCAAAGTCTCCCATGCGGCAGCATGAGCTTTTGGCATCTGTACAACCAAAATCAAATATTAGATGAACTCCCCAGAGTCCCCAATAAAATCTCCAATATACAACTAGTAAAGGCCGATACCGATATCTGACTCTCATCTTCAAGGTCTGAAGCTGCAATCCAATCAACTGATGGCTTCAATGAACATGCAATACATGCATGCAGAAGAGCCTGGCGAGAAATGAAGCATAGAAGTATTTTGGGCTCCGAATTAGGCGCCAAGTTGAAGCAGAAAAGAGCATGGCCAAATTAAACCAGTTAAAGTCGAAGGAATTGAAATCAGGCCTGAAATAATTTCATCCTATTTCTGATATACTAACGATCAATAGATTTTGGAAATCAAATTAATAGATGAAACAGATTTCAAAAGAGTATATTCAAATTTTGTACTCATTAGCACTTCTTTTTTCTTATTCTTCTACTCTTTTTTTTACAGAATCACTTCTTATCATCAGATAGAGATGCATTTTATTTTTCATGTCTGGCACTCGCTTGAACTAAGCATGAGTTATCAACGAACGATAAATAGTTATCCCACCTTCACAACAGACAAATAGGAATCTGTTAATCCAACGTACTTCCCCACCATTGCAATTCTCACCTGCAGAAACCGGCTTTCAATAATGTGATTCAGAATGAGTTGCATTTCAAGAGAGAGAATCGCAGGCTATATATACTTACAGAATTAGTGAGATTGTCAAAAGTCTCTGCCCTCTCGTTCCACTCCTGTAAAACAGGAGGCGTAGCAACTCTGAAACAGAACTTTAAGAACTAGTCAACAATCACATATCTATGGTGAAAACAATAAACATCAAAAAGAGCAGTCCATATGTTGGTGGTCCAACTTATTACGAAGGGTCGGCCAAAGTAGCTCTCAGGTCCACATCTAGAAATGAACAAACAGAAGCTTGCCTGAGTAAGTCCAGCTGTCTTAGGATGGCATTGTGAGCATTTTGGTTCTGGAAAAAAAAATTATGCGTTAGGAACTCTTTTAAAACCTAATTAAACATGTTAACAAAGTAGGCATAGTCAGGCCCCAGAGAATCAACTACAGTCAGAAAACCCACCCGAAGTAAAAGAGGAACATGCCAAATGTTTGGAACATCATGGACATTGAGAATATTACCAACCTGTGAGAAACCAAATACAAATACAAAATTTCCCTGATTGTGAGAGCAAAATCCATCTGCACGGTCTCACTAGGCAATTTACAACAATAACAACTTACTGGAACATGGCAAAACTGGGAAAGCTTCTGCTTTGTATTTTCCAATAAAGGCTGCAATTTAAAAAACATAGTTTTGATTCTTACATATTCTAACTTAAGAGAGCACAAAAATGAAGAAGAAGACAAGACTTAAAAAGCTACGAAGTTTTCAAAGATGAGACAGTCTACCTGAGCAGATCGACATGCTAACAAATGAGGAGTCAGTCCCAAGGCTCTCAATTCTCGAACACTATGTTGTGTAGGCTTTGTTTTCTGCATGGGTGAAAGCACACATCAGAGTCGAGAAAAAGCAGGCTCAGGCCATGTTCAGCTGTGAGAGCCAAGAACAAAATCAAGTTTGCCAGTGAAATCACAAGACTCAAACTCCTATAAGAAGATATAGACTATTACTTGCTCTCCAACAACGCCCAGTACAGGTATAAGGCTCACGTGAATGAGGCAGAAATGATCTTGACCTGAAGTAGGAATCAAACCATAACAAGAAAAATAGAAAGTGATGCATTGAAATACAACGCACAGGAGCAAAAGCATCAACATATGAAAAAAAGCTATCTTACTCTCAAGTTGTTACAACCTCCAATTAGTAACACAGGTAATTCCAGTTATTTAGATTTTTTTTTTTTTTGATAAGTAATTAAGTTTTATTGAAAAGGCATCAAGGGATGCCACCCATATACAAGCAAGGAAAAATAAAAGAAAAGGTCAAAGAAAAAAGGACCTATACACCCCTCCATACTCCAAAAGTATCTAACATATCAAAGAACTGACTCAAAGTAAAAAAATTTGGACCAATTATCAAAAATAAAATAAAATTTAAGTAGAAAATTTTGGACCATCTCTCAAAATAACATATCAAAGTTTTATTTAGAAAATACAACTTCATAAGTTAACAATGTCATCATATTCACTGCACCCCATAGAGATCTCAATAAACTCCATCACCATACCCACGTACTACCGGATCCCATCTCGATGGACCATACCAAAAAAACACAAGTTATAGAGCATGATAAGAGTAGCAATGTGAGACGTAAGAAGTAGAGGCATGAAAAGAGCTGCAATGTGAGACATAAGAACTAAGTAGCCTGAATAGGATAGCAAACAACTTACCAACAGAGAAGGACAATTGTCGTAAAGCCTCAATGAATGGCATTGATTCAATGTCACCTTAAAAAAGAGAAACAATTTTAGGTAGACACCCCAAAAAGAGAAAGGATGTTAATTGAATCCAAAGATAGATCAGACATATATGTCCACACACACATATTAATTTACATATGGAGAGATAGAGAGACAAGAATTTCAGTATCAGATGTTTCTTTGCTCCAAAAAAGCTCTTACCAACAGTCCCACCCAATTCTATCACGCAAACATCAGCTGGGCCCTCTTTCCCATCGACAGGAATGGCAGATACCCGTTCAATCCAATTTTTAATGGCATCTGTTATGTGTGGGACGACCTAGAATCCACACAAGCAGGTGGCAGCACGGTGAGCGTTATTCTTTTAGTGTGAAAAAGAGAAGCATAAACAAGTTAATGCACGTAGATACCTGGACAGTTTTTCCAAGATAATCACCTCTGCGTTCCTTGTCGAGAACAGACTGATGGAAAACAGAGCAACTAGTCATCTTCAGCAAATTTCTAGGTCTCATAAAATTATAGATTGGAACAAACAACTATTTACACACCTGATAGATTTTTCCTGTAGTAATGTTGTTATCTCTAGTAAGAGTCACGTCCAAGAATCGTTCATAGTTACCCAGATCCAAGTCAACCTTTCCAGTGCATGCCAGGTTAAAAAAACGAAATGGTACTTTAGAACTCAAATGAAAACAGTACTCTACATTCAACAAAAAAAGGTATGTATGGTGCCTAAAATACAAACATGGTCGAAACAAGAAACCGTCAAAGATAGTAATCTGAACTTTAGACCTTCAAGGTTTACTTTCATGCAACTTATATGAGAATCCTGAATAACTCATGTTCCAAAATTTGAGCAAGTATACTAGACAACTATCAGATGAAGCATTCAAGAATCAGCACCACTGGAACATCGTTATACAGTTTCAACTCAAGAACCAGTAAAGAAAAGGACTAACAGCTTAACCAATTTCAACAAGTCAACCTCTGAAAATAGTACTGCTCAAATCCATCACTACTGCCAATGGTTGATGGAATAATAAAAATACGGAACCTCCATTGGTGGCTTATTGCTGAATATTTACAGTAGTTTCATAACAAACCAAAGGATGAATAAAACATGTGTATCCACACGACAAAATGGAATAAACAATCCTTGTAACCACAAGGATATCTGAGTTTAAAAAAACATGATACTGATATAGTAAAAGATTAACCAAAAGGATATCTTAGTTTAAATTATGTGCAATACTAAGCTACTTATGTAACAGGTGCAGAAGAAGCCAAGAGGCATTTGACCCAACGGCATCGGTAGTGCACTTAGGGGCCAAGAGAAAGGAGGTCTGAAGTTCAACTCAACTTCCAAGGTGCTAATCTAACAAATACCAACTTTTGCCAAGCAACAAAAAAAAAATGCCGAAGAAGAAAAGGGTAAGCAAACCTCTCCCCCGTCGTCAAGAACAAAAACTTCTCCATGTTCAAATGGAGACATGGTACCAGCATCGGTGTTCAGGTAAGGATCTGCAATTATATCAAACAATTACTGCAACTGCATTGCAAAAGGAATAAATACCAACAACTCTTCACATACAGTTAAGAATAAGACAAGAATAAACAACATAAAAATCTGAAAAGAAAATTAAGTAAACCAACAAGATACATGAAGGAAGAAAAATAAGAGAAACCATAAGAGCATCTCCAACCACACACGATATTTTTGCAATAGAGACCAAAATCATTCGACATATTTCACATACACTTTACATATTGGAAACAAATGTAATGAATAAATCATTGATTAGAATTTTATATCATAACAAACAATAAAATATGTTGGTGCTACCTTCGAAATGGAACCACTGTTCAATGTATATTACAAATCTAGAAAAACCAAGAACTCAGTTTTTTGGAGAGAGATTTTAAAATATCGATTTTCAAGAAAGGCATATAGATTTCAAGGGAAATTGGTCAAATGGTTGAAGTAAAATAAATATGGACAGTTTTTGGAGGGAAAATTGGGATAGATTAGAGTGTTTTGAAAATAGGCATAGGAATGGAATTACGTGATTGGAGATGAAATGAACAGACGTATAAAAGGCTCTAAAACCACTTTGTGATTAACACTCTCAATGAGCTAATCGTATACATACACGAAAGTAATGAAAACGTATTTGTCAAGAGGCCTTTAGCCCAACGGCATCAGGATGTACTTTATGTTCAAGGAGCATGGAGGACACGAGTTGAACTCCTCCTCCATGGTGTTAATCTAACTATTCTAACAATACTAACTTTCCCAGGTAAAAAAAATGAAAACGTATTTCAGAATATGTAAACAAGTAAGTCGAAGGGGGAAAAAACAACAATAAGCAAAGAAACTCGGATATCCTATGATCAACAAAATAGAAGCTAGGAAAACAACTAGTATTAAACCCCATTGACAACGAAAGCACAGCAGAAAAACGGAGCCCAGTATCAACAAAACATTGCAGTGGAAATCGAAAAAGAAAACTGAAAGAAACGAAGATTGAAACGAAAAGGTGGAAAGCAAGGAACCTATTTTGATGGAGGTGACGCGAAGGCCACAGGCTTTGAGGACGACACCGACGCTACTTGCAGTCACGCCCTTTCCCAGCCCACTTACCACCCCTCCCGTCACCAGCACGTACTTCATCTCTCTCTCTCTCTCTCTCTCTCTCTCTCTCTCTCTCCGGGGTGCTCTGGTTACGCAGGCCAGGTGGTTGGTTTAATGCCCGAGTGGGAAAAATAAGGCCTACCACAGTACCACCATATAAGAACTGTGGGAGTGTTACCACCACGTTGCTCGTAGAGAGTCCCTGTTCAAATTTTCAATTTCAAAGAAGCGACTCACCCCCGCTGATTAGGGTTCCGCCAATAAAATTTCGGAGAATTTTTATTTTTATTTTTTTATCCGCCAAAACTCCCCTCGGGCAATTTCGGAGATTCTACTGTATTAATGTTGAGGATTTTACCGAAGTCCACTTTCTTGTTTTTTAATCGGCACTGAACTCCACTTGCATTGGTCTTCCCTCTGAATCTTTTTCCTTTTTAAATCTTTTTTTTTTCCTTTTCCTTTTATTTTATTATAAAAGAAAGAAGACTAGCACTTTACCTCTAAAGTTTTCCGAAAGTTATTCTATTTTCCCTTTGCAATTGGAAAATCGCATCCTCGCACATTAAATTTCAAACGAATCATTCTACTTCTGAGGTCGGCAAGCAAAAATCAATAAAAAGTAGTACCAAAAAACACAGAAAAAGTGCAAATTCACTCAAAGGAATCATTCCAACGTCTGAGGTAGGCAACAATCAATAAAAAGTACCCCCCAAAATACATGGAAAAGTGCCTAAAATGCGTATTGTACCGTACTGTAATTATTTTGTCTCTTTCTCTACTTTTATGTACCACCCATGGAAGGATTATTAGGCCGACTCAATTTTAAATAGTAGTAGTGAAATCACAAAAAATGTGATACATAAATGTAAGTGGACAGTGAAATTAGTTTTTAAAATTAATTGAGATGCGTGTGCTTAAGTTAGCTTGGACATCTGAGTTGGACACCTGAGTTATACAGCATGTGGAGGAAGATGAACTTATTAGCTCAATAGGAGTAGTTTATTGGGAAACAAGACCATTAAATATGCGATTGTGGAAAGCGCTATGCAATTGTTTATATGCTTGGGAAAATGTGGAGCTTATTACACAAAATACGAGAGGGCATGGCTTATTAAAATTCTCACACCTGTCATAGAAAACCGAAGATACTTCCACCTGTCTCCAGCGAGTGTTGTTTTCATACAAGTTTGAGTGGTCCATCTTCCTTTTGACTACGATTATCAGTTATAGTACTACTATTTATTATGGGTTTAATATCTATCAAAGATCTCCTCGTTATTCGTTAACTAGCAGGATTGACAGGCATATGGCTTTAGTTTTACAAAAGTGACACACACACTATAGTTGTGTAAACACAACACATAACCAATCTCTAACCGTCCATTACTATAATAAATGGTCAGAATTTACTCAAACTCTGTCCCATGAAAGTTAAATTTTTTTTTGAAAGAGTTTGTTTAAAATCTAGACCATCAAAATACATCTGGACGGTCAGAATTATGCACATATCTGGACGGTCAGAATTATGCACATCAGAATTATGCACACATCTGACCGTCCAGATGTATTTTAATGGTCTAGACTTTAAACAAACTCTTCCAAGAAAAAGTATAATTTTTATGGGAAAAAGTTTGAGTGAATCCACATTGGTTGTGTGCATAATTCTGGCCGTCCAGATGTATTTAGATGGTCTAGATTTTAAACAAACTCTTCCAAGAAAAAGTGTAACTTTTATGGGAAATAGTTTGAGTGAATCCTGACCATTTATTACAGCAATGGACGGTTAGAAATTGGTTGTGTGTTGTGTTTTACACAACCGTTGTGTGTATAACACTTTTGGGTTAGTTTTATGCTTTGTTTGATTCTGAAATTGTGAGGGGCAATGCCGGCCCCGACATTTGGGTTACCCAAACCCAACCTCATGTTTTGTTGTCCACCTACTATTAAGTCATACAAAATAAAAAAATATATATATAAGTACCACAAAAAAAACATCATCATCAAATTTACATGTTGTTTCTTTAGCTTGAATAATATCGTAAAAAATCAACATCAAAATGTAACCTCGGTTATAGTGCTTTATAATTAGCATGATCCGATTAAAAATAATAACTTTCCTTTGCATTTTTTAAAGCAAATTTCTCAATTAAGTCATCATATTTTACTTATCCATGAACTCGGGATCCATTCCACTAAGTTTTGGTTATTCGGTTTTTTATGTTTTTTAGTTGATATATCCGACAAGAATGGCCTGTCTTGAAAAGTGTAAAAAATTATAAAAAAATGTCCCTAAATGCTCTTAATGGAATGATGCATCATTTTCAATTGAGATCATAGCCAATTTGTTTAATCTCTCTTGCGAAATACTCCCTCCGTCCCATAATATTTGTCCGGTCTGCAAAACGAGAACGTAAAAATAATACAATTTTTGCAAGAAAAAATCAATTTTTTTCAACAATTCACTAGATATCGATGAGTTCTTTTAATTTATGAAAGAAATTGAATTTTTTCTTGAAAGAAGTGCGTTATTTTTGAGTTCTCTTTTTGCGAATCGGACAAATAATTTGGGACGGAGGGAGTAACAGTTCGAAGGTAAAAACAAAAAGGAAACTGATATTAGCACTTCAAAAATTGATGGATGCACTCAAATATCAGTGTAATTCCAAAGTTACTCTCCTTTATTTTTTTGGAGTGCTAATATCAGTTTCCAAACTGTGGGCACGCGCCCCCGGAAAATTTCGTTTTATAAGAATTGGGGTGCGGCCCTCTTTCGAAAATGCGCGGCGAAACGCCTCGATTCAGAGTCGCCACTCGGGTTTTAGCGGTGGAATGCCCAAGGAACCGAACTCGAAAACGTTTGCCACGTTTGTTTGATTTTGAAAAAGGCGTGGACCGGTCCGTCGTCACCTTTGATATCTGAGGTTCGGGAGCCAAGTTACGAGAGGGGAAGGGTTTTATGGCACCCCTCTCGCCCAATCCGGAGATCGGTCTCTACTCGGGCATTTTATAAAAACCTTTGCATTTTTCTCTCATTTTATCATTTTTAGCCAGTTAGAGTGGGGGAACATTTAATGGGGATTAAAACTGTAGCAATTTGCAGTTTATGTGACAAAATGTTTATGAATGGTTTGATTGCAATGCTAAGTATAGATTGAGAACAAACACTGAGTAAACTGGACAATTTGAAGTACGCTACCCTGCAGCGGCATGAGCAGATTCTGTCAGCATGCACTGGCTGAACCACTGCATGTTGACTACACCTGCGCACGCCACTCAAGAACTGGCGTACTCCACTTAGTTAGTTTCACAGTCTTTGTTTGCAACCCTCTGGGCTCTGGAAAAGGACCAGCGCACACCCAGGACAAACCACGCAGTCTTAATAGAACATAATATACACAGTTACAGACATAGGAGATGGCTCCAAGCCAAGAAAAACAACATGATACCCCAGAAACAGTGTGGGGACATAAAAGAGGCCAAGACTAAGCTAAAATGCAAGGGCCAGCCACTGGATCTTGGCATAACCACCGTACGCCAATCGTATGAGACCGTACGCTAGTTACTCTCCTTATTCAGTGCTTGGCTTTGCACCATCTGGGTTCTGGAACATGACCAGAAAGCATCCCAGAGGCTTTCTAAAACAGATATGAACAAATATTGAATGCTACAACTAAAACAGTTCTAAATATAGAAAGCAGTAAACTAGTTTTTAGCATGCAATAAGGTGATGAATAGACAGGAAATAAAACTTAAAATAAAGATCTGGACCCCATTTCACAACTGGAGTACGCCAGTTATTAACTGGAGTACGCCAGTTCCAGACTGGAGTACTTCAGTTCCAGACTGGAGTACTTCAGTTCCAGACAGATCAAATTTAAAACTGTACATACTGCCACGGACCGGCGTACGCAGGTTTATGACCGGCGCACGCCGATTCTAGTCAGAAACGATTTTTTTGCTTTTGAAACCTTGACAACTTTAGGGCCAGGACTGGTATTGATTACCAGCCTCGACCCTGTCAGCTCCCCTCAGGGATCAGAACAGAGAAATATACCCAGATGGTATACCTTTTGTTTTTGAGCTTGAAAGAGTGCTTGAGCTTGAACTTGAAGATTGGATGATGAATGGTGAGTGTGGATGGATGTATGTTGTAGTGTATGGGAGAGTTTCTTGTTGTTTCTTTCTTGATGAGAAGAAAGAAAGAACAAAAAAACTAATGGAGAGAGAGAGATGACTTGAATGCTTCAAGTTTTTGGTAACCCTTTCAAATGGAAGTACATGGGATTATATATAGGGGAAGAGGGAGAGAGAGGGGTTAAGGCCAGTCAAATTGACTGAAGCCTTAGCCCTTAAGGTTTGCTTCTCATTGGATGAGAGGAAAAGGTGATGGGATGGGGGGTGTAAGAAATGTCCCCCGGCGGAGAACGCTTTTTCAATGGTTTGGAAGGTTCCCAAGTGCTGTAGACCCCTACACATGGCTTCTGCATGCTTAAAAACACAAGTTTGACCGGAAGTTTGACTGGCGTACTCCAGTTAATAAGTGGCGTACTCCAGTTCGGGCTTGGTCAACGGTCAAAGTTGACCGATGACTGACACGTGGCAGAGGACCGGCGCACGCCAGTTAATTACCGGCGTATGCAAGTTGGGTTTTGTTGAGGCCATTTGGCTCTAGCTTGGAGATTTTGAAAGGATCTGAAAGGGTTTCGGAGTGTCCAAAGCTCAAGCATACTAACATTTCCGGGGTGTTCTTGATCCGTTTCATCATCGGGGAATCAAATACCGTAAGTAAACTACTTTGGAAAGTCCAAAATAGGGTGTCTACAGTAGCCCCCCTTTGACGGCACTTGGAGCACCATTGTCTTGGTACAAGTAACGTCAAAGGTTTCTAGACACCCTCTCAAGGCTATCCAAAATAGAACAGGCTAGTAAAGTAGACACGAATACTTAAAGAACCTGATTGATGGATTGAACTGAATGGGCAGGCTGTCGCCGATTGAATTGGTAGACATGACAGACCTCCGCGTTGTTGATGGAATGGATAGGAAGACCGTCGCTTGTTGATTTTGAAAACGGACGGGCGAACCGTCGTTGAGTTAGAATTGGACGGGCGAACCATCGTTGATTTGAAATTGGACGGGCGAACCGTCGTTGCTTGGAAATTGGACGGGCGAACCGTCGTTGATTTGAAAGTGGATGGGCGAACCGTCATTGATTTGAAATTGGATTGGCAACCGTTGTTGAAGAGATCGAGCTATCCTTGGCACACAAAATTTCCAACAAACACGGGTAGGTCATGTCAGGTAGGTTAAATTCCATCTGTTGGGAATCAGAGCCAATCTCCTTATCAAAGACCATCCGAGACAGAGCAATAAGGCTGTTGGAAGATGTGTTTGAAGCTAGATTGAAGTAGAGGTATTCGTTTGGGGCAGGCCGAGGCGAACTCTAGTGGGGAACAATTAGTTGTAGATGGATAGACTGTAGGGCAATATTCTGATCATCGTTAATTGATTGAAAAGGGACTGCATGGCTGATTGTCGTTGATTGAATTGATTTGAAGGACGGGTAGACCGTCGTTGACTGATTGAAAGGACGACATGGCTGATTGTCGTTGATTGAACCGATTTGAAGGACGGGTTGACCGTCGTTGATTGATCGAAAGGGACGACATGGCTGATCGTCGTTGATTGAATTGATTTGAAGGACGGGTTGACCGTCGTTGATTGAATTGATTTGGAGGACGGGTAGACCGTCATTGAATGACTGAAAAGGGACGATATGGCTGATCGTCGTTGATTGAATTGATTTGAAGGACGGGTTGACCGTCGTTGATTGAATTGATTTGAAGGACGACATGGCTGATCGTCGTTGATTGAATTGATTTGGAGGACGGGTTGACCGTCGTTGATTGAATTGATTTGAAGGACGGGTTGACCGTCGTTGATTGACTGAAAAGGGACGATATGGCTGATCGTCGTTGATTGAATTGATTTGAAGGACGGGTTGACCGTCGTTGATTGAATTGATTTGAAGGACGACATGGCTGATCGTCGTTGATTGAATTGATTTGGAGGACGGGTTGACCGTCGTTGATTGAATTGATTTGAAGGACGGGTTGACCGTCGTTGATTGACTGAAAAGGGACGATATGGCTGATCGTCGTTGATTGAATTGATTTGAAGGACGGGTTGACCGTCGTTGATTGAATTGATTTGAAGGACGACATGGCTGATCGTCGTTGATTGAATTGATTTGGAGGACGGGTTGACCGTCGTTGATTGAATTGATTTGAAGGACGGGTTGACCGTCGTTGATTGACTGAAAAGGGACGATATGGCTGATCGTCGTTGATTGAATTGATTTGAAGGACGGGTTGACCGTCGTTGATTGAATTGATTTGAAGGACGACATGGCTGATCGTCGTTGATTGAATTGATTTGGAGGACGGGTTGACCGTCGTTGATTGAATTGATTTGAAGGACGGGTTGACCGTCGTTGATTGACTGAAAAGGGACGATATGGCTGATCGTCGTTGATTGAATTGATTTGAAGGACGGGTTGACCGTCGTTGATTGAATTGATTTGAAGGACGACATGGCTGATCGTCGTTGATTGAATTGATTTGGAGGACGGGTTGACCGTCGTTGATTGAATTGATTTGAAGGACGGGTTGACCGTCGTTGCTTGAATTGATTTGAAGGACGACATGGCTGATCGTCGTTGACTGAATTGATTTGGAGGACGACATGGCTGATCGTCGTTGATTTGATTTGAGAAGGACGATATGGCTGATCGTCGTTGATTTGATTTGAGAAGGACGATATGGCTGATCGTCGTTAATTTGATTGAAACGGGTAGCACAAGCCATTGCTGCTTTGAATTGTATTTTGATTGCCAAAGTGTGCTCCTGGTGTGAGCAGAGTGGGTCAGCAAGGCCGTATGCTTGACATTTGCCAAGGAGAGATGGATAGGGAAAACAGCATGTGGCACCCCACTTTACAATTGCACTATCCCAGAGCAGCGGCTTCGGCTCCAGTTACAGTAGTGACTAGATCCCAGGTAGGAACCCCAAAATCCTGTTTTACTTGGTACTTTCGATACTGGATAAGCATGTTTTGGCACTTGATTGGCTTTTCCTGTTTTCAACAGCTGATATACAGTATGCAATGATATGTACTAAATTGAATGCATAAATTGAAAATGCAAGGGCAGACTAGGGCGGCTTCTAGAGGATGATGGCCTAGAACGGCCACATAAACAAGAGTTACACAAAGCGATACTGTCACCTTAGCCACTGCTCAGAGATATGAGAGCAATAGATAACCAGCGGCTAGAGGTGTGCAGTTGAAAAAGAGGCCCAAAGAAAGGGTGGCTCGCGCCAAAGAGTTTTTTTTTTTTTTTAAGAGGTTCAGAGAGAGAAGTCTGAGGGATTGAGAGAGAGTGAGAGAGAAAAAGAACTTGTCAGCGAAAGCCACCTCAGAAGAGGCGGATGGGAGGGGAGCCCCAGGTACTTCAAAAGAGATCAGGAGTGACGACAACAATAAGAGCGAAGCTGAGCTCTACTACTGGGGACTACCACTGAGCCTATTTACTTTACTGTCCTTTGCTTCTTAGATGCACTCCCAGATAGATAGACATTGAGTGGGCTGGCCTGCCCCCAGTTGATATTTAGGAGTGGCATTGGGTCGGTGCGCTCTTTCTTCGATGCTTATGCAGATGAGCCCCATAGATAAGCTTTGCTTGGCCTTGAGCCAACATACCCTCATTGCTCACAAGATTCCACTGCTTGCAGACTACAGATGGTAGGGTAGCAATGTAAATAGCACTTTCCAATTTATTTGACTCTCCTTTGAGAATGCCTAAAAGAATGCATAAACCAACCGCTAATATCTAATTTGCATTGACAAGCGAACTGAATCGACAAACAGACACACATATGTACAGACTCGCCTAGCTCAAATGAGAAAGGAAGAAGAGCCCCGGACATATCACGGACTCTTAGACACATGGAAAACAATGAATTTTGGGCATTAATGTGCCAAAATTCACAGTATCCCTTAGACAGGTGAAACTGACACTTGCATTAGGTCCAATAAATGTACATTGACCTGTACAAATCGGTAAAATTAGGAAAAGCATCTCGACATGACAATGGATTGAAAAACTTGAAAACTGTCGCAAAGATGGACAAAGGATGCAAATGATGACTCATATAGGCCCAGACTGAAACCGACACCCCTGTGTAGCCACATTAGGACCATATGACTTGCACAGCATGACAAGACTTGGTGAAAGCCCCTTGAACGAGATTCGAGGTGCTTCGACTTTGAAATGTGCCTGCCTACTGCTGTCTAATGCAGGGATTACAGAAGCGCGCACAAGCTTAAGACCAATGCGCATCACTTTTGTGTGCGAGCCTCCAACTAGCACACGAGGTTGCAAAGCTGCTGTAGCCGCTTAAAATAAACGTTGCTGAACCTAGAATAAACCGTGAGCCGTTAGGCCTCATAAGCATTTCGTTCTGTTTTTGATGCTTCGAAATATTTTAAGACTTTTGCTCAGCTTTGAAATCGAAGTAGCAGCTTGCATTAAACTTGAAAGACGAATGGTTTCCCCCGTCTGATTCTCCAATGAATCAATGGACTTCAGCCTACCAGTCAGCACTTCGGCTTGTCTTGTTCTTGACCTTTCTTGACCCTTGATGCGCACCAAAACGTCAATCTTGGTCCAATTGATAAAGTATGACCGAGTCTTGGAGAGAGACTGCCTACGTATCCCATTCTGGGAATCAGGTCAAAACGTAGTTCAGGAAAAGGTTCACTCGTGTGTTTTACCTCTCCTTTTATGCTCTAACTTTTGCCTAGTACCGCCCTTTCAGGTCTTCGGTCTAGCGAGCTTTCGACTTTTTGCCAATTCATTTTTGCCTAGACCGCCTTCATAGGTTTTCAGTCTAGCAGGCTGCTCTAACTTTTGCTTGGAATCGCCCACCCTTGTGGTTTTCGATCCAACGAGCATCTCTCAGGGATAATAACGCTTGAGTTGATCTGGGTTGACCAAGGTATTGAATTTGTTGCCGTCGGGGTCGATGATCTTTGATTGTAGCCCCAGATAGAGCGGCTTTGATAGTGAAAGGGTCCTGCCTGCTACAATTGGAAATGCCTCGCTCCAAGCCACTTTTGCGCCCTTTTAATGTGCGCTTGATGGAGCACTGCTGTTACTCTTTTGAACATGGTACGAGGCCTGGAGCCTTCTCAGCTTCTGCTTTCTGGCTTGGCATTTGGCGGTAGGGGATTTGATACTTCTTTATCCCACGATCAATGCCAAGCATCTTGGTGAGACCATGCCAAGATATCCTTGAATTCTTTGAACAAGTCTGAACGGGAGAAATACTCTTATGGGGACAACGCTGAACCAATTTGAACCATCCGGGGGTCTGCCCCATCTTTCAAGTTTATTTGAAATTACTTCTTCTTTTAGAGGCTGAGCATGCCTTTTGTCTTCCCTTTCGGCGAGGGAACACATTTCCTTGGGGATGATCCCATCGAAATCTATCCCTTCGTCGTCAGGGTCGACACGGTTTATTCAAAAGCCAGCAAAGTACTTAAAAGCAGGATAATGCATATCATAAGAACCCTCGGGGTTGCCAAGTACAGCAAAAAGACTCAAATTGGGAATAAAAGCTACGACATGGAGGGCCAAGAGGCACAAACTCCGACTCGGAACTAGACTTAGACGACTTGACAGACACTGTGTCAGACTCAGACTCGAAAGTGTCAATGCAAAATAGACGCGATTTGAAAATGCAACTTTTATAGTTACCCTTGACTTCCTCGCAGAGAGGTGGGAGCTAAAGGACAACAGGCTCAAGCAACATCACTTCGGCTTCCTCAGCTTCTTCGACCAGACCCACTTGAGAGAACTTCTTGAACAACAGCCCCAAGTTCTCATGATTGAAGGATCTCAGCCAGTCCGCTTTCTCCTTTGATTGATTAAGCTTCCTCTTGAATTCCTCCTTTGTAGGCTTCCAGGTATCGGCGGTAAAGACCTCGACTGCACCTATGGCCATCAGGTTAACCTCGGGTTCGGATGGGAGAGACAAAAATGGCTTGGTTTGATTTTCTGGGATGATGAAAAGGGTTGGATTGAATATGGTGGAGCTAGGTTTGATTTGAGTGGAGCTTGAGTTGATTTGAGTAGAGCTGATGGATATCTGGCTAACACATGGGTTGGAACCGTGTTGAGGCATGAAATTGGATATGACGTTGGGCTTTGATGGGAGTGGAGCTTGAATGGTGCCATTATCAATGAGATTTTGAATTTCATGTCGAAGGCGGAAGCAGGCATTGGTGAGATGGCCAGGCATTTGATGGAAAGCACAATAGGCGTTTGGACTGTAGGATGCCGGGAATGTTTGAGGTGAAGGAGTTGGAAGGAGTGGCTTGAGGAAGCCTGCTTCGAGAAGCTTCTCATAAACAGAGGACAAAGGTGTGGAGAAGCGGGAGAAGGTCCTTGGTGGGTTCCGGCGGTTGGATTGGGGGTTCAAGGTGGAACCTTTGCTTGCTTTGTAGCTGCACAACATTGCGCCTTTCATTGGATGCACTCTTTTGCCTTTGGGATTGATTTCTTTGTCATGCATATCCTCCCTTTCGGCGTTGGCTTTGAGCAAGGATTCAACATTCTCCTTCGGGTGAGTCCTGGCTTCATGAAACTCAGCCAGGTCTTTGAACATATCGTTCGAGCACAGATTGGTTCCAACCGCAGGAGTGTGGCGGGCCTGAAGAGGTTCTTTGACTAGCCCCAGATCCGTCTTTGAAATGACAGAGGTAAAAAGGTCAACCAGTCCCTGGACCATAGCCATTTGTTTGTCCATTTTCTGGTTCATTTCTTGAACAGCCCTCTTCAGCTCAGCCAGCTCTGTTTGTGCTGCCATTTTGGATTAATGATTGAGGAGTGTGATATGGCTTTGGAATTGACAGTGAAATGGCCCTGGCAGACGCTCCCGAGTAGGTTTGGCTCTTTCTTTCGGTGAAATGGCCTAGAGCTTTGACAGCAAAGTAAATGAGAACTCAGTGGTGTTCCTGCAGCAAGCTTTTGAAAGAATTTGAAGGAATACAATGCACATGTCATCGTCGTCGGTGTCTTCCTAGACTCTATGACTAAAGAGAGTCTATCTTATGACATTTGGACACTTGCCATAGAATCCTCGGATTTTATTTTCGACTGTGTATCCTTGATTGAATCGACTGTCGCTAAGAGATGCCAAAACAGTCTAAGCTTTTGACTTCGTCACTCTCGAAGTTTCAAAGTTTGATTTCGGAACAACTCGGTGTAGATGGCGTGATACCGTAAGCGAAGCGGCGTAAGCAGCACTGTGCCGGAGCCTGAGCGGTGTAAGTATCACGACATTCTCTCCGTTGTTCCTAGTTTTTTTTTCAGTTTGAAAACCTCGATCGGGCGTTAGATAAAGACTTAGAAAGTATTGATTTCCCGAAGCCTCGTTGATTAAGGACTTGAAAATTTTTGATAACGTGCAACATCGAGATGCACGACTCGTCATCGGTCCAAGGCAATGCCAAACAAGCATAAGACAAACTCGACAAGAGGCACCCTAAAAGCCGCCCTAGCATGCTCCTACGCAAAACGGTCATGAATGTATGTACAAGCATGCGATATGGAAAGCGGTAACACATAGACAAGATATGGGGTTAGAAACAAGTAATCCTACCCTGCGGGTTCCTGTCTTAGGTTGAAAGGTTCTAGTGCCTTGTAATCGCTGTAGAGGCCGGTTTTGGCTAAAGGGGTTCCTCCGACTAGAGCCGCGATATACCTCCCACTGCGATGCGTGGAGCAAAGCAATGGTCGAACGGTAGTACGACTCATCATCGTCCAAGGTTGTTGGGCATTCGAGGACCCCGGGCTCCAATAAATTGTGCCGGTTACCCAAAACGCCTCAACGGGGCTGACCAACCATCGAATACGAGCGGAGAATTGCCGAAGAACGATTCGACGAGAGAGAAATGCAACGGTTTTGAAACAAAATGCCCTTTGGAGTTTGGCCCACTTTTGTTAATCAATACTTGGAGAAAACTACACAAGTGAACAATAGCAAAAGCCCCAGTTCGGATTGGTCGGACGCTGAGATCCTGTTACGTTACCATCCCGTTCTTCAGCAGCGCGAAGCGTACTGTTTTGACAAGCTTTTGAGAATTGTTCAATTATGTATTAATCGCCTAATACCAATTAACGCAATGAGTCCCCAGCGGAGTCGCCACTGTGGGCACGCGCCCCCGGAAAATTTCGTTTTATAAGAATTGGGGTGCGGCCCTCTTTCGAAAATGCGCGGCGAAACGCCTCGATTCAGAGTCGCCACTCGGGTTTTAGCGGTGGAATGCCCAAGGAACCGAACTCGAAAACGTTTGCCACGTTTGTTTGATTTTGAAAAAGGCGTGGACCGGTCCGTCGTCACCTTTGATATCTGAGGTTCGGGAGCCAAGTTACGAGAGGGGAAGGGTTTTATGGCACCCCTCTCGCCCAATCCGGAGATCGGTCTCTACTCGGGCATTTTATAAAAACCTTTGCATTTTTCTCTCATTTTATCATTTTTAGCCAGTTAGAGTGGGGGAACATTTAATGGGGATTAAAACTGTAGCAATTTGCAGTTTATGTGACAAAATGTTTATGAATGGTTTGATTGCAATGCTAAGTATAGATTGAGAACAAACACTGAGTAAACTGGACAATTTGAAGTACGCTACCCTGCAGCGGCATGAGCAGATTCTGTCAGCATGCACTGGCTGAACCACTGCATGTTGACTACACCTGCGCACGCCACTCAAGAACTGGCGTACTCCACTTAGTTAGTTTCACAGTCTTTGTTTGCAACCCTCTGGGCTCTGGAAAAGGACCAGCGCACACCCAGGACAAACCACGCAGTCTTAATAGAACATAATATACACAGTTACAGACATAGGAGATGGCTCCAAGCCAAGAAAAACAACATGATACCCCAGAAACAGTGTGGGGACATAAAAGAGGCCAAGACTAAGCTAAAATGCAAGGGCCAGCCACTGGATCTTGGCATAACCACCGTACGCCAATCGTATGAGACCGTACGCTAGTTACTCTCCTTATTCAGTGCTTGGCTTTGCACCATCTGGGTTCTGGAACATGACCAGAAAGCATCCCAGAGGCTTTCTAAAACAGATATGAACAAATATTGAATGCTACAACTAAAACAGTTCTAAATATAGAAAGCAGTAAACTAGTTTTTAGCATGCAATAAGGTGATGAATAGACAGGAAATAAAACTTAAAATAAAGATCTGGACCCCATTTCACAACTGGAGTACGCCAGTTATTAACTGGAGTACGCCAGTTCCAGACTGGAGTACTTCAGTTCCAGACTGGAGTACTTCAGTTCCAGACAGATCAAATTTAAAACTGTACATACTGCCACGGACCGGCGTACGCAGGTTTATGACCGGCGCACGCCGATTCTAGTCAGAAACGATTTTTTTGCTTTTGAAACCTTGACAACTTTAGGGCCAGGACTGGTATTGATTACCAGCCTCGACCCTGTCAGCTCCCCTCAGGGATCAGAACAGAGAAATATACCCAGATGGTATACCTTTTGTTTTTGAGCTTGAAAGAGTGCTTGAGCTTGAACTTGAAGATTGGATGATGAATGGTGAGTGTGGATGGATGTATGTTGTAGTGTATGGGAGAGTTTCTTGTTGTTTCTTTCTTGATGAGAAAGAAAGAACAAAAAAACTAATGGAGAGAGAGAGATGACTTGAATGCTTCAAGTTTTTGGTAACCCTTTCAAATGGAAGTACATGGGATTATATATAGGGGAAGAGGGAGAGAGAGGGGTTAAGGCCAGTCAAATTGACTGAAGCCTTAGCCCTTAAGGTTTGCTTCTCATTGGATGAGAGGAAAAGGTGATGGGATGGGGGGTGTAAGAAATGTCCCCCGGCGGAGAACGCTTTTTCAATGGTTTGGAAGGTTCCCAAGTGCTGTAGACCCCTACACATGGCTTCTGCATGCTTAAAAACACAAGTTTGACCGGAAGTTTGACTGGCGTACTCCAGTTAATAAGTGGCGTACTCCAGTTCGGGCTTGGTCAACGGTCAAAGTTGACCGATGACTGACACGTGGCAGAGGACCGGCGCACGCCAGTTAATTACCGGCGTATGCAAGTTGGGTTTTGTTGAGGCCATTTGGCTCTAGCTTGGAGATTTTGAAAGGATCTGAAAGGGTTTCGGAGTGTCCAAAGCTCAAGCATACTAACATTTCCGGGGTGTTCTTGATCCGTTTCATCATCGGGGAATCAAATACCGTAAGTAAACTACTTTGGAAAGTCCAAAATAGGGTGTCTACACAAACAGAAACTATGTTAGCTCGCTTAATTTTATTTGAACTATGACTTTTTTTAATCAAATGTAAGAATATATCTACATTACTCCACTATTGTGTTTGTTCAGTCAAAAATTTCCAACAAAATAATTTAGGATTTTTTTTTTTTGTAATATTGTGGGTTGGGAACAAAAATGAAAAAATAAATTGTGGATTGGGAGGAAAACAAAAAGAGGTAGAATAAAAATGGAAAAAAAAGGGATGAGGCACAAGGAATCAAACCTAGATTGCCTTGAACTTTGACCATGTGCGTTGGCCACAATGCCAAGCAGATGCCTAATTGCAAATATGGGAAGCTTGTTTATAATTATATCTAACCTAAATTTTTATTTATTTTTTTGGATGCCCCGACCCGGGGGTTGTCCAAGTCCGAGGGCTTGCAGGGCTTACCCCGAGGCCGGCCCTGGTGAGGGGAGATGAATGATTTTCTTAAATTTCGTTACTTTGATTTTTTGAATGACATATGACATAAATATCTTCAGGAAAATCATTAATTTATCTAATTTCAAGTATGTAAACAACGTGCAATTGACTTTGTTCCAATTTTGCTTTCGTTTCCTTCAACAAGTCTTAAGGCCGAAGAAATATGATTTTTCATGTAATACCATATTTTAAAAAGCATGATGATGACATTTACTAGTGATCGCAACGGGACGGATCGGAGGTGGATATAGCAATATTCGAATTCGAACCCTTCACCCGTCCCCTGAATCCATCCCGATCCCCGACGGATATTTTTTTGGGTCCTCCATCCCCGCTCTGAACGGGGAACAGAGATCCGATAGGAAATCCAAAAATCCGAACTTGAAAAAAACAACAGAAACAAAAACTGGTTCTTATTTGGACTTCATTTGTTTCCAGACCATTTTCACAACAAAAACAACACCAAATATGAATACAACTGATGAATCATCAGCGTCGACAACTCCTGTGTCCACTTGCAAATAGTTTTTATAGCTCTCAAAGAAAAAGTATGGCTCAAACAGAGCACTCCTCTGGGCTTTATTGATCAGTTCTATTTCCAGAATACAAGAAAGGGAACAAGATCAGTGCTTCATAACCAACTGGCATCCCAAAACGAGGGATGACGAAGAAAGAAATGAGAGAGAGAGAGAAAGACGCTGTTGTGAAATGTGATTCTGCGAATAAGAGGTGCGGCTGTTAACGAATGAACCCTAAGTGTAAAATTAGTGTATATATTATATAATAGACTGGTATTCGGGGACGGATTGGGACGGATCGGACCGGGGACAGACTTATCCCGAATCCGATCCGATTTTCATCTTTTAAAAAAAATAAAAAATCCGTATCTACCCCGATCCCAGAAAAAATCTCCGAATCCCTGATCTGTTCGGAAGCAGATAATGGATTGGATACAGACGGATCGACCAAGATAACCATCCTTAACATTTACGATGCCTAAAACCGTCAGGATCGAAAGGCATGCTCCAATTTTCTCCGCTATTACTATCATTCTTTTACTTCTTTTATTTTGATCAAACATCGTTGTATGTGATTGAAAGGCAATCACAAACAATAAAAATTTGTACGCAAATTGATATGGTCTAGTTGTGGGCCGATCACTATAAATTTAATATCTATCAAAGGTATCTTTCGGTGACAGGTATTTATTTTCATGATGAATGTAATCCCTCTAAGTTATTAAAAAAAAAAAAATAGAAGTTGCCCATGTCGGCCATCAATTTGGATCTAGATCCTCTGCTCTACGAGAATGGTGCGATGATTTTCATTCAGACTGTTCTTCTAAGAATCAATGGTTTAGAAGAGTTTATTTTTAATCCAAATTATTGATTATTAAGATGAACGGTCCGAATTTCATAAAAATTCTCTCACCATCCTCACTGAGAGAATCCAGGATCTCGATCCATCAACTTGGGTCAAAAGTGCCTTTGTATTGTGAGAGGTGGTCCATTCGTTCAAAGAAAGGTCCCTCGTCTCTACCCATCTTGCAGTTAAAGGTTTTCGGTACACTGCCAGACAAGTGGACTCTCTACCCATTTAATGCTCCCGCAGCGCTGAAAATTTTAATGGGCTGACCCAATGGGCAAAGGCTTAGTAACTTTTACTACTTGGGAAGTTTTGACTAACTGGAGTACTTTTTATTTATTTGGATCAAGAACTAATTGCTTATTTATGAGCTTTGTTTTTGGTAGAAAAGAAAAGTTGGATGATATGTTCTTTTCTTTTTTTTTTCTCCTCTCTAGAAAAATGCTATGAAATCAAGTAACTACGATTTTTATGTGCGCTTCACCGATATCCCAAATCAATAGTTGTTTGTCCAAATACCTGATGGAACAAGCAAAAAGTTAAAAAGTAATAAAAAAAAAACTATCAATTCTTACTTATTCTAAATCAAAATGAATTTTGTTCCCAATTGGAAGAGGTGTTTTGATCAAAACAAATAAAATTTATTGGAGCCCTTCATTTTTTTTACTCGTTGAAAATTGAGAGTTGAGAGCTTTCTATCATTTATTTTATTACTATATTAAAAGAGTGCATTTGTCAATAGTAGTCTTTTTCTGGCTAATTCCATAACGTATTTGGCTGAACAGTTCTTGGTTGGGTGCCGGTGAAATGAACATTAAAACAAAAAAAAATGTATTATCGATTCTTATATAGAGTATCTGTCACTTAAAAAAATCTTAAAACGTGTCAGTGAAATTTACCCAAACAAAAAACAAGAAAGAATCTAGCTAAGAATCCAACTCCACGTGTACATAAAGTTTTTTTTTTTTTTTTTTTTGTAAACTAAGAACACAAAATAGACTAATTAAGAGTTATACAATAAACTAGGGTACTCGACCCCATTTCAGTCATTGCAAAGATGCGAAATAATACAATCTAGAGCAATATAAAAAATATGAAGGTCTAAGCCATCATTGAAATCCATATTAGCTAATAAGTCCGCACACTTGTTTCCTTCGCGGTAAACATGATCAATCCTTTCCACTCCCAGCTGTCTCATCAAGTACTTGATGGATAATATTACTCAGGCTGTGCTGCGATTGAGTCAGTTCCATAATGAGTTGGATGGCTGCCAAAACATCTATCTCCACGCAAAATTGGAGCAAATTGATTGTTGATGGCCAATTGCAAGCCATCCCTAACAGCCCACAGCTCTGCCTCCAAGCTATGCATTGGCCTCAAAGAACTGTGGAAGCCGATAACCCAGGCCCCATAAGAATCACGAATAAGACCTTCTCCCGTAGCTTAACTAGGATTTGTCTTGCAGGCACCATCAATGTTCAATTTAAAACACCATTTAACAAGTATAGTACGTCTTCTCCGGGGTGACGAAAACGGGATGGCGATGTGTTTCCATTCAACCGATTGGGCAATGGAAGATTTGATGGTGGCATCTAGGTCTCTGGATCGATTTGAGTCCCTCTGGAAAAGAGTACTATTCCTAAGGAGCCAGATATTCCAACAAGTAAAAGGGAACACAAAGCAATTGAGCATGGTATATTCCTTAACCTTTAATTTGCCACTTCGCACCGGCAGAATATCCATAGGTAGCCTATAAAAGACAACAGGGAATTCATCTCTTTGCACTTGATTGCGAAGGAACCATGTTTGTTTTGGATCTCAAGTCTTAGTTTTTTTTCTGCGCACGATTTTTAATAAATTTTCTATCCAATTATTATTCTCATTTCTTTATCTATAATATCCACTCAATACCCAAAAAAAACTTCTTCAAGTCCCAAAATGAATATGGTTTCCACACTCATTACCCAAACAATTTAGTTTGTTGGAAAGTTAATTACATTTCGTGCAAGAATAAGTATGTGAATGTATAATCACTAGCGGAGCCACTCAAGGACCAGAGAGGCCACGTGACTCCTTGAATTTCCCCTACTTACAATTACGTACATCCCTATTTTGAAACTTTTGATCATTCTATTTATGAGTTGAATCTACCTACTATATGCTCCCATTAGGATTTTGATGAGTTTTTGATTTATGCTTTTGACGAGCCATGCATAGCTTGATATTAATAAAAAAGAAGAAGAGAAACTACTAACTTTTGTGCTTATTGATGAATTCTCCACTTAAGTGTAGTTCGTATCATTGTATTGCAATTGATTTTGGACAAAAATATTAAAAATCGACATGAGTTGGTGCCTCTTCTACGTTAAAATTATGAATCTGCTATTGTGTAAAATGTATATCCTTTTTGTACATAACAATAATCATTTGAAAAGAGATTGTCCGTATATTCAACGATTATGAAAATTTTAAAAGTCACTCCAAAGGGGGGGGGGGGGGGTGTTGTTTAGAAATTAAATGAAATTAAGAGAGCAGCCAAGCAACCATAGATTCTTGCTTCTCAATGTTGTCAATTCCCCTAAACCAAGATAGCATCTTCTCTTCCTCAACACCCCATAGCTCATGCCCTTGAACCACAGCATCCCAATCCAAATCCCAGTTACTGGTTTTCGTTGAAGGGCAAGATTGCAATTCACCATTATTAGTAGTCTGATCTCCATTTGAGCTGCTCATGGCCCCACTCTCTCTCTCCTCACTATTAATGATCACGGCATCATTCATCACCACCTTAGAGTACTCTATCTTCTCCTCCTCCTCCTCGCCCAAATTCATAACCCCTTTTGGGTCCACTATCTCATCCCCCATAATGTCATGAACCCACGACTCCATGCCAACCCCTTCATTATACATTGATGTTGAACCACCACTTTCTCTCTCCTCACAAGGGCACATCACCAACTCTTCTCTCTCCTCCCCACAGCCTGACATTCCGTTTACGTGACTTTGATAATTAGGACTAGCCACACCTACAATTTCATTAGTATTTGAGTCGGCGTCTAAAGTTGGTGTAAGGGGCATTGGCACTAGTCCAATGTTGGAAATAAATCCTATTTCTTGGGGTATTTTAGGACCCTTTGTGGGAAAATAGCTCCTGTTCTTTTTCATGGCTGCTCGGCTCGTTCGACCGCCTCTTCGCTTGGGTGCAACACCGGTGTTGGTTAAGTCCATGGTCACCGGGGGTAATGGTTGGTTGCAATTAGGGCTCCTAAAGCTGTGAATTTTTCTACTCAGATGAGAGTTCCAGTAATTCTTTATCTCGTTGTCTGTTCTTCCCGGCAATTGACCCGCTATCATAGACCACCTGTAAATGAGATGACACCATCAGTGTGCATAAGTTGATCATACCAACTACGAATTAGCTACCATCATACGTATTGCTACCTTTTTTTGGTTTAAAGACTGATATATTTTCTATCGGAAAATGATATATATAAAAAAAAAGAAAAAAGACATGAAATCTTCTGATAACAGTTAGCAACCGCCCGATTCGCTACTTTTTCATATCGATTAGGATCGATTGCATTTGAACAAGAGAGCAAGTACTATTATTGGAAGAACTTTGGTATATATCCTTATATATAGCCAGTAAAAATTTAGATACATATATAGGAGTAGTTGTCAGGCAAAAGATACATTAGGTTCAAATATAACCCACCAATCTTGTCAGAGTCCGGTTTTCCTCCAACTCGATCTCTTGATTCGCCAAAAAAAAAAAAAGCTCATACTATTAGGAAAACTCCATATAATTAGGAAATTTCAGTTTCTCTCTTCCATGTCTTCTCAAAAACACAAAAACCATAAGAATGGAGAAAGCCTCCGTTTAAAAAAAAGAATGGGAAAAATCTAATGGAATTTTTCTAACTCTGCATAATCTTGTTCTTCGATAATAAATTAATAATAAGCCAACTTCTTGCTGTTGCAAAATGATCAGTTACTGATTACAATTTTTTCATCTACACCGATGAGAATATTGTTCAATTGCTGCATGAAATTGCCGGAATTAGGACAGTAATGACATTTTTGCTATGGAATATTTATTCCTTGATGAACAATATTAGCACGCATAACTATGTAGTTTTCTTCTGGGTGATCCGGTCGATCTACCGCTATTATGATTAGGGTTTAGTTTTAGATACCCAGCCTGAATTGATTTCTATTAACGGTTTAGTTCTTAGAAACCTAGCTTCAATTGATTTCTTTGTTTCTCATACATAATAAGTATACACGGTAATCTATTTCCTAGAATAATGGGTTTGTAAAATGTAATTTCCTAATTACGTGGAGGAGTTTTCCTAAATAGTAGGAGTTTTTTTTGGTTAACGGTGAATGTGGTTTAGAGGCAAGGAAAGAAGGGACTTGGGCGAATCAAGAAATGCCATGTGTCCTTGGTTAGAGGGAAACTGGACTATCTTGTCATGCACAGCGACATCCGTACTTTCCTCTTTTGAGAACAAGCTATAGCAAAATTACATAAATTCAGATCGTCACAAAAGAAGTGTGCTTTATGCGAATCCTATTTGTATTGATCTTTTGGCTAATGTGTATGTCATTTTACAATATGTGAACATGCAAGTGATGATAGACGATGACGCCAATGACTTCTGATTTTTTTTTTTTAAACGAAAAGAAAGTTCCACAAATGATAAAGATCGTGTTGATAGAGCTTTGAAGAGTACACATATTCTTCTTAGTCTTCTACTCCCAAAAACAAAATCTATGTTCAAGCTGGTCGGATTTTTTTTTAAAGAAACCAAACAAAAAGGCAAAAAAAAAAAAATTATTGCCAATTAAGATGCCAATCGAAAAAAACCAAAACGTAAAGCTGATCAGATGTTCCTCAGTTGGTAACCAAAGATCAGTGCGCTGCCGATGTTGACACGAATGACTAGTGACTAGTGAGACATGCATGGGAAAATAACGACCAATGACGTGTTTTGATAATTAATACCTGCCGAGAACATTTTCAACATTATCAAATATTTTTAACATGTCCTTAGTAGATATTAGTAATTATCAAAACACGTCATGGGCTATCATTTTCCCGACATGCATGCATGTCATAAGGGAGGGAGGAGAGCGAGAAAGGAAAGGAAAGAGTGATTTACCTATTCCCCAAATTAGCATGCAGTTTGACGATGATTTCTTCCTCTTGGGGAGATATGTTCCCTCTCTTCACGTCAGATCTCAAGTAATTAATCCATCTCAGTCTACAACTCTTCCCACACCTAAGTAACCCTAATTCAAAACCATGCATAATATATTACCACAACCAGAAATAAGTATATTTATGTATCCCATGCATGCATATTCCAAAAACCATGCACACAAAGTATATATATATCACCTGCATTCTTGGGTAAGGACCTCCATGAACCTTCCCCATTAGTATGAACGTAATTAGTCAATATCTCATCTTCTTCCGCTGTCCATCTACCCTTCGTCAATCCAACTTTCTCACAGCACGGTGCTCTCCCCATTTCACACACACACGCACGCAGAGAGAGAGAGAGAGAGAGAGGGAGAGGGAGAACAAAATATACGGAAACGTTGGTCTTTCGGAGTTTTATTTGGAGTGCTCAAATATTAATGTGGGTGTATAGAAAGAGAGGTGAAATGTGGAATTTATATATAAGAAGAGAGATTATAGGTAGCCTTGCTAGGGGTGGGGGCCGGTGAGCTAGGCTAGTGATCGATGTAGTAGTAGTACAGTACTAGTAGTAGTAATTAAACTAGGGAGGCGATGGAGTGGTGGAGGAATAAGCCACGACTTCCACGATACAAAACTTGCCCTGATCTTCATTGTGGCCTTGTCCGACGTCGAGGGCCTCTGTGTACTACTGTAGCCTATAGTTTAGGAAGGGGGTGCAAGGGGCCTGGGGGTCGATCACCATTGTGGCCTTGTCTGACGTCGATCGAGGGCCTCTGTGGCTCTGTGTACTACTGTAGCCTATAGTTTAGGAAGGGGGGCAGGGGGCCTGGGGGTTTCTTCGATCACCATTAATGTGGCCTTGTCCGACGCCGAGGGCCTCGGGAGGCGGGGGGGCTGCTGCCCCAAGGGGACAGCAGCGTGCTGCTGTCCCGGGCTTCCGGACCCGCTCCGGTCTCGCTCCGATGATCTGAAACGTTCACTTTGTAGAGCTCGTCGAGTAGAATAATTATGCAAAAAATCAGCTTAATTGGATATCATTAAGTGCCTGATCGGAATCTTTTTATCTTAAAAAGAATGAATCCGAAACACTGAATCAAATCCATTGTAATCCATGGACCGAGAGTTATATGGGCTCCGATCAGGCACTTAATGATATCCAATTAAGCTGATTTTTTGCATAGTTATTCTACTCGACGAGCTCTACAAAGTGAACGTTTCAGATCATCGGAGCGAGACCGGAGCGGGCCCGGAAGCCCGGGACAGCAGCACGCTGCTGCCCCCTTGGGGCAGCAGCCCCCCCGCGTCCGAGGGCCTCGTGTGCTACTACTGTACCTTGTAGTTTGTGTGTGTGTGGTGGGGGGGGGGGTGTTTCTTTTATCACCCCCATCCAGGGAGTAATTTACTACCCCTTTGCATTATTTTCACTTACTGCTGTCCTTCAAATATTCACGAACTCTAAGAGGGTTGTTTTGGTAAAGGTTTTGTGGAGAAATTTTTTGGTGCAAATAGGATACTGTTGACATGGTACTTATGCAATGCATCCAGACCATTTAAAAGTGTAATCGACGTCAGTCCGGATGCAGAGGTATCGAATAGATTTAAAAAAAAGAAAAAAGAAAATGGAAAGACTGTTTCAATCTGGACCATCGTTGAAAAATTTCTCGATTTTGTGGGATGTTTTTTAAATAATAAGTGAAGAAAAATAAATATGACATGGATGCAAATAAAGTTGTTGATTATCATACTATAAATTTGATGGACATTAGTGATTCGGCTTCCAATTTAGTTTTAGTTTTAGTTTTGTTTTCAATCATTACTCTACTTCTTTCTCCAATCATTATCCTATTTCTTCAATTATTACTTTCTCATCTCTCTCTATCTCTCTCCAATCATTACCCCTATTTTCAATCATTACTCTATTTCTCTCTCTACCCACTACCAAAATTAAACTAAACTAAACTCTCAACTAAACACTACCTTTGTAGCTTAATTTTCATCAGAAATAGTATTAACTTCCATTCGTTCTTACTTCTTAAATAGAGTAGGAGTAATCGGTATACTGTTTTCGCAAAACCCTAATTATAAACCTCCGATGGGCCCACAACTGGAAGATTGGGACGGGGGCTGCTGTCCCAACTTTGGAGCCCACCTCGGTCTCGCTTCGATGATCTGAATCGTTCACTTTGTAGAGCTCGTCTAGTAGAACAACAATACAAAAAATTAGCTTAATTGGATATCATTAAATACCTGATCGGAGCCCATATAACTCTCAGTCCATGGGTTACAGTGGATTTGATCCAGTGTTTCGGATCCATTCTTTTTAAGATAAAAAGATTTCGATCAGATACTTAATGATATCCAATTAAGCTGATTTTTTACAAAGTTATTTTACTCGACGAGCTCTACAAAATGAATAATTCAGATCATTGAAACGAGACCAGAGTGAGCCCCAAAATGGGGCGCAGCAGCCCCCCTCCCTCTGGAAGATTGGTTCTAGACTCTACACAAATCTCGGCGGCTAGTAATAATAATACTCCATCTGCCAAACTCTGTACTCTAGGCATTTTTCGATCAATAAATTCAATACGGACCAAATGCCAGTCTGCCACTTCTCTCTCTCTCTCTCTCTCTCTCTCTCTCTAGACTCTAGACAAATCTCGGCTAGTAGGAGAAATATCTATCTACCTAACTGTGTACTACACATTTCGATCAATAAATTCCATACGGATCAAATGCCACCTCTCTCACTCTCTCTCTGTGATTAAATTGAATTTCATTAAAAAACGAGAAAGTGTTGACGATTACATGTCTGGGATACGAAATCTCCAAATAGTCTGCACGAAGAAATACAAGACAAAATGCAAATATAAAAATACAAGTTCCTCGCAGAAATTGGGATATCATTTGCAAAGTGTATCGGCGCATATATTGGCCTTTCGAAAAATATGTTTAACGTTGACAAACTGCAATATAAGGGACCTGCAATCAAATTAAGATGATGTTGCGGAGAGGATGGCTTTCTACGTTCCTAGCTGAGAGAAGCTTAATAGTAATTTGAGTGTCAGTTACTGAGAGGGTGGTTTTCATGTCTTCCATGAGAGCAAAGTTAGGCCATCCCAAATGGCCGCCCAAAGTTCCGCCATGGTGCTAGAGTTGGCTAGCATTTTCCAGTGAAAAGCGCTACACCAGTGGCCCGATCGAATTGTCTCACGGATAAGGCCGGCCTCCAGTTGATGCAGAATCGTTAGCAATGTGGTTGACAGCCCATCCGTGTTGAGTTTGAAGAAATGCAAGGGAGGGGGGTGGGAGGTCCAACTGCCAAACTGTGTACTACGCATAGATACCGGCCGGAACCTTCCGGCCTTCGCTTTTGTTTCACAAGTAGGAGCACTGTACTTAATTAACTAAAAACTCATGTATCCGCCTGGCCTTCATGTTTGGAAGTTAAAATTCGTCAAATACTAGTACTTCTTTTTTTTTTGGGATGGCCGGCCGGTAAATTACTCCATTAATAAGTAGCGTGCGAGGGTTGTGGGCTGGGTGTTAATTCCTAGCTAGCTGCATCTGCCCTGTCTCTCTCGAGTCTATTACTCCTAGCCCTAGGTGAGAGCTTTTACTGTAATATATAGTCCGTAGTCATAAGCACTTAGGGTGCGTTTAGTTGGATGGAATGGAATGTGAGTAGAAATGGAATTAAGAATGGAATAGAATTGGAGGAATTGAGAATGGAATAATCATTCCTATTCTCATGTTTGGTTGTGCTTGGGAATCGTCATTCTCATCTCCAATGGAATAGTGTGGCAATAGCAATTTTTGAAGTGACAATAGTAATTTTTGGAGTGGCAATAACATTTTTTGGAGTGGCAATAGCAATTTTTTGAGTGACAATAATAATTTTTGGAGTGGCAATAGTAAGTTTTGGTGTGGCAATAGTGAATGTTGGAGTGGCACTAGTAATTTTGGTGTAACAAAGAAATGGAATAACAATTCCTTAGTTTTTTGGATGGAATGACAATTCCTTTACTAAGGTGAATAGTGATTCCATTTGGAATCATCATTCCATTATTCAATGGTGAACCAAACATTGGAATAAGTAAGTCATAGGAATGACTATTCTATTCCAACCTTAATTCCATCCAACCAAACATACCCTTAAGGGAGAAGAATAAATTCTTTACACCGTCGGTGTAAATATTTGTTCCTTCAAATTAATTACATTGCGCCACATGATAAACAGTAGTTCTAATCAATAAAATAGGGTGACGTGTCGCAATACAATCAAGTAAGTTCTAGATACTATGAACTAATAAGTGCATGCAAGCATGGATTTGACAGTTCGATCGAAATTCCCAAGTACGGTTGGGGACTAGCATTAGGTTGCCATTGATGGAGTAACATTGCTGGGCACAAGGTACGTGTCCACCTATAAATAGGCTGCTAGTTAAACGAATCAAGGTATTTAGGGGCCGATTGGATGCAACTTCCAGTGGGTGTATTGTGCAATACACCCGGTTTAGGAGTGATTGGACAGTTTTAGCTCGGTTTGGCAAGGATATTTCCTCCTGTATTCTTCAGTCCCCCTTCTTCTCAAACACACCTCAATCCGGCGGAAGAGGTGCTATTTTATTGCTACCCCGGGACCGATCGTTAGCTTATCCGGCGCAATACAGGTGTGATTCTTCCCTTTTTGCCCTCCCTAATCCCCCTCCTGTACTCCTCTCCGCTTTACAAACAGTCAGAAAACCGTGGGTTTTGTTCTGCGATTCTGAGGTGCGATTTTGGCGATTGTGGTGTGCGATCTGTTGTGCGATTCTTTGTGCGATTCTGGTATGATTTACTTCTGGTTTCAATTATGGTTTTGATTAGGGTTTCGATTTTGGTTTTGATTTTGGGCGTTTTACCCAAAAACTAGGGTTTTGTTGCCTGATTTGGACTATTTTTTTCTGTGATTTTCGAAAACCTAATAAAAGTTTTGATTTGGGTCATGCATAATGATGGGTTCAAAGCTGATTTTCGATTTGGGGCTTGCATGTGTGGTGCGGCTGCTGTTTAAATAGTTAATACAGTGTGTATATATATACACCCCTATTTTTTCTATATGCTCTTGTGAATTACAAGAGTCTCGAGTTCTCCTATTCATGAATTTTCAAAAGATCGACATGGCTTCTCTGCCTGCCCTTTAGAGGTGAAAATGCACAGGAAGGTGTTTACCCCTTTGTGTCCCGATATTGACTGCAATATCATAATCTAAACAGTTCATATTTTAGATCTCGTCGAGACACATGTCATGAGCGACTTATTTTAATTGGACATCTCTAAATATGTCATCCAAATAGATTTAGATGCGTAAATTGGGTTTTTCTGGAATCCAGATTACTGATCAAAATCTGTTTGGGTCATATACTTGTAGATGTGTGATTTGAATAACTTTTGATTAGGACAAGCGTCTCGACGAAATTTAAAACATGAACGGTTCAGATTATAAAACTATGGCTGATATCGGGACGCAAATGGTGAACTACGCCCTTGCAGTTTCGCCCCATGGCACAGAAGCCATTTCCTTTTTAAATACTATTACTGAGTTGTCAATCTCCAATTATTTGTGCATCGTTGACCACTGTGACGATCTTCCGAAATCTGGTGCTTGAGCTGGTTAACATTTGTGTGTGTGTGTGTGTGTGTGTTGAACTCAGTCCAGATTTACTTCCCGTTTACTTCCGATTTAATGCATTTTATGGTTAGGGTTTTGTGAGTTCTGATTAGGGTTGCTAGATTAATGCATTTTTTTTAATTTTTTGGTTAGGGTTTCCCGAATATGGTTAATCTTGGGTAAAACTCAAAAAAGTATTACACATTAGTTAATCTTGTGTTAGTGTTCAAACTCCTCGTGTCCAAAATGTATTTGCATATCTAATGTGCTGAAGTTTCCATGAATTTCATCATGGAGAATCTGATTAGTGAAGTGCACATTATAGTTCTATTGAATACACGGCATGGACATAAATTCTATCAACACTGACACAATCTAAGAGCAAAATCCTTTAGGGCACGCGACCTAAGCTGTGGAAGAGAGCTTCGATTTATGGTGTGGCCATGCGACCTAAGATTACGGTTGGAGTCAGTTTCGGATTCTTCTACCCCTCGTCGCCACCCCCCAACCGAACCCCCCAATCCAAAAAAAAAAACTCTTTAAGACAATCTAGTACTCCTTTTAGAGCCACTTATGAAGAATTGCTGCCTAAACTGCTTCGCTATGTCCCCGGCATAACGTTCCCTTGAGTTCCTCAATTTTTTGAGATAGAAGGTGTTGCTATTTCAGTGGCAAAACTTTTCGAGAGCAAACACTTTTTTTTTTAATATATTGCCAAAGGTTATCTAGTCCTTCCCCGCCCATGCTCCCATAGATTGGGTACTGTTGACCTGGAATATGATCATTTTCTCAATTTTCAATGGTGTTCCAATTAACTTTGCATTAAAAGGTCAAATTATCTAGGAGTTGTGTTGAAAGTTTAAGAATTTTATGACGATTTGGTCTGCCGTTGATTGAATATTTCAATGGTCTTCGGAAGATGAGAGCATCATAATATTCTTTCATTGGTTTGAATAGTCAGCTCATCATAATATTCTTTTAGGGTTCCATTATATGCATGGAGTTCCATTCCTTTGTCCTTTTCAACTGGCTTGCATTCCATATTCACACCAAACAACGTGCATGAGGTGTGAATAGTTAGCTCATTTGGAGGAATTGCATCATGCATTGTATCACATTCGTCTTGTTAAAGGCACAAAATATAGGTTATTGTATCACATTCACTAATACGTACGATAATTGTTTTTAGGGTTGATAGGATGGCAAGGAAAAACATAACCCAAATAAGGAGGAGAAGAAACGAAAAGGCGGTCATGGCGTTATCCGCCTTTGTTACTTCTATATTGACTGTGTTTCGCCTTTACTTCTTCATCACCTCCACAAAACGACGTCCATGTCCACACTTGTCTCCTAATCCGAACTTTTACCAGACCCAAATAGATAATCTCAATAGGCTTGTGAGGGGTAATGAAAGTGATTGCTACGATCAGTTAAGAGTGAATAGACATACCTTCATGAGGTTGTGCTTTTTAGTCCGAGGTGTTGGATTAGGGGACTCACGCTACGTATGTCTTGAGGAGAGGGTTGCCATTTTCTTGTGGATCATTTCACACCATACAAAGCAGAGGCGTACGAAATATGAGTTTTGGAGATCGGGTGAAACAGTGAGCAGGCATTTTAATGCCGTGCTCCAAGCCATCTTGCGGCTTTACAACATGCTCCTAGAAAAGCCCGAGCCTATTCCTCCTAACTACCACGACAGTAGATGGAGTTGGTTTCAGGTACACTCGAGTTCAATGAATGCCATGTCTTCCATTTTCAATCATAAACTCTCCCATAAGTACTCTTCCCCATAAGTTCTCACTGCACTTGTTTCATAATTTCTTCTAGAATTGTCTTGGGGCTTTGGATGGGACATACGTGCCAGTTAATCCCCCCGCAGTTGACAAGCCACGGTATAGGTCAAGAAAGGGTGAAATCTCTACTAATGTTTTAGGTGTTTGTACTCAAGATCAAAAATTCTCCTATGTATTGTCTGGTTGGGAAGGCTCAGCCACAGACTCTAGAATTCTTCACAATGCCATTACAAGACCCACTGGCTTGAAAGTTCCAAATGGTACATTTCAAATCCTAAGTTCATGTTTCCTTTGAGTCCATTACATTTTCCACAGTCAATGTCGTAACTTCCATTGGTTACAGGATATTACTACCTTGTGGATGGTGGCTACACAAATGGGGATGGTTTTCTAGCACCATACCGTGGCCAACGGTATCACATTAACATTTGGAGGCAAGGTGGTGTCCCGGCTACGAAAGAGGAGTACTTCAACATGAAACACTCCCAAGCTAGGAATGTCATTGAGAGGAGCTTTGGTGTACTTAAGATGTGATTCGCACTATTGAAATGTGCCTCCCATTACCCCATAAGGACTCAATGTCGTATTGTGACAGCTTGTTGCCTTGTCCATAACCTCATTAAGAGAGAGATGCCGAACGATCCTATTGAGGCCGAGTATACGCAATGGGAACAAGACAATCTACATAATGTGGAGGTTGATGACAACATTGGAAACGTCGAGGCTTCCAATGAATGGACTGCGGGGAGGGATGCATTGGCTACCGCTATGTTTAACAATTGGTTAGGCAATGGTGGAGGACTAGTGGAAAATATTTGAGACATTTGTATTAATAAGTGTTTGAAGTACTTTTAATTGAACTAAGTAATTCTTGTGTGGTATGATTTTGTAACTTTCAATGCTTTAGTATTGTGACATCCCGCTTTCCTAGTTAATTGAAGTCATTATTCAATGTCATACTCCTTTTATATACCTTGTACTACTTGAATGCACTTAGCAGCAATGACTACCGAAGAACCCGAACTTGTTGAAATTGAAGGTCCTTCCAAAAAGCCCCGTAAGACTTGGAGGCAAGTGGAAGAGGATACCTTACTCAAGGTTATGATCAATGAGGTTTCTGAAAAGTGGAAGTGGCCTGCTGAAAATGGGTTTAGACCCGGGTTCTTCACACACTGTGAGGTCGAGTTGGCAAAGGTGTTGCCTGATGCTAACATTAAGGCGAACCCTCACATCGACTCAAAAGTTAGGTATTGGAAACAAACATACCATAAGATGCTTGACATAACAGGTCTTAGTGGGATGAGTTGGGACCATACCAACAAACGAATTGTGGTCGATAACCCAACGGTGTGGGCGGAGCACGTAAAGGTAACTATCAATGTTTTATTTGATAGTTAATGTATGAGATTTCGTACTAATAACTTTCAATATTTGTGTAGGCCTACCCAAAAAAGGCCAAAGGCATGAACATGAAGCCATTTCCAATGTTTGATGATTGGGTTGTCCTCTTTGGGAAGGATAGGGCAACGGGGGAGGGTGCGGAGGATCCGGTGCAAATGGCAATGCCGGATGTATTTTGTGAACCGGATGATGTTTACATGCCCCACTTTGGTCCAGAATTTGACGGTTCCTTCTTCAATGAAACCCCTTCCACTCCCACCCTTACTCCCACACGTCCGAACTCCACACCTCCTATCTCCACACCTCCAACCTCCACACCGCATAGGTCACTCCCGACTGCCACTCCCCGACCCACCTCGACTCCGGCTAATCCTGCACCTAAGAAAGGGAGGAAGAGGACAAGAATGGGTGAGGAGGAAGAATCCTTCCACGCAAACATGAATGCTTTTCTGAAGGATACATCGAGCCATATGGGGGAAATGGTAAACTCAGTTGGGTATGAAAGAGACCTATCAAAACGCCGACTGAACGTTCAGAATGAGCTCGGGAAGCTTAATATCACACTTACACAAAAATTCAAGTTAAGTGCTGTTATTTGCGAAGAGGAACAGAGGGTGGACAACTTCTATGGGTGTAAAGAAGAGGAGAGACAAGAATATGTTGAGGCCATCCTCAATGGTGAGGTCTACGGACCAATTTGAAGTGGCCAAGAGTTAGAATATTGGTACCTATTTTTTGAAGAGGCCAATATTGCAAATGATATAAATAGGGTTGACATTTTTTGTGTAACTAAGTACTTTTTAACTAGTGGTACCAATTTTTTGTATAAGTAAGAGCCAGTGGATGTGTGAGCACTAAACTTTGTAATCTTTTGACACTAAACTTTGTAATCTTTTGACACTAAACCTTGGTTCGATGATCACAATGCTATATTGTTGCATTTGGTGTATCTTTTGCTAAATGTGAGATTCTAACCGTGAAAAATATTTGCATGACAGGTTATGGGCAATGATGAATGAGTTCACTTGTTAATGAAGGTAGATACCTTGGCGGGGTATAATTAAATGCAGCCATGAGTATCCTTTTCATTCCCAACTTATATTTGCTGAGCCCTCACCATTTTTTAGTTATGCTTGCTGGCAACTAGACAGTGTGTGTGTGTGTGTGTGTGTGTGTGATTGCAGTCCAGTGCAAAGTACAAGTATCACAGGTTTTACTTGGCATTAGACACCATGCTAAACTGTAGAAAACAGCATGCCAAACCTAGAAATCAACTACATGCAGCCATGAGTACCCTTATTTGGGCAATGATGAATGAATTCAATGAATAATTAAGGTAGATACTTTGGCGGGGTATAATTAAATGCAGCCATGAGTACCCTTATGATTCCTAACTTATATTTTCTGAGCCCAAAAAAGTTTTCAACTCTGAGTACCCTTTCAGCATGCTATGTTCATGGATTTTCTTGCTGTTTTGTGCTGTTTCTGGGTTTACCATGCAATTGGCAGGCTGTGTGTGTGCGCTCAGTTAAGTGCTATGTGTGCAGCAGATTTTTGATTTAAAAGTGCAGGTTTTGTGGTTAAAAAAGGGTAGATTTTTTGTCCAAGTTAAGTTTTGGTTGATGGTTCAAAACTCAGTGGTTTGTTGGTTAAAAAACCCCATGAACAGCAGGTTAGTTGGTAAAATTAGTGGACTGGCTGTGATGATATTTGTTCTGAGCCTAAGGACAGATGGTTTGACATATATTGGTGGGTATGGTCTGGCCATAACTAGCTTAGCTTTCTGTTTGTGCTGCTGCTGTTGGTGTTTCAATTTCTATGTTAAGTGAGTGTGTGTTACAGGTGGCTATGATGTTATAAAAGCTGAGCCAAATTTGATTGGCAATGTTGTTTTCTGCTGTTACCATGCTATTCTGTTCTGTTGGAGGACAGTTTTCTGCTTATGAAGTGCTGTTTTCTATATTGACCATGCAGTTTTCTGCTGTTTAAGTGTTGTTTTCTGCATTTACCTTGCACTTTTCTGCTGTTTAAGTGTTGTGTTATGCATTTTTCTGCAGTTTTTATGGGTTATGAAAAAGTTGTATAGTTGGCTATGATGTTAAGTAATCTGAGCTAGTATTTGCATGACACTGGACAGAAAGTATTTGCATGACAGGTTCTGGGCAATGATGAATGAATTCACGTGTTAATTGAAGTAGATACCTTGGCGGGGTATAATTAAATGCAGTCATGAGTACCCTTTTGATTCCCAACTTATTTTTTCTGAGCCCAAACAAGTTTTCAGCTGTGAGTACCCTTTTAGCAGGCTATTTGTGCAACAAGGGTGTGTTTGTGTGTGTGATATCCAACAGGTGTGTGTTTGTGTTCAAGTGTGGGTGGGTGTAGCAGGTGTGTGTGTGTCCAAATTATGCTTGAAAACTGCTTTTTTTGGCTTCAAAACTACAGTTTTCAAAGCTGCAGGTGTGTGTTTGCTGCTACTAATGTGAGTGTGTGCATCAGCAGGGCTGTATGTCATTGCCACTGGACACAAAACAACATGCTAAATTCAGAAAACAACATGCTAAACTCAGAAAATAGGTATATGGGCATGAATGCATGTGTTCTCTTTATTTTTGGGCAATGATGAATCAATTATATTATTAATTAAGGTAAATACCATGGCGGGGTATCATTAGATGCAGCCATGAGTACCCTATGATTCCCGAATTAAAATTTCTGAGCTCAATCCAGTCTAGCTATGGGTTTAAAAACCTGTTTTCTTGGTTTGCATGTTGTTTTCTGCAATGTAGAAGGCTGTTTTGTGGGTTTGGCTGTGATGATATTTGATCTGAGCCTAAGGTTGCTTTCAAACTGCATTGGTACCTGTTTTTGGACTGCTATGGGTGTGTGTGTTGTGTGTTGCTGCTGCTGCTGTTGTTTTTGGACTGTTGAAAGTTTTTGGACTGCTGAAATTATTTGTGTTGTTGTTGAATGGCTATTCTTTGTTTTGAATGGTCATGACAGGTTGTTATGAGAAATATTAGGCTATGATGATACATTATCTGAGCCAAAAGTGTTGTAAGACAGGTTTAAAATGGTTATGAATGGCTATGACAGGTGTTGGCAGGTTGTTAGGAATGGTTTTGACAACCTTTGGCATGTTTTTTTTTCCAATTTTCAACTCTGTGTGAACTGCAGTTTTACTGCAGCCTATGAATTGGGGGCTTTGGTTGCTTGGCTAATTGGTTAGTGGAGTTTAAATACAGTTTTGGACTTGGACACAGTTTGGACACAGGTTATTGTTGGCTATTTTGAGCTGAATTGTAGTTTTATGCTTCAAAAATTGCATTATTATGCTTCAAAATTGCAGTTTTCAGTAGGTTTATGGGTATTATGTTGCTGTTTTGTGGTATTTCTAGGTTTAGCATCCAGTTTTCAGCAGGCTGTGTGTTGGTTGTACAATATACGAGAAATTTATTGGCCGTGATGAGAAATTTGTAAAAGACACGTTGAGGACTTAGGCGAGGCAATATTAAAAGGTCAAATTGACAACTAATACTGCAGCCTACTAGTTCTTCAAAAAATGGTCTATATAAACTTACAAATTATCTGAGCCATGTTAACAAGTGTTCGACACGTATCCAAGCTCTCCGTCACCAAGTCCCACGGGAAAAAGAAGCAAAGGAAGACCAAGAATTTCTTTCCCGTTCATGTTTATAGTTAGGGGCATTTAGAACCATTTGTAATGAGTTATTTTTTAGGAGTACTTAAATTTTATTTCATTTATATATGAATTTCTTGAATGGGAATGAGTTGTTACTTTGTTATGATATGTTAGTATGAAATTCTTGAATGGAGCAAGATACTTTGGAATTGAGTATGAATTTCGTATGAAATTCTTGAATGCAATGAAGTTGTTACTTTCGAATCAAATTTCTTGAATGACAAAAGATAACTCATGTTTTTATACAATAAAAAACAACAACAAACCCATGCAATAATGTTTCAGTACAAATATATAACGTCTCTACAAAATTTATAAGTACAAAATTGGATGCTAAATCATCAACTTCCATATCATTTCCCTAGTGTTGGTGGAAGGACCAATTGTGCAAACAATCTTCGTCTTCAGTCTCTCCATTGGCTTCGACCGTAAACTCACTGAAGTTTGACGGAGCTGCTAATTTTGCTCTTCTGTCTGATCAATATCAAATAAGAATGACAAGAACGAATAAGCAACAAGTAAGCATGGATTTTTAGCGGTACATTTTTTCAAAATAGGAGAACCATTCCATAAACCCCAACTATGTTCAAAACTAATTTGGCACCAAACATCTACGACAATAATAAGTTATTCCTCCAATATCCTCTAATCATTCTACAGCCAAAAAAAACAAAAAAAAAAAAACAAATTCAAAACCAAACTTAACATTTTTACATTTTGTATTTCAAAAAATATTTTAAAAATTCGGATTGTAAAACACTTTAAAAAACATATTTTAAATTTATACAATTAATTAGCTTATCATTAAAATAAATTATTATAGCTTAATTGTCCAAAAGTAATTAAATTTATTGAATTTTACAATTATATAACTAATTTAATAACTGTTACGAGTTTGGGACTGTATAAGGGTAAAAGAGTCATTTCACAGCTTTTTACATTATCCCCCTTTCTTATCCCCCCATTTTATCCTCCATCCAAACCACGTATTATTTTATCCCCCTTTTCTAATACCTCATCCAAACCATCTACTTTTTAATACACCCTCTATAAATGTCACATCAATGTGGGCCATCACTTCTTAACTAATACCCCTTACTATCTTATCCCCCCTTCTTAAATAATACACCCAAAACACATACGCCATCCAATCGGGCCCTTAAATTTGAGCCTGTAGTCCTTCCCTAAAGTTCGTTCAAGTTCGTTTGTTATATATAATGTTCAAATTACATTTTTTTTATTTCCACGGCAAGAGTATTCTAATGTTTAAATTACTATTATTTTTTTTTTACAAAAATGAGAGGTACTGCATTAATTGATAAAACTCAACGACACTTGCACAATTCATTACAAATAATTTGGCCAAAGCCAAACTAATCATCTAACTGATACATAATGAAAAAGAATGAGGTGATTGATGTTTTTCATCCCCAATCCAGACATCGCCTGACACATCTTCTGCAGCGAAAAATTCATATATTCTATAACAATCTCAAAAGGAGATATATTGCTAACGAAGAAAAAAAGACAACAAGAACTCAGATAAACCTCAACCAAAATGAACACACTAAGAGAACGTGGTTCGGTTCACTCTGAGATTGTGGGGTTGCGCTTGGCGGTTGGCACGTTTGGAATTGTCAAAATCCGTTTGTCAGCAACTGCAACATTTCTCTTTGGACGTGCGGTTCTTTTTTCCTTTTTTTTTAAAAAAAGTAGAAAATTCAGAAAATTAAAAGGGGAAATCACCGATCAGTGGCCCATGGGGCAATTAAGTCTCAACCAATGGACAAGTTTTCACAGAATTCTAAAAATATGAAACGGAAAAAAGTATTTCATTATACATGGAAAGGGTCATGTAAAAAGACTAATATACCCAAAATCCTAAGCCTCTTCTTCTCTCCCTCCGTACGACGCTAGCTGCTGCTGCATCTTCATCTCTCTCGAGAGAGAAATTATTCGTTTGCCCAAACGGATTAAAATTTAAACTTGAAACATCGACACACGTTCTTCTCTTTCATTGCACACAGTATTCTCTCTAAAATTAATTAAGTGTTCCAAATTTCAATCCGTTTGAATGAGTAAGAATATTTTATTTTTTTAATTATTTAATTCTAAAATGTCATAATTAAATTTTGACTATAGGGCTCTCGTTGATTAGCCTTAAGAAAGTTGTAGAATCAAATATCTCTTAGGACTAACCAACGAGAGCCCTAAAGTCAAAATTTAATTATGACCCTTTAGAATTAAATAATTAAAAAAATAAAATCTTCTCACCCATTTAAACGGATTGAAATTTGGAATACTTAATTTTTCAACCTACAGTTTATATATTAAAAAATATGGTTAAAAAATTAAGTACTCCGAATTTCAATCCGTTTCAATGGGTGAGAAGATTTTATTTTTCTAATCATTTAATTCTAAAGGGTCATAGTTAAATTTTGACTATAGGACTCTCGTTGATTAGTCTTAAGAGATATTTGATTCTGCGACTTTCTTAGGGTTAATCAACGAAAGCCCTAGAGTCAAAATTTAATTATGACCCTTTAGAATTAAATAATTAGAAAAATAAAATATTCTCACCCATTCAAACGGATTGAAATTTGGAGTACTTAATTTTTCAACCTGCAATTTATATATTAAAAAATATGGTTAAAAAATTAAATGCTTCAAATTTCAATCCGTTTGAATAGGTAAGAAGATTTTATTTTTCTAATCATTTAATTCTAAAGGGTCATAATTAAATTTTAACTATAGGGTTCTCGTTGATTAACTCTAAGAAAGTCGTAGAATCAAATATCTTTTAGAACTAACCAACGAGAGCCCTATAGTCAAAATTTAATTATGACCCTTTAGAATTAAATGATTAGAAAAATAAAATCTTCTCACCCATTCAAACGGATTGAAATTCGGAGCACTTAATTTTTTGGTGCCAATAGAGTAGTGTTCATGTGGTCTTTACTAATACCCAATGTAGTCCGTTATAATAAATAACTTGCTCTTTTATATGTCAACCAATAGTCAATTATTTGGGACAAAGTTCTCTAAAAAAAATGACTTGGTCGATGTTAACAAAAATATTAGTCTTTACTAATACCCAATGTAGTCCGTTATAATTAATGACTTGCTCTTTTATACGTGAAACAATAATCAATGGAGTCTTGGAAAGTATTTTTCAATATCAATCAGGGATATTTTTGTCTTGATAAATTATAAATTCCATGTATTGGGAATTAATATTCTCCTTCTCATGATTTATGATTTCCAAAAAGGTAGTCCATCACCTGGTAATAATTTGCCCCAAGCCCCACTGTCCTGTCATTTCCCCAAATTAAAATGGGGGGGTTTAGAGGACCCCTTTTGGTGACGACTCCCTTGAGGCTGGCTCACACTTTTCTCTTCCTAAATTGTCACCCACAAAAATATTATTCCTTCCGTCCCTTTTTTAGAATTCAATATTTTATTTTGGGTTGTCCCTTAATAAGTGTCCATTTTGTAAAGTTAGTGGGTAAAAGTTGGTGTATTGTCTATTTTGTTCCTAAAAGTAGATTCCATTTTGAAAAGTTAATGAGTAAAAGTGTTATGATGATGGGTAAGTAGGGAAAGTGAAGGAAAAAGTTGATGTGAAAGGTATAACGATGATGCCTTTTTAATAAGTTAGAGTTACGAAACAGGACATTTAAAAAGGGACGGAGGGAGTAGTAGTATTTTACACATTAATCAACTTCCCCACCTCAGTAACTTTAAGGCCAAAAAGGTAAATAGTTGTGCAGTAACTGCCCCACGTATAAATATCCCACGTCTCTTGTTCTTTTTCTTGTTTTGCAGGTATAAAAAAATATTCAGCGGCAGTTTGGATTTACTGGTTTCGGATTTTTGTACCATGGGTGGCCTGTAGTGGCTTGGTGGATGTTGGTGATGAAATCCGGCAGTGGTGGTTGCTCTGTCTGGCGGGAGGAAGGCAGCTCTTGGGTTAGATTTAGGGTTTTCTTTTGGGTTGGACTTTCATTGTTGTATTTGGGCTTTTAGACCTTTTGAATTTTTTGTGTTGTTTATTATATATCTGAGCTTCTTAGGTCCTCATGTGTTGCATTAGGCTCGTCTATTTGCTTTGGTTCCAACTTTTGCTTAGATACCTTTCTTCTCCCTCTAATAAAATGTTATTTTCGTTCAAAAAAAAAGTGGTGTGGTTGATGTTGATGCAGTGCTTGGGGTGTTCCGAGTCCAAAGAAGCTGGGTTGAGATGCTTTGTGGTCAGATTTTAGATTCTAAATATCCTAAAAACTGATTTCTATTTTTTTATTTTTTGCAATAAATAGTACCAGTTTTTACTGTAGGTTAATTATAATTTCAAGCTATTGTAAACAAGCTTTTTTTGTTTTTACAAAAATCTAGAATCTATGATTTAAAGCAGAATTCAAAGCTGTAATTCAACATCCATTTACCACATCAATCACAAGCACTCCGCCGGCCCGTCCCACCACTATAACCCCCAATCGAGCAATAACTTTGCCGGTCCGTAGCAATGATCGTATTGGGCTGGATGTCATTGGAGGAGCTTGAGGGTGCGAAGCTAGGAGTAGAGAGAATCAAGTGGTCATGAAACCTCTGAAGACAGAAAAGGAGAGGAGTGAAACGGCATCCAAATGCGGCAAGAGAAGAGCATTGATACTGACGGAGAGTCGCTGTGGGGAGCCCCTGGTCAGCTTGCAGCGCATACTTTCATTGAAACCACGTGCTGCGATAGTGGTGGTGATTCGAGCCAATTCCTTTCCCGGGGCTCGACGCAGTCAAAGGCAGCAAGCAACCGGAGCGGGAAAAAGAGGGTGATACGGTTTTACAACCATCACAAGGCCAGACATCCAGGACCAGGCTTTGGTTTCCCCAAGGCCCAATCAAACCCGGAATGGACCGTTACATAGGCTTTTGTCAGACACTCAGTGCCCGTTTCCTACTATTAAAAGTCGATGTCACACCGCTGTGCCAAGCTTAAAAATCTCACAGGGTTAACAACGTAATGCTACAAATCACAGATTCAACTTCTACCAGGTAATGCATCCAAGGCCAGAGCAATTGTTTAGTGTACAATACTCGAATAAAGGTCTATCAAACTCCAACTTGTATTAGTTGAGGACGGTTCATTTGTTTTTACACTGCGACACAAAAGACATACCATATCGTAATTCGTAGACCTCACTGAAGAAGAGCAAACTGAGGAAAAAGGGAAAGTTTTCCATTCCTGTATCACTCAATTGTTGCCAGCTTTTCTTCGTCAACCTCAAAAGCCTTCCTTGCTTGTTTCAGTTCCTCATTCATAGACAGCAGTTCTGTAGAGCGGTTGAGCTTAGGCAGGTCCTACAAATGACCAAATGATTGAGGTTATATTAGGCACACAACCAAATGAAAAAAAAAAAACAATTAGTACACGCATTCACATGTTAAGATAATAGGTCAAATTCCCAAAAGCAAGAACAGGCCACATGATCCTCAAGAGTACGTTTCAGAGAAAATGTTAGCCAGGATAATTTTGTTGAAGCTAATTGGGGGAAGGGAAGAAAATCAACAAAGTAGCCCAGTTAGCTTATCTTTGGTTGCTGGCACACGATGTCATAGACCCACACCATATTCTGAAAGCAGCAAATGAAGTTAATTATTTCTGATGCCTTCAAAAAAGCTAAACAAAATCTAGGGATAATGACATCAGTAATAGCTAGTGATTAAATACGTGTTTCCTCGATTGAGTTTTGGTAAGTCATTGAACTATTTGAGCAGAGAGAGATAAAGAGAGGACATTTTGTTTGTCCTAGCTCATCATATCATGAAAATTATTTCAATCTGATCTGACCAAATGAAACTGAAACTTCTAATTTGGAAAAAAAAATATGCTTCCAATCTCCAAAAGAAAAGCACAAGAAAAGAACAAGAGAATATAATAAGCAACGCAGAACACACCTTACGAATTAGGAACAAGAAATCCTCAGTTAATAGCTTTCCCCTTTTCGATGCAATATCTTGAGCTTTATGCACCTGCAGAAATTTCACGCGCTTAAAACATTCCGTATCTCTTAAAAGAAACATGCTAGTATATCTTAAGCCTACTAGTATATTCACTTCCCGCCAAACCCAAAACTGCCAACAGCCGTAACCCTCCCAAAAGCAAAAAGTAAGAAGCAAGCCTAAGCGGCATGCACATGAAACCCCACGGAGGGCTGTTGGAAAGGGTAAAAAGGGGGTTTGCGGAGTGAGGGAGGATGGAGTTTAGAATCCTATATTGAAAATTAAAGAATACACAGGTAATCTAACTTACCAGATCAGTTACATACTCCACAACAATGTCCTCCACGAGCGCAACAGTTTCTGGAAGCGGCTAACCGTGCAGCACAATGAAATTAATAAATAAACTGTTTTCATTGTGATGAGCCTCTCATATATAGGACTATAGGAGAACTAAATTTTTTACTGCAATGTGTACATCCAGCTATTTATTGGGCGAAAATAAGAAACTTCCACAAAAATCAAATATGACATTTCTAACTCTTTTTGCATCAGCAAAAAATTTCCATCACATACTGACTGATATGAACATCTTGCACAACTCGGGCGGGACAAAAACTCCAATTCTGTTACTTAATCTTCCCAAAGTCTAACAGTGGAATAAATAAAATGAGCAAGATCTTTTCATCTCTGAGAAAGCCAAATAAGGAAACAATACAGCAGGAAAATGAACTACAGTTTGCAATAAGATCCCAACTAGGATAAATGCACTATGATTGTGGATCAGATTGACATAAAATATGTAGGAACCAAATATTTGTACAATTGTTTAATTTGTTTACCCCGCCTCTCCATGAAACTGAGTCATGCACAAATGAAAGTACACAATGTATCAGTTAACATAGTTGTTTGTCGTAGTATCCAGAACTAAGGCATGAATGACCCAAGATAACACTGGTGCAGCTGAACACAACAACATAGAAGATCTCTGGTAATGTAATGCTCACAATCCCCACAAGAAAATATGTTGAGGATGAAAGTTGTTTATCAGATAAAGTGAATCTAGAAAACCATAATTGCCATGCCAAAAGGGGGAGGCAGTACGAACCAAAAGACTACCACAAACTAGCTGTCACATACAATAAGACTAAGAGGCACATAAATCACAAAAGAATTCATTGATAACCTATTGACAATGTTTTCATAAGCATGGGCACGAAAGACTTGCCAAGTCCTCGTGTTCGGTAAATATAGTAGTAGTGCATACAATTTCATCCACGAAAAGGAAAATATTTATGTGGAAGTAATACGTACATTGGGATCATCACCAAAACCATACATCATGTGCTGCACTGTTACAACCCAGATAAAGATACTGGTGTAAGTTAAACTCTTCCTAAAGAATAATTTTCAATGCATGCAAAGTATGTAAGCACCTACAATCTTTCTGAAAAACTCCTCGCTTGCGCTTAAGTGCAGCTTCTGATGGCTGGGATGATCCAACTCTCACTTTACTGGGTCCTGCTGAAGAGTTACTCATTCTCTCAAGACACTAGCTTCCCTCTAATCTGTTGCACAAAGTTTGGTGACACAGAGATAAAATAGATAAGAAAAAATTCAAATTGATCCATATCATCCATATGAAACAACACAGAATAGGGTTTTCCATATAAATCCTATATTCCAAACTTAAGGGGAGAAGGCAATATCTGGCTATAACAACTTAGAATCGTAAATATGAACTTCAAAATTTCATCTGCGAATATACACTTCAAACTAAAACTCCTTAGAATTTTCATTTCTCAACCATTCTTAAACAAATAACCTTTCAACCTAAAACTCAGGAAAGAGAAAGAATGAGTCCAATAGTCACTTATCTTCTTCTTTCTTTCTTTTTTTTGAACTCAATAGTCACTTATTAGACCAACAAACCCACCAAGACCAATAACGCAAATAATTCCACTTGAATCATATCCGCACTCAAGGATAAAGCTTGAAGGACAGAATTTGAAATACATTACTGGGAAACAATATAAATAACATGTTAGATTGAAAATATCAAATTCTTTCGCCTCAATTTTTTTGAAAAGTAACACTCTGATCACAACCCTAGAGGACTGTCGAATAATTTAAAAAATACAGGCTCACTACGAATATGGGTCATAAATGAGATGATGAGCCGAGCAGGTGGTTGTTCTGATTCAAGCCTGGTTTGAAATCTTAATGAGCTTCAAAATATGTTCAAGTTTGGCTTGTTGGTGAGACATTCGAACTCGAACAAGCTTTAATCGAGCCAATCTAGAGTAGCTTGAATCTTTCATGCATGATAAGCCAAGCGAGCTGAGTAATAGATTGTTCGAGCTTTGTTTGAAAACTTAACGAGCTCCTAAAAGTTGTTCAAGCTTGATTGATTCATGTAATATTTCAATCCGGGATAAGCTTTTAACGAGCCAACAAGAGCTCGAACTCGAGTAGCTTGGCTCGTTTATCAGCCTAACTACCAATCACTAAGCAACTACGCATGTAGAAGAAACTCGAGTATCAGGAGAAAAACATTACTTGTGCAATTCATAATTTATCAGCTTCTTCTGTGATAGGGCTTGGCAAATAACTAAGAAGTCAAAAGGCAGCAGATAATAAAGCACCGAAGAAGAGGATAATTCAGAAGCAGAGTTCATAACATCTATATACATATGAGAGAGAGAGAGAGAGAGAGAGAGAGAGAGAGAGAACTGTTTTACGCTACTAGGAGGCAACGGTGCCGGCGCTCCCCGTTAGGAAGGAGAGAAAAGGGAAATTCAGTGGTTTCGACGGTCACCGGAGCTTGCTCTGTATGGGGTTGACTGGAATGAATCATGCCCTAACTTCTCCGATAGACAACCGCTGAAAACGGATTTTGGTAAAGCAGGACCGTCACCCTGACCCAGTTGTCCGGCCTATTGGGCCCGTTGGTTTTGGGATTTGGGAAAATACGGTTAGGAAGTGTTTTGATAATTCCCTTAAAAGATAAGCTAAAAATATTTATGAATGCTGAAAATATCTTTGATGGATATTAATTATTAAAATACGTCATTGACCGTCATTTTCATAAAAAATCTGAACTGTTCATCTTATAGTGCTTGAGTAGTAGTACATTTACACAAAAATCATGTTTATCGGATAGTTATAGATATATCAAAAATTAAATTTAGTTTATATAATAGACGGCTATGGATAATTTAATTTTAAACTTATCTACCGTCGATTTTTTAAACCAAACTTTAATTTTTTATATAGCTATCTATGTCTAATAAAACTAATTTCTCGTGAAGAAATACTATTCTCTGAGCTCTACAAGATAAAAGGTTTAGATTACTACAATATACGCACTACGGAACCCACAATTGGTGGTGGTGATGGTAAAAAACTTGTGTTTTCCACCTCAGGCGGATAGAATTTACACTCCTAAATATAAATACCCTCTTTTCACTTAAACTAAATAATAATAATAATAATTCTGCTCAGCTCCTTTACTCAGACTTGTATCAAATTGACACTGCCATTAGTGAAGATTTTACTGAAAACTGTGCTTGGATTTTGAATTTGCCCATTAGATTGGTTTAGACCAAATAAAGCTTTAACATAAATTTTTAATATGCTTTGTTCGAATTGCATTTTGGAAAAGAAATTCCAACTTAAAAAATACTCATTATCTCTACTTTCAATCATTACCTTTATTTCTTTCTTCGCTCATTACCTCTGTCTGTAATTATTGCCCTAATTTCTCTATCTACTCATTATCCCAAAAAATTTCAAAATTTTAAAAAATCCATCTAAACACAGCATTAATCACAGATTGATTTCTCTCCGCATTTAGTCACTGGCCCACAAAGAACCCATCTCCAAAATTAAATAGTCCAACATTACTCTTCTTGCCAGTTACTCCCTCAATTCGGATTTAATAGTCATTTTTTGGAGTTCGTATCAATTTTCAATCGATTATATCTTGTAATTTATAATATTTTATGTGATTTTGAAAACATTATCTTATGGAAATAATTGAGATCTATCAAACAAGATCCATATTAGATATAAAATTTATTACTAATTTAAAGATATAATTTATTTTTTATACAATTATAATTGAACGAGGAACTATTAAATTCGGACGGGGAGTAATAGTTAGATAAACCAAGCGAGTTTGGTCCCTCATCTTTGCTTTAAGGGAGAGGAACCCTATGATCATAAGTGGCCCAATGGCTATTCCATTAAGGCCTTTTGCCTAATGCCTCCCACATAGGGAAGGCCCCATTTTTTTGGTCCATGTAGTATTCTAGTTTAATACTGTACCAAAAATAAAATAAAATGTAGACCTTCAAATGTTTGATTACTTCGCACAATTTTTTTACTGGACTCAAAATTAAGATCTTTTTTTTAATGGTGTATTCATTGGTCCACGATTTTGTGAAAAATCAGGTGAATTGACCGTGTGATAAGTAATAAAGTAGTACAAGCTCTTTCTTCATTTAAAAGTAAGTTTGAATACTTTTTTTTTTTTTTCTGATACGTCAGAAATTCAATTTGAATACTTCTAAATTGATGACAACATTACTTGTTTAGAGAAAATTTTATGATTCATGTCACTGAATGATGGCGGAATTGAAATCATGTGATTTAATCCCTTCACCACTAGATTTTTGTTATATTTTTTAAAATATTTGTAAATAGCTTTATAGTCATTTAACTATTTATTTAATAAAGAAAACTCAAATGAGTGGTCCAAGGTCAATTTTAATGACATATGTGAAGTATCAAAAAATATATAAATCTAATTTGGGAGAATAACAAATTACATACTTTAACTTCAACTCAAACTCTTTATTTATTAAAAGAAAATGCATCGATTCAAAAACACAAAAACAAAAAGATATTTTCTGATTCTCATTTAGTTGCTCCTTCTCAAAATCTCTACACATCTTTAGATCCTGAGATGACTATATATATTGTGTTTAAAGTCGAAGATATTTGCAAGTCTGTAGAAAAATATTATTCTTCTGACTTCACAAAGCATTTCGAAACTTTTAGACTTATTTTTTGAGTTCAAATTCGATCCTGTTTTAGTTTTCGTTGATCCTTCTTTAGACGTACCTGCTTGTTTGAATTATTCTTTTTGTCCACCCGTTGAGGTTTTGGGATTCAAGACCGCAGCCATTTCACTATTGCTAATGAGCTATTGCCTTGCAGGGGGAAGAATGGTATGCTTGCCAATCAAATAATAATAATGGTATGGAAGGATAAAAAGCAAAAGAAATGACAAAATGATCGGAGCCGCGGGTGGTTACAGTGAGAACCACCTTATATAATGGTGGCTCATATAGAGCCTGTTGGCAGTCTCCTTTTTCACATTTTGCATGTTGTATGGTATGAATACTATCTCAAAAGACTACATTATTAGAAATCGACTAGAGTATGCAGGATTCAAAAATTACACTTATAAGAGTCTTAAAATTGTAGGGCCTAGTGATACTAGTGAGCTGACTCATTTGTTTTTGTCAACATATATATAATTGTGTGGCAAACGTTGCATTTGAGTTGTTGGTCTATTTAGCTACCATCTACTTAACATATACTACTTTTATTACTCCATTTCGGTGTTACAACTGGGGATTTGGAGAGTATTAATTTTTTTGGATAAATTAATGATTTTCGAAGTATTACTCACTATTTACTTCATCCATATTGCTTTTCTTTTCGCGTGCAATAGAAGTAAGAGTCACATTATTGTGGAAGGAGGTAATGAAAGATACTTTAAAAGGAATGACTTCGGTGTCCAGTCTGGACTTTGTGCAATTAATTGGTTGCTCATTTACCTTTCCAATTATTAACACTATAAATGACTTCGGTATCCCCGATTGTTTTGGGAATACCGTAATTTCTGGCATAACAAAACTACTATGAGCATAACTAAAATCTATTATGAGCATAACCAAAACCATTATGAGCATAACAGAACCATAAGAGCATCCGCAATGGGAATAATCAAAATCGATAATCAAAATGTGCCACGTCAGCATTTGATTATCCATTTAGTTCATAATCAAACCTAACAAACTTAATCTCCACATTGGTTATTTTTGTATCCCTATAAAAAAAAACCCCCACAATACGCAATGCATCTATATCCAATTGCAAACGAGTTTCAATCACGCACACGATCACACCAAATTATTCGTCTCGATGAGACGATTCTAATGTGGGGTGTTTTTTTAATTTTTTAGTTTTGAATTTGGTTATTGGGTTTGGTTATTGAGTTTTGGTTATTGAGTTTTGGTTATTGGTAAAAGTTGTTAAGTTTGGTTATTCAAAGGTCAAAATTTAATGAGTTGCTAAGAGGTTGCTAAGTTTAGTTATTACAATGTGAGCATTTTTTTGAGGGAATGACTTTGGTGTCCCCGATCATTTTGGGGACACCGTAACTTTTGGCATAACAAAATCATTATGAGTATAACCAAAACCCATTACAAACATAACAGAACCATAGAAAGGCATAACCAAAACCATAGTAAAGCATAACTTATTAGTTATGCCTTGGTTGGGTTTAGTTACGCCGTTGTTGGTTTAGCATAACTTTATCATTATGAGCATAACTAAAACCCATTACAAGCATAACAGAATCCAAATAAGGCATAATCAAGGAATATTCAAAAAACCAATCAAGGCATAACCAAATCCAACCAAGGTATAACAATCAAGTTATGCCTTGTTATGGTTTTGTTATGCTGATAATGGTTTTGGTTATACTCATAATAGATTTTGGTTATGCTCATAGTGGTTTTGTTATGCCAAAAGTTACGGTGTCCCCAAAATGACCGGGGACACCCAAGTCATTCCCTTTTAGTTTTGATTATTACATTGTGGGGAATGACTTCGGTGTCCCCGGTCATTTTGGGGACACCGTAATTTTTGGCATAACAAAATCATTATGAGCATAACCAAATTCATTACAAGTATAACCAAAACCATTACAAGCATAACCAAAACCATAACAAGGCATAACTTGGTTGGTCATGCCTTGGTTGGTTTTTGGTTATGCCTTGATTGGTTTTTGGTTATGCCTTGGTTATACCTTGTTATGGTTCTATTATGCTTGTAATGATTTTTGTTATGCTTGTAAAGGTTCTGTTATGCCAAAAATTATGGTGTCCCCAAAATGACCGGGGACACCATAGCATCATCCTACATTGTGGATGCTCTAACAAGGAATAACTTGTTTGTTATGCCTTAGTTAGGTTTGGTTATGCCTTTATTGGTTTTTTAGATATTCTTTGGTTATGTCTTGTTTGGGTTCTGTTATACTTGTAATGGATTTTAGTTATGCTCATAATGGTAAAGTTATGCCAAAAATTATGATATCTCCAAAATGACCGGGGACACCATAGCATCTTCCATAAAAGGCACCTTCTTTGTTTTTTTTGGGTGATTTTTGTCCTACTTACAAGTTACGTACTTTTCCTTTTCTTTTCAGACTGGCTAAACAAAACAAAACAAAACAAAATTCAAATTAACGTGCAGATTTGGACATGATTGTGTTTTATTCAGACAAGGAGCTTTGGCCAACACCGGCAACACGTAATCATTATACGAGTAGTGTTTCGTTGTTATTCTAATAACCTATTGAGGTCGTATTCGGCTACTACTCAAGGGCCTAAGAGGTATGGGCCTCGGGCATCCAAAAAAATTTAAATTTAGAGATATTTCAATATTATTTGTAAATTAGTATATATATTATATATTTGTTCGTTTTATAATACAAATGTCTTTGCTAGCTCAGTGAAAAGTTGATTTTAGTTCATGTGGAGTGTCCAAGTTTAAGTCTTTTAGGCAACTTTATCTTTTGAAATGTTTTTGAAAACTGATTTTCGTATTCTACTTTTTATTGATGGCGATCAGTAAAAAGTGGAGCGCGAAAATCAAAATCCATATTTTTCTCCCGAAAATAATGCTATTTGTAACTGCCAAATTTTGAAATCAAGTCAAGTAGAATTCAAATTAACCACTTTGACCGCTGATGAACAAACAGTTAACATGCATTATAAAATCTAAAGTAATAATATAAATAAACATTTCTGTCATTATTATTTAATTCTAAAAATACGTAATATACCATCCCACGATTTAGTCTTCAGCATCCAATTTCTTGGGCTGACCCTGCTACTGCTCATAACTTTTGAATCAGGAGCCCACTGTTACACACGTGCTTCGTCTACAAGAAAATCTTCAGACTCGTCTTGATCCCTCAAGGGAAGCCAAACCCACCGTGCAAAAGAAGTTTAATATATACGATCAACGGGGCGGTTCTGGAGACATTCAAAAAAACACTTAAAAAATACCTCATAGTTCCCGATCAAATTATAAATGCAATGGACATCTCAAAACATATACTAATAAAGGAGTACTAGATTTTTCGTCTATCAAAAATCATAAGCAAGGGCGAGAGTGAACAACCAATAACCTCGATCAATACATTGCAATTTCTCAAAATATAGGTATATATGTAAGTGTTATATATATAAATATATAAATAAATAAATAAATAAATATATATATATATATATATATATATATTTTAATGCACGTTAGTTTTTAGTCAGATTCCGAAATCCCATATCTAGTCGTATACATGTTATTATAGATTAAAGGGAGAATGATTCTACATAACAAATGCTGCTAAAACGAATTAAATTAAGTAAGTTGACAAATTCATAAAGATATGCGTTTAGAATCGTTTGATGCATATAGATTTTCATCTATCGATCTCGTAAAATTTACATACATCAGATAATTTCAAGCACATATGCATCCGTATTTGTAATAGAGGGAAGAGTCTCATTATTGGGGGCGAAGGATATGAAATTCCAACCCCAAGCTTACAAGAGTACAACTGTTTTTTTATTAGTTTTCTGGATTTTCAACCCCTTGGCTCACTCGTATTGCTTTGTTCAATTAATGGCTCATTACCCATACAATTAAAAAACTAAAGAATCTCTATATCTTTTTGTTTTATGAGTTTTTCAGATTTTCTACCCCTTGGTTCACTCGTTCTGCTGTCTCCAATTGGTGGCTCATTACATATGCAATTTAAAAAAATTAAAAATCGCTATTAGAGAAGTCGAAATCTATTCTTTTATTTGTCCATTTCATTCTGATCAAACCATATAAAACTTAGGCCTCATTTCCACCGATAAAAATCACTAAAAACTTAACGCATTTTATCATTTCGTTTTCACTGATAAAAAAATTTCAGTATTTTACCTTTTTATTTCCACTAACAAAAAAATTATCAGCAAACATTGCTTTTGCTACGGTAACTTTACTCGTAAGTCATAAACCACTAACAACTTATTCACTACGGAAAATAATGTGACATTTCTCAACAACCTTTTTTTTTGCTAAGTACATTTCTCAACATTTTATTCAATACTGAAAACACTTAATAACTTTTCGATTACAAATAAAAATTTATAAATTTTTACAATCGAAAACGCCCCTTAAAATAAGGCGCAAAATTGGACAGGATTTGTTTTATTTAGAGAGAGAGAGAGAGAGAGAGAGAGAGAGGGGAGCTTTACCAAGCACGTCATCGATATCTTTCGATGTTCATCTATATAGGAGTCGGAGTAATCTATTGACGTGGCATGTGCCTAGCGACTCCTACTACGTAACTGCTGGAATCGTAGGCCCACCGTTGCTTGCCCCACGCGCACTTCCGTTTGCAGAGAGGGGAAAATCTTCAACACAGCCAATCAGACACGTGACGAACACGGGACAAGAAACGACGCCGTGGCAATGGTACATGCGTAAAGAGAGCGAGTCACGGTTTCTTTCACCCACCCTCGTTGTCCTTCGAAGACTTTCAACTTTTCCATGGAAGACATTAAAATTAATTTGGTGGGTTTGTTTTCCATACAATCAAGGAAAGTGCTACAATACACCCCTTATTTGAGTGTGTATCATATACACCATTATTAAAATACACTAAAATATTATGAATCTCAAAATGTTACGAATCTATTGTTAAAAAGTTAAGAATCATATTGTTGAAAAGTTACGAATTTTTAATATAAAAGTTACGATACGAAATAAAATGTTATGAATGACCGGTCCTACAAATAGTTTTTTTATGAGGTGGCACAATATAAACCACACAATAGATATATATGGTACACACTTTAAAGGGGTGTGTATTAAAACTTTTCCTACAATTAATTCAAACCTAGCTCTTTGGGTAGTAGTATTTGATGACCATAAAAAAAGATTGATCAGACTTTGATTTTAAAATCAGGCTTCAAGAGGTAATTTTTTATAACATTTCTAGTTCAGCCAAGAAAGGCATGCCTTTAATTGAACCGGTGAAGAATTAATTGCGGTGCGTGGACACCCTGACCGACAAGTTTTTTTTTCTAAAAAAAAGACACAATAAAATCTGACCTCCCATGTGAATAGTCGGGGGAAAAATCGTACAGAGAGAGCGAGAGAGAGAGAGAGAGAGGGGTTGCCAAGCTGGTGACCTAACCGTTAAAAACGCGGACGGAACATCTTTCACATGCTCTTTAAATGCTTGTCCCCTCCCCTCCTCTTCCCCTCTCTCTCTCTAAATTACAGTTCGTCAAATACAAAGAAGAATCCCCAACTCCAAAGATCGTGGAACACCTTAACGCCATAATCCCCGGCGGTGCACGTTAGCCTCGATCTCCCCTCTTATTTCAACAGAAAAACTCTTTACAACAAGAAAAATTATTTGAAATCAAATGGATGGTCTGTGTTTGAAGGCGGGGATACACGGTGCGACACCGCAGATCGGATGCATCGACGTCCGCACGAATCCTTCTCACGTGACTGCGTCCTTGGGGAGGTCGACGGCGGCCGGAAATGCGATTACGGCTGAGAAAGCCGCCGTGCCGAGCCGGCCGTGGGGGTTTTCGTTCAAGTACCCGATCAGACCACTGTGGCCCGGTGGTGGAGGTAGCAAAAGGCACGATGCCATTGCCCTCGACGACGCCGTTCTGGTCAAGGAGAGAGAACAAGAAGAAAAGGGGGGTGATTCTACAGGGGAAGGGCGAAGGGGGAATAATTGGGTGTTGAAAATTCTTCGCGTGAGGAGGGAAGCAGAGAAGGGGGGTGAGGTTGAAGATGATTTCAGGGAAAAAGAGGAGAGAGATAGTGGTGGGGCTGATGGTGATGATCAAAGAACCGAAGAATGCTCTTGTTCTGATCGTGAAGAAGGGTGTGATCTGTGTGGAGTTGATGATGACGATGACGAAAGAATTGAATTCGACAGGGAATCGTTTTCGAAGCTGCTGAAGAGGGTGTCGTTGGCCGATGCGAGGCTGTATGCTCGAATGTCGTATTTGGGCAACTTGGCTTACTCCATTCCTCAGATCAAGGTACCACTCTCTTCCTTTCTTTTCTTTTCCTTTTTCCTAGCAGCCCTTTTGGAATGAGCAATTTTATGAGAAAAGAAAAGAAAAGAAAAATACATTTAACTCACCAAATCACTTACTTGGATTGAATAATTTGGTGAGAAGTGGAAGGAAATGTAGCAAAATGAAATTTTTTGACTGGCCATTTCCCCTTTCTCACCAAATTTGACCAAAGAGTTGCCCTTTCCTGTCACATCATTTCTCGCAATCCAAAGGGGCTGTAATTTCTTCAAATTTGAATACTTCTTTATGCGTTTGATATCTGGTTTGACGTTAAGAGGATAGTGAATCTAGAGATACCCATGTGGATTTATGTTGATTCTGAGATATTGAACTAGCTGAGGTGTTTTATTAGGAAGATTGTGATCGAACGAGAACTCAAGACTCTACTTTAGATTCTGTGGATTTTCCTCCATTCAATTCTTTGCTGTTTAGGTGGTTTTGAACAAAATATGGGTTCTTCTTGGCTAAGCCATATGTACCTAGTTCCAGTACTTCTTAGCAAAATGCTTTCACAGCAATTGAATGGAGGAAAATCCTGCTTTGGAAGCTTAGATAAGCTCTCTGCTTTTGTAGAAGTTTGTTTCCTTCGAAGAATTTGAGCAAGTTATGGAACTTGTTTCCCACTGTTGACAATGTGTTCCTATTACCAAATGAACAAGGAAATGGTTAATGAAAGAATGTAAGAAAGAAAATTAAGGGCAAACGTAGGTAGGATGGGCCAGCCAAAATGTCAATGACCAAAATTCAATTATCGATGGCCATGGTTTCAATTTGCTTGACTATCATTTAACTGGTGGATGTGTTATCGTATTCATGACATAGGTTTTTAGATCTTTAGTTAAAAGGTCGCATGCAGCATTTTAAATGTGGTAAATTTCTTTCGCGCATGAGGAGTGAAACCTAATAATCTGATACTTTTTGCATAACCTTTCTTTACTGTAATTTCTTGCCAATCTTTCGTTCTGTAATTTTATGAAGGCGAGTGATATTAAGCCCAAGTTTGGTGAATTTGCATCTGAAAAAGTTCTTTGACTTTATTATGTTGAGTCGCGTTGAGGCCAGTCTTGCGATGCTGTTTTATATTATGCGCAAGGAGGTACTGTTTCCCATGGTCCAATTGTGTTGCTTGTAATGAAAGTTTCGTTATTGTCTATTGTTATGTTGAATTCAGAGGACATGCTGAGCGAGTTCGTACGTTTTACCAGCAATTTTATTCTATGAAAGTGGATTAATTTTAGTCTTTTTTAAGGTATAGCCAGGAAACTTCCTAAAATTTAGTCTTTTTTGGGGTATAGCCAGGAAACCTTTTGAAAAATCTCGGACTACGGTTTGTGACTTCGTCTCTGGAGAAGAAAGAACTGGCTATGAAAGCTGAGAAAGAGAAGGTTTTAGATGAAGTTCAAGAACCAGAAGAAACCTCAAACGAGCCAGAGGAACAAAAGAATATGGGGAGTCGAATAAGTGCATCGGCTGCTTATCACATTGCTGCTTCTGCCGCTTCTTATCTTCATTCTCGTACAATGAGTATTATTCCTTTTACATCCCCACTATCCGAATCAAGTGAAGATTCGCCTGACAAATGTAGGGGAATCAACGACGATGTCAATACAAGGGATAGTGAGGTGGCCTCTTTCATGGCAACCACTGACTCTGTGACAGCTGTGGTTGCTGCAAAGGAGGAAGTGAAACAGGCCGTTGCAGATGATTTGAACTCCTCACTTTCGTCGCCATGTGAATGGTTCATTTGTGATGATGATCTCAGTAGAACAAGATTATTCATTATTCAGGTAGGTCAATGGCTGACTCTGCTTATACTGCTTAGTTGTTTTTATTACGCAATGAAATTTATTTCCTTGGGATGAATTCGTACATTTGGTCGCCAAAATTTGGCTTCATTTGTAGGTGTTTCTCACGTTTATTAACATGCAGGGGTCTGAGTCATTTGCATCATGGCAAGCCAATCTACTATTTGAGCCCATTCAGTTTGAGGTAAACTTTAGTTTCATACGCACCTTGATACTTTTCTAGCCATTTCATGTGCTCTTGCCTTTAGATGATGGTTGTTACCATAGTCCATAGAGATGTTTTAGATAAGTAGAATTATCTATAAAGCTGCTCTAGGCTGTATTTGAATCAAGGATTTTGGCACGGATATGGAAAAATTGAAAGGTGTAACCGTCTTCAGCCATTACATCTTTTAACTTCTCTCTCTCTCTCTCTCTCTCTCTCTCTCTCTGCCTTTTGTGAAACCAACATAAATCTCATATTTAGGATGTCCACTTCATAAAGTTCCTCAATAGTTGAACTGAGGCATCTTTTTTGTTCCAGGGACTTGATGTAATTGTCCATAGGGGTATATATGAGGCCGCTAAGGGGATCTATGAGAAAATGTTGCCCGAAGTTCGCAACCACCTTAAATCTCATGGTGATCGTGCCTCCTTCCGTTTCACTGGGCATTCTCTAGGCGGAAGCTTGTCGCTGCTTATAAACCTTATGTTACTGATAAGGGGTGAAGTGCCACCTTCTTCCTTACTCCCTGTTATAACTTTTGGCGCACCATCAATCATGTGCGGGGGGGATCGGCTACTTCAGGAGCTTGGATTGCCTCGGAGTCACGTTCAAGCAATCACAATGCATCGAGACATTGTGCCCCGGGCTTTCTCTTGCAATTATCCTAATCATGTGGCAGAGCTTCTTAAGGCCATCAATGGGAACTTCCGGAATCATCCATGTCTTAATAATCAGGTATTGCATTTTCATGTGTTTTGTGATGTCTTAACATTTTTTGCTTTTTGTTAAGTTTGTTTTGTCTTTCGCTAGCTTATTTTAAGTTCCTGCCAACATCTTAGGAACTATGTTTGGAAAAAGTTCAGGAAAGACAAAAATAAATCAAAAGGGGCATGAATTTTGGCTTTTCCCATCTTTAGTGAACATTTTCCAAATTTGCTTTGCATGTTATTTCCTTTTCCGACCCCCCTCACTGAGACAAATCAGAAATGAAAAGAATTTTGTCCTAAAACTAAAAGAATCCGGAAAAGAGAAAATGAGCCAAGAAAAAAGAAAGTAAAAACTTCTGTGTGTCATGATTCATGAATCTTTTGTGTGGAACTATCCGACAAATGGATTTCTTTATCCTAATTTATGTTGGCGTATCTTTTTTCAATAGAAGCTGTTGTATGCTCCAATGGGCGAGTTTCTGATTCTACAACCAGACGAGAATTTTTCTCCAAACCATAACCTTCTTCCTTCGGGCAGCGGTCTGTATCTGTTGAGCTGCCCGGTATCCGATGCAAAAGAGGCAGAGAAGCTACTCCAGGCAGCTCAGGCTGTTTTCTTGAATTCACCTCACCCGCTTGAGATCTTAAGTGACCGCTCTGCCTATGGTTCGGATGGAACCATTCAAAGAGATCATGATATGAATTCCTACTGGAAATCAGTTAGGAGTGTGATCCGCCACGAGCTCAACGGCATAAGAAAGGCAGAACGAGAACACCGCCGGAGGGTATGGTGGCCGCTGGTGACCTCACATGGCAGTAGTGCTGGTGTCAGTGTGGGCGGGCCCATGAAGTTGAGTAACTTGTGCCGAGCCCAATTGAACTTCGCTGGGATTTTGCAGAACAGGAGAGAGTCTTTGAAACGGTTCACTCGGCTTGTTGCATCACAACACATGCATTTGCTTGTAGTTCTTTTCGTCCCTGCTCGGTTTTTAATTGTTGGGACGCACAACACGATTGGTTTTTGATGGATACTGTATAGGGTACTTGGCAGGTAAGTAAAAGGATAGATGATTCATGGTTTATTAGAAGCCATGGAAATTGCTTGTAGATGGGGGGGATATATCGAAATTGCTTGTAGAAGAACATTTGAATGTCAAATTAATATACAAAATTTCAAGGTTGTATTTACTACTAGTTCCCACATCAATTTTGTTTTCCGAGGACTGTTGGTGAGTATGTCGTTCATAATTTGTTAGAATGCCATGACTTACCATGGCTTCAAGTACTCCCAGGGATTTTGCATATGCTACTTTTGCTGTGAGTTTCACCACATTTTTTTCAGTCTTTTATGGCTTATTATTGACATTACCCTTGCGGGTCTAAAAAAGGGGAAGTGGGGGGGTAATTATTATTTCTTTTTGTTCGGTCAAGTAAATAGAAGGAAATTGATTCGCAATTCTCAAAAGTTAGACGTTTCTGTTGACGAGGCGCCAAAATATGAAGTAGTAATAAGTACTCATATAAGTTTTAACCAGGGTCGGCCCTGGGCATAGGTCTACCAGACGGTTACTTAGGGCCTTCCGTTTTGGCCCCAATAATAGAACCCAAAAAAAGTGAAATATTTTAAATATTATTATGTATGCTGACCATTTTACAAGTAGGGTGATGTTCCACGGTGGTAAGTCGCGCGCAATTAGACCATGGGATTCCGAGTTTCATCTGCATCCCGTCTATTTTTTAATGCCACAATTTTGCTACCTGTTCAAAAAAGAAGATTTTAAAACACTGCTATCGTGGGTAAAACTTGCGACCTGATTATACTAAAGAGATGGCACAACCATTTTGCCACCAAGCTACAGGTTAGATTTGATAGTTTTGTTGAACAACTAATATATATATATATACTAAAAAATGGGAGGTCCCATTTTCAAATACCGCCAAGGACCTTAGAAATTTCAAGGCCGGGCGTGGTTTTAACTAGTTTTAATCCGGAAAGAAAGCAGTATTTTGATTGGAAGATTATCAAGTTTTGTCTTTGAAAGGAAATCAATATTGAAGCCAGCCAGATCCAAACATACCATGCATCAGTGTGCAAGTATCTCCATATGCAAGGCCTGATAGCGAGACCTTGCTTGTGTGCAATAAACACGACACCGAATTTAGTGGTACAAATTAATTACAACTCTCATATTGTATGTATATATATATAGAGGCATCTCAACATTCCAATCAACCCGTCAATTATTGCATAACAGATGTAAATGCCAACCACAAAGGTGGCTGGCTCAAACTAATTATAAGCAGGCTGCATGTTCTAACTGAGGAAGGCATTGATTTTTGTTAGTATTGAGAAAAACTCTCGAAAGCTAGCTTAATTTTCATTACAAAGAAAGAAAGAATCCAACATTTAGTGGGGACCAGAGTTGGATAAAAGCACATGCTTGCATGTTTTGCATGTCAAACCATCCCACCTAAGCAACTACCAAGACACGTATCCAACCAATTGCATTTTTGTACACTCCCTCAAAAGGCAGGTAAATATTATGTTCTAGGTGCTCCGCACCGAGCCCGTATCAAATATTAAGTTGATTTTGTATGACGTGTTTGTTTTAAAGTAAATTTTGCAGAAGAACCAGCCGTGTTGGCTCGGAATACTAGTCTAGAGTTTTGGAGGGACAATTGAATGCTTAGATCAACCACCTATTGATATTCAATTTTTTTTTTTTGATATCCTTATCGACATTCAATTGACTTGATTTTTTTTAACGAGACTAACTATAAAACCAAGCTATGTGAATTGAACGAATCTGATCTTTGATGTTTCAGGACACGATATACTCCACACAAACTCTTGCTTGCCTATACTATCATCATATCGAAGATGATGAATAAATATTGGATCCATAGTTTATCTATAGTTCTCTGACTCCTAAAACAAAAACAGAAACTTTTAGATTGGTTCTAAGACGTTCCTCACTACTACAATTCTGATTTAGGGTCGACAATTATGTCGAGTAGGTGAGATGAGAAGTTTCTGTACTCCTCGTTTAAAAGGAAAGAAAGGTCGAGACATCAGAAGGGGCCAAAGGATTTTTGGCCGCATCAGGAGCACTATGGAACCCAGAAAATGAGAAAAACAAGGTGCATTCTAGAGCTCAATTGGTGACAAAAGTAGGGCTGGTCCCCAGTCACATACTGGAGTAGTTGCCAAGGATGTCACAAGATACTTCCAAAATAAAATTCGTGAAAAGTGTACTCCACTCTTAGCTCACATTCCAATGTGGCGAATAAGTTTTTTTTTAATAACGCGCTTATAACGCGATTGAGCAGACTCTTCAAACTTTGTTATCAAAAAGTGTACTTAATTTGCTACCTTTTTCGTATTTTGTTACCTTAATTGCATACTCCACCTTTTGATGTAAGATTTGGTATGTGATTTATACTATTCTTATATCAAATTGAGAGAGAGAGAGAGAGAGAGAGAGAGAGAGAGAGAGAGAGAGAGAGAGAGAGAGAGAGAGAGAGAGAGAGAGAGAGAGAGAGAGTTTGAAGGGTCTGCTTAAGATACGGATAATTGAATGCGGGTCGAATTTGCACAATACAATAAATCTTGAGCCGGAGGAGCAGAAGGATACAAGGAGTCATCGACTGCTTACATCTTTCAACTATTCTATTTTTTGTCTATTTTATAATTTATACGGCCTTAGTTGAACCAACATACATTCTTGTATGTTCATCTTTTTTGTTCCAAGGACTTGATGTGATTGTTCATAGGGGTGTATTTGAGACCGCTAACAAATGTTGCTTGAAGTTCACGACCACCTTAAATCTCATGGTGATCGTGCCACCTTCCATTTCACAGGACATTTTCTTGCAGAAGCTTGCATGTCCTTGCCTTTAAACCTTATGTTACTTATGAGGGGCGAAGCACCACCTTCTTCCTTACTCCCTGACCCTTTATGACTTTTGGCGCGCCATCTTTCACTTACAGTGCGAATTATCTCGGAGTCATGTTTAAGCAATCACAATGCATCGAAACATTGTGCCTTGGGCTTTCTCTTGCAATTATCCTAATCATGTGGCAGAACTTCTCAAGGCAACCAATGAGAACTTCCGGAATCGTCCACGTCTAAATAATAAGGTACCCATGTCTTAGATGTAATAAAATTTTTGCTAAAATGTTAAATAAATTTACTAAAACCAAAAAATACGCAATCTTTTGCAATTTTTTATCTCAAAAAAAACTCATCCCAAGAAACACAAAACCAAACATAACCCATATGATAAACCAATATCTTGGGCCCGCTGAGAAGTAGTATTCTTTATTAGGAGTGGCAAGCCCAACTTTCTTCTCAAGTTGGACTAGCATTCATGTTGGGCTTCTATGAGGATTCCTTTGGGTTATTATCTGGTTCCTCCACAATATAGTTAGGCCTATTGGTTTTGGGCCCAAGCCCTCATTAGTCCATGGCACATAGGGCTGCAAACGAGCCGAGCCGAATTTTACTGTGTTCAAGCTTATTTATTAAGTTTTTAACGAATATGAGCTCGAGCTCAAGCTCAGTGAAAACTTAACGAGTTGAGCTCAAGCCGAGCGGGCCTTGGCTTGACTCGAGCTCGAGCTTGTTTACGAACCTCAACGGACCAACGAAAAATGTATATATATCCTCGCATAGGCTTAAGACAACCAAAAATATTTTGATTGTGAAGGTATATATCTTTCATTTTCCTATGGAGCGGGGGTGTACTGGTGTGCGCATGTTCTCGCCTCCCTTGATTGACTGGAAACTGAAAACGAAAAGAACAAATTATGAAATAACAATAAAAATCCTAAACTTAAGTGTATATACCCTGGCTCGCGAGCCGACTCGAGCTAGGCTCGTTTACAGAACGAGCTGAAAAAATTGGCTCGAGCTTGTTCGTTTAACTTCCGACCCGAGCTTGAACGAGCCACTAGCAAGCCGAGCTGCAAGCCGCTCGCGAGTGTTACTGTCATGGGCTCTTGTGTCATCTGAGAGATGAATATTAACAATTGCTGTATCCACTTGGTTAGTGTTACTGTCAATCTGTTCTAACACTCCCTGGCGGTGATTTGGAGTTGACATTTTTTCTAGCACAAGCCGGATTATCAGACCCGTCAGGATAACCATGTGACTCATCCTCCATGTTCTCATTAAAATCGAGTTCCATATCAGTGTCTTCAATATTCACATCGGCTTCATTTTCTAAGTCAGTTGGCAATGGCCTCCTGTTGTTCTCCTTCTCTTTTTTTATTTGTAAGTTTGAATTTGCTATTCTTGAGAGCCATAAAAGATTCACACCGTGAGCATTGCTTAATGGATCTTTCTTCTCCTCCTCAACAACTTTGCCTGAAGCCTTTGTTAGTGTCTTCCGGCCATTGGATGTACCCTTAAGTGGTGTGTAATAACCTCTTGGTCCCGGATTACAATTCTCATGCTGCTTGGAACCTCCTTTTGAATCTTTTCCACGATATCTAGTTGTGGTTTTGTTTTGGGGAGGGTTGTCGCCATTGCGTTCTGAGATATACGGTTTAGGCGGAAGCTCTATCATATTGGTGAAAGCAGGATGAGGAGGTAAAGGCAGTGCAGTAAATTTTGTTCTCCAAAAGGCACGTCCACAGAGTTCGGTCCACTGTATTCTTTCAGCTGGATCTTTTACTTGGAGAGAATTGATAAGATTGAAAAAGGGACGGCTGGGAGTACCTGGAAGTGATGGAAAAGTCGATCCTTTTCCCAAAAAGGGTGGGTTCCCAGCATTGCACTCGTATAGCACACAACCAAAGGTCCCAAAATCAGAAGCATAAGAATGGATGCCTCCATCCTGAAACAATTCAGGAGCCATGTAGTAAACGGGGGTACCTTCCGTGTGTGGCAGCCGAATAAATGCATCAAGAGGGTAAATGAATGAGTAGATAGAGTTGTGGTACAATTTTGAGAAAGGAAAAGACTATTTTGTAGTCCAACTAATAGTGACATACTAGCCAAATAAGTAGCAAGCATGAAAAGGACAATTGTTGGAAGAACCTACCGACAAAAAGGAGTCTTAGTTATATCCTTCAGCTTTCTTGCCAATCCAAAATCACATAGCTGCAATACATATGATACGGAGGAGGTTAGAGACATATCTAACGGTGACAGACTAACAGAGGTACTCACAAAATAGGATATCTTGACCGTGAACACCTTTGTGCATCCGTTTTCATCTAACAAAGTTTTTGAGGATTTCAAGCCACAAAAACCTGGCAAAAATGCCAATGCAACCATAGATCGAATATATCTACGATCACCAAATCCATCAGGGACAAAAAAAGAAGAAGCAGCGATTATAAATTTCCTTGCTGCAAAGCTCTGACCAGGTCATGAGCGATATCATGTATTGAATCTTCTGAAAGCTTCTTATCCTGCAAGCCAAAAAATTTAGTTGATTTTCCACTTGTAAACACTAAACATCCACCAGATATATTAGTCTACCAACTGCAGGGTGACCATTATCTCGATACTTTTTTGTTTTGAAGCATAGTTACCACTTACCAAGAAACTCTTGAAAGTGATGTTTTACCATGAACAAATGAGAAGGAACAACCCCTGATGCACTTGCATGAACGTAATACTGAATACAAAGTACCGCTTCAACGAAAAAGGGATCAATAACAAATAAAAGCATGAAGAAATGTTGCAGCCCCTATATTCCCAATTATATGCCAAGTTTAGCCCTGCCGTTACCAGTTACCCTAAATTGGATGGACCAGTATGGGGATAATGAGTTTTTGGATGTTTTAGAGCGAAATGTTGTCATCTTTTTGTGTCAATCACCAACAAGAGACACTCATGTTCTTGCTATCTAGTGCTTAAGTTTAAACTCATGTATAAATGAAATCTTCATCAACTATAGCACCATTGATGGATTGAAACACGTTATCAAAACCAAAGAATTTGGTAACTGCTGTAACAATGACATGAGATCGCCTCCAACACAAAATTCCAAAACCAACCACAGGTGCGCAGAAGTTTCATACCTAGAAATTATATATATACATGGACAGAGAGACAGAGAGAGATCAATTAAACTGAAGTCCCACAAAGGGCCATAGGCCCATAGTACATTCAGACTAGGATTAATGACCGAATAGAATGCCAACTTCTGGACAAACTAACAAACTGATGTAGGATTGAATCTTTTTGAACAGTTTGGGGCTTTACCAGGAATAAAACTTCATTGCATTTGGGTCATCTAAAGAGTGAAGAATCCTAAACAGAACAAGAAACGGAAGACACCTAAAGCACGCGTGAGAAAAAGTGAAAACGCAAAAACACTGTCAATGCATTAGTTTGTTATATATCCTGACACAAGTGCAAATTGGCCATTGCAAGGTCAGAAACACCGTCTCTGTCCCTGTTTATGTAATTAAAAGAAAAGAGCTACATGACTTCCATAATCACAAAATAATGTCGATATGACCAGAACCACCCTCTCGATACCAGAAAAGTACATTCCCGATTAAAACAAATAAACCAGCAAATCACTTCGACAAACAGAATTAAGTACTCCAATCAAGTTTGAGAGAGAGAGGCTTACTTCATGAAGAAACTTTATATCCAACTCAACTTTTCCTCCATTTCCTCTTTAACTTTCCCTCTCATTTTCTTCTTAATTATGTTCTCTTCTTTTCCACTTCTTTCCCCAAGTTCCAAAGAGATTAAGCTTTAGATGGAGAAAGAGGGGATCTTGGACTAGAAAATTTTAATGGGGAAATGTGGGGCTATTCCCCGAAAACCCAGAAAACATCTCTTGAGTCTCTTGTAAAATTCAAAACCAATCTGATCCTTATTTAGATAATGAAAGTACATACTACATACCGAAAAAATAAAAATGACTGAATCTAGTCCTATGTAAATGACAAGGGAAGAATGAAAGAGAAACAAAAAAAAAAAATCACTTTCAAAGAAATAACATTTGCAAATTAGCTATAGTAAGAATCAGTTGGGTTGCCACTTCAGTAACCCCATAAAATAAGAGTGGATTTGGAAAGCAAGAATGGGAGACAAAGCAAGCTGGATGGATCTTTCTGGTGGGGAATTCATGATTTGATTATCCCCAGATTAGCTGCTTGAAGGGAGATAGAGTGCCTGATATCACCAATGTGAAGACTATGTTCACCCATAGTAATTCTCCTAATTCCAGATCTATCCACAACACTCAAGTACTTGCACACATGAATGTTGACATCAACTCGCTCTTGACTCCCAGCGCGCACTTGAACTTTCTTAAACGCGACCAACTGCTTGTGCGGGGCCCAGTGTCCAGCCCCAGGCGGGGTTGAGAAGACGAGCAACGTGTGGGAACCATCTCTGGATCCCGTATTCCTCACGTCTATGTGCAGGCCGATAGAGAGTCGGTTGCATTTGGTGTGTGTTACTCTTATTGCCCTGCCTGCAGAGATGGTGGTGGTGTTATGAGATCCTCGGTGCCGGCCGGCAAGTGGAATTGCGACGATGGTCGGAGCGGCGGCGATGGTGTGAACAAATTTTGAGTAGCTCATGCCGTGACCAAATGGGTACACTACCGGACCATTGTAGAATCGGTATGTCCGGCCTGGATAGGATTTTGACGGGTTGGATCGCATGTCCATTTTTGTCATGGGCAGCTTGGAGAGGTAGTCCTGTGGGTACCATGTCATTGGCAACTTTCCTCCTGTAATATTCACGAAAGTTTTCCCTGTGTTAGTATCCTGTAAAGTACCAAGACATTGGCAACATTAAAAGACTCTACCTTTGTACCTGGA